>JAJKFI010000077.1:3326593-3549736 GCA_029204185.1 Lerista edwardsae
GGTCGCGAAGAGTCGGACACGACTTAGCGACTGAACAACAACAACAAGCAGGAGGTCCTTAGAGCAGGTAGGGACCAGGTGGTGGAAAGGTTTTGCTTACTTAGACAGGAATGGAGAACGCACGCTGGGAAACAAAACCTCAATCGGGCAGGCTTCTATCTCTTTGCTTAAAGCGATAGAAGCACTAGGGAGTCTCTCTCTTTGCAGGGTGATTTCCTCCCACTTCAATATCCTTACACCAACTTGCCAGGTGAGTAAGTACTATCACCTTACTATCACTGTATTGCAGTTGGGAAGCTGAGTCTGTGAGGGAGTGTCTTGTCTAAGTTTATGACAGAGGCAAGATTTCAACAGCTCAGTCAGTCCACTACACCACGCCGGCCAACGAAAGAAAATAATGCTGCAATATCTGGAATTGGATCTGCCATGTCATCTGTAGTTTGGCCCTGCAAGTAGATAACCATGTGAAGTAGGGATGGGAATGTATTATTCAAAGAGTGCTGAAAGGATACTGGCTGATCAGCTCCAAGCCAGTCAATCTGAGCTCTGGTTTTGTATTTGCAAAAAAAAACCAAAAAAAAAACACACACACACACACACACCACACACACACACACACACACACACACACCCGTTACCAGGCAGGAAGTGACACTGCTGAATGTTTGCCTTGTCCAAATACAGAAGCCAAACAACATCAGGAAAGACTGCACAGTGGGCTGCTCTGAAACAGATGCTGAGATGTGAACATTTCCTGTACCTTGCCCTCGGTTGCAATGAGTCTCAGCTGCCAGGAGAAACAGATGCTACCTATCGTAGTCACAACGACCGAACAAAGTCCTGAGGCCATCCACGGGAAATGGATGTTAACCTTTGCCAGGCACAGAAAGATATGCAGCTTCACAACAGGAGTTTTGGAAGCCAGAAAGTGGGTCATGGTGCAAGTACTCTGGCTTTCTTTTTTTTTAAAATGTAATGACTGGTGTTTATAAACTAGTTTTGCTAGTATAATTAGGGGATGCACAATCATAACCAACTTTCCAGCGCTGGCATAGCTGTGCCAATGAACACATGCTGCATCTTGCAGTGGAGCAGTAGTCACAAAGGCCTCCTCAGGGCAAGGGAATGTTTGTTCCCTTACCTTGGATCTGCATGGCCCTTACCTTATCCAGACTGCTTGGGACAGCTGGCTGGATTTCAGAATAACTGCGTAAATATAACAAGAAATGCTTCCTCTTGCTCTTTTCACTGTGACCATTTGGGTTCCTGCTGGCCTCTTGGACATGTTTCAACAACGGCACACATCACAGAGCAGAGAATAACAGCCTGTACATGGGAATGAGCACAAAACCTTCTAGTGTTCACACTATAGAAAAAAAGGTCTCGGTCAAAAATGTCTGGATTTCGGAACAGTCTTGATTTCAGATGTGTTCTGGCCTCTCTGACTCCAAGAGTGGTCCAAACCTACTTCATAGTGTTCCTTGTGCCGGCCAAACTTTGCTGGTTTAATTGTGCCGCAATCTGGTTAGGATTGCACCCTGAATTACTTCTCTATTTCCAGTTCTTCCTCTACCACTCCTGCTTCCTCCCTACCAAGGGGCCCCTTCCACCCACTTGAATTATTATATAGGGCACTGACATAGTCACTGATTGTGCAACCAAGGGAAGCAGGGAAAGATGTTTCAACCCTGCTCCCTTTATCCTCTGTTTTACAAACCTTATTACGCTTCCCACTTCCCATTCAAACTCCTTCAAAAATAGTGATAGAAGGCAGGCAGCAATGGAATGTTCACTGTGCAGAGTGCACAGGATTGTGAATTGTGCACCCTGATTTTGGGGTAGGCTTTGTTGGGGTTGGCAGATTTCCCATTCAAAACCCTGAAATGCAGGAGGCAGAGATGGGGTGCAAAAGTGTGTGTCGCAGATTAGGGGCGAGAGACGGGGGGGGGGTGTCAGAGGATGGCTCACAGCTGTTCAGAGGAAGAGCCTTGATATAACCTGATGCCTTTATATAGAGCCAGATATAACCTGATATAACCCGGTGATACAGGGACTAGCTAAACTTCTCAAGCCAAACAGGAAGTGAAAGTATAGGGTTTCCTGTTTTTGGACCCTCGCTCAGAAGAATGCTAATACATTAAAATTTATTATATTTGTGCCTGGCTTTTCAGCCAAGATTTGCTCCTCAAACAACTTATATACATTAAGGGTGCAAGCCTAACCTGGAGTTAAACCAGCACAGTTAGGCCAGCAAAGTTTGGCCGGCTCAAGGGACACCGTAAAGTATGTTTGGACCACTCTCCAAGTCAGAGGCCAGCACATAGATGAGCACCATCCTCCCTGACTTTGAGAGTAGTCCAAATGTGCTTCATGGTGGCCCTTGTGCTGGCCAAACTTTGCTAGCCTAACTGTGTTGGCCTAACTCCAGATTAGGATTGTGCTTTAAGGGAGGCGTGTCACCATCACATCATAAAGCACGATGTCAGGTGGGTTGCAGAAAGCTGGGAGCAGCCATCTTGGAAACTGCAGGCCTTACTCTTGTTAGATTCCTTTGGTGAGTGTTAACAGTTGAAATTTTCAAGTGAGATTTTTTTTTAAAAAATTTTTTGTTTTTAGTTCAGTTCTTTTACATTATATTTTGTCCTAATCTTGCTTTCTGTCAGGGATGTTTCATGGTTGTACAATTGCTGCAGTCCAAGAATGCCTCCAGCCACAACATCACTTCCAGGCTAATGACATCACTTCTGGTGGGTCCCGACACGAGTGCAATCCTAAAAATTGGGTCCTGGTCTAAAAAGTTTGAATACCACTGCTGTAAAGTATGTTTGGAGTCAGAGAGGCCAGCACACAGATGTGCGCCATCCTTCCTGACTCTGATAGCACAATCTTATGCATGTCTACTCAGAAGTAAGTCCCATTATGTAGAATGAGGTTTACTCCCAGGAAAGTGGGTATTGGATTGTAGCCTGAGAGTGGTCCAAACGTGCTGTACAGTGGCCCTTGTGCTGGCCAAACTGTGCTGGCCTAACTGTGCTGGCCTAACTCCAGGTTAGGATTGCGCCCTCAATGTCCAGGACTATGGTATGCACAAAATCCATGAATGTCATTAGCGGAATATGCAGAGGCCTGTGCAGGCTAACCTGGAAGTAAGTTCTACTGAATTGACTTACTTCCAAGTAAAGATGCAGTACTCGATTGCAGTCGGAAATCTATGCAGATCTGAAACGGCAGACATTATTTCTGCTATTCCTTTTGACAGGGCCGGTAGCACATCCAGGAAGCAGCCTTTGTAGGGATGCCCACCTCTGTCTGCCCAAATGCCTGCTCCTCCTCCCATTCCTCTGTCGGACTTTATCCCTCCCATGCATAATTTACATGGGAAAGACTGTCACACTCCTGCTGGAGACAAGAGAGGTGGGCTAAACTGTCTGTGTTTCCTTTTCCTGTTTGAATCCAGGTGATGCTCTAGAACAGTGGTCTTCAACCTATTTCGGGCCACGACCCCTGCAAATAAATAAATAAGTGAGGTATGAGACTAGGGACGCCACTGTCAGTCATGGCCCCCTTGCCAGAACCCAATCTGCCCACTCCGAACCCCCGTAGTGCCCTCCCAGCACCGTTCACTGTAACCAGATAACAGAAAAAGTTACCTGCGTAGCCTGGCACCAGTGAAAGCTATTTCTGCACAGTTGCTAAGGTCCTAAGCAGGACTGGAACACCATCTCCTGGTACCTGAAGGGGTACACCAGATGCCTCCCCTTTACCTGGAGGTGCTCTAATGCAGCGGTCTTCAACTTTTTTCATTCCCATAAATTGCTGCAACCCCACAACTGAGGCTTCGCAATCCCATTGGGGTCCTGACCCCCAGGTTGAAGAACACAGCTCTAGTAGTTCACCACTCTCCACGCCATCCCCTTCTTTCTGTCCAATTCTGGGGGTGGGCCAGTGGCGTTCCTAGAAAGGTGGGCAAATGCTACATTTTGTAGGACCTTGAGCTCCGGGGTAAAGTGCCCCCCCTTCAGCCAGGAATGGCTGTGAAGGCGAGGGGGCGGGGCTGCTTTTCTCGGGAGCTCAGGCTCCTGCAAAACTTAGCATTTTGCCCCCACCTTCTAGGAACGCCACTGGGGAGGAGGGCAAAGGCCAGCACATCAGCAGGGGGGGCAGCACCTCTGGCAGTGGCAGGTCGTCCTCCTGCCTTGACTTTTTCATGGACCAGGCAAGCTTTCAGCAAAGCCTGGGCGACGACGCATGGCACTGCTGCAGCCGATCCCCCTCCACAAGGGAGAAAAGGTCTCTCTCTCTCTCTCTCTCACACACACACACACACACACACACACACACACACACACCCCGCTGCATTATCCATTAGGCTGAGTAGGCTGAAGCTCAGGGGCATGTCTGGGCATCAGCCTAATGCATGGATCTCCCGATCCAGCCCCTCAGGGCTCCCCATCTGGCCCACCAGCCCAGCCAGCCAGCCAGCCAGCAGGAAACTACAGCAAACCCAACCTTGCCAAGGCTTGGGAGCTTCCATGCAAGCCTGGCTCCAGCTGTGAGTTTTGTTTTCCCCTTTAGGGAACAACTTAGAAGTACCAGATGTCTCCTTTTCTTGCCCCCCCAGTTTTCTGCCTGTGTTTCTGTTTTAGAGTGGGGAAAAGTGATGCATTGACTGAGCTGCAGAGGCCTTATTTGCAAAGGGGGGGGGAAAGGAGGATCTTGCCCACCTGCCTGCCCATCAGGGGCTTCCATTCAGTGTGGCAGGAGGGGCCCCCAAATGCTTGAAAGCCTAGGGCCCAGCCATGGGTTCATCCATATTAACCCACGCTCCCACAATGGACCTGCACATGCTGGCTGCCCAGAGGATGGAGGACATCAGAGGCGGCCCACTGGTCCCTCCGTCTACCTTTGCACCCTCGACACCGACTGACAGGGTTTCCTGCCTCTGCCCTCCAAGGCTGCAAAATGCACCGGTCGCTGCATTTTGTTTGGCACTGCGGCTCCCAAGCCTGCAATCCTTTCCCGAGTGGAAATGAAACCCACTCCTCGGGCCCTCCTTTTTCCCAGCATAAGCAGGAGTGCAATGGTCTTTCCCATGTAAATTATGCCTGGGAGGGATAGAGTCGACAGAAGGATGTTCTTTTCCCTCTCTCACAATACCAGAACCAGGGGACAGCCACTAAAATTGAGTGTCGGGAGAGTTAGAACGGATAAAAGGAAATACTTTTTTACCCATTGGGTACTTAATCTGTGGAACTCCTTGCCACAGGAAGTGGTGATGGCATCTGGCCTGGGTGCCTTTAAAAGGGGATTGGACAGATTTCTGGAGGAAAAGTCCACCGTGGCTACAGTCCATGATGGATTGTGCAACCTCCTTAAGTTAGTTCAGAATGCCAGGTGCAAGGGAGCGGCCACAGGATGCAGGCATCTTGTTGTCTCCTGGGCTCCCTGAGGCACCTGGTGGGCTGTTGTGAGATGCAGGAAGCTGGACTAGCTGGGCCCCTGGCCTGACACAGCCGGGATTGTATCCCCAGTACAGTCCTTGCAAAAAAGAAAGAAAGACGCCGCCGATGTGAGAAGCCCACGGCTGCATGGGCGAGAGAGAAAAGAGCTCTGCGCCTGCGCAGCACAGCCAAGCGCTCGCGCCCCGTCCCTTTTTCATCCCCTCCGCCTGCGCGCGACTTTGCGTGCTCTGACAGAGGCAGGGTGTGTGTGTATGCGCGCGCGCGCGCGCCGCGAGGGAGGGGGAGGCGGGGGCGCGCCCGCTCACGCTCGTCCGAGGGAGCGTAACGGCTGAGGGAAGAGCGGCGGGCGGGCGGTTGGTTGTCGGGCCGAGGTCGCTGCGCGCCGGAGAGGGAGAGAGCGAGAGCCTAGCCGATGACGCCCCGCGGACCGAGCGACTGAGAGGCAGGCCGGGCGACTGAGTGACGGACGGACCGAGCCGCTCCCTCCTCCTCCTCGGGGTCACCCTCGTCTGCAGCCCCCTCCCCCCAAGAGAGCCCCCCGTCCCTTGCTCCCCCCCCCACGCCTGAGAGGAACCTGCTGCCCCCCCCTGCAGCGACACCCCCCAGCAGCGCGGAGCCCTCGCCTCTCCCTCGCCCCCTCCCCAACCTAAGGACCTTCCCGCACTCCCCGCGCCACATATTCCCGCCCTTTGCGCTCCCCGCTCTGAGCCCTCCCGCCCTCTGCCCCGCTGCAGATACAGGGACGCCTCGTGCAATCAGAGCCCCGTTAACTTCCGTCCCCTCTTCGTTCTTCCCCCGCCTGCCCGCCCGCCCGCCCTTGGTCTCCAAACAGAAGCTTCCTCCCACCCCCCAAAGTGGGACTCCCCTCACCTTCCCTTGCTGCTTCTGCCGTATAGAAACCCCCTTGCAGTTGCCCAGATTTCGTTCCTCCCCCCCCTTTTTTTTTTGCAGGCGGATACCGCCTTGCTCTTCCCCACCATCCCCCTCCAGTCCCTGACTCAGCCTTGCTCAGCCTGGACTTCCCTCTTTCGCGCTCTTCAGCATGCCCAACTTCCATCGCTTGATCAGTTACCTGCAGGATCCGGAGAAAGTTGCCAGTTTCCAGCGGCTCTGTGGCGTGGAAGCGCCTCCCGGCTGGAGATCCTTGACGGAAGAGTCAGAAGCCCCCTGGGCCAATGGAAGCTGCCCTACAGACCGGGGAGATGTTAACGGTGGAGGTGGGCGACGACACCACTTCCCAGATCCCTCGAAGGAGAGAGAGAAAGATGGGAATCACTCGCATGACTTGTGGAATGGGGTGGTCTCTGGGGAAGCCTGCGGGACAGAATCCCAGCAGCAGGCCGGGGATGAAGCAAATCAGCATCAGAAGGGTGCAAAAAAACTTCGTCGGAATTCCCTTACTGGAGAGTCTGTTTGCCAGGAGTACTCTATCCGTAGCCCCCTCTTCTATTACATCTTCAGCCTGGGCACAGAGCTGGGCAACGAACTCTTCTATATCCTCTTTTTTCCTTTCTGCATCTGGAATGTGGATGCTTGGCTGGGCAGGAGGCTCATCATCGTTTGGGTCTGGGTCATGTACTTGGGTCAATGTACCAAGGATATTATCCGTTGGCCGCGACCTGCTTCCCCACCAGTGGTGAAACTGGAGATTTTCTATAACTCCGAGTATAGCATGCCTTCCACCCATGCCATGTCGGGCACGGCTATCCCTGTGTCATTACTTCTGCTCAGCTTTGGACGGTGGCAGGTAAGGGCCCTGTATTTTTCAAATTAAGATTTTTAGTCAAGGCTGTACTATTACGTTGAAATAGTCTGGCGAAAATATTGAATTGTATTGCTTCTTTAAAATACAGTACGGTGCTGTAGATACAAAATTGAACAATTCCTTTACCAGGTAAGTATGTAGGCATTTGGAAAGGTTGATCTTTATGCAGTTAGCCTAGAATATGAATGTTGATGACATTTTTTTTCTTTAACTGGAACAATTTCTTTATTGTGTTACAAATATTTTAGTCCAGTAGGATCTCTTTTGATTCATTCTTATAGTTTCATCTGCACACTTTGAGTACCTCATTGTATGTGGATGTCTTTCACTGCATGTGAGTTGGACTAAGAGCCAAGCGATGCGTAAGCCACAGAAAGACTTGAAAGTAGACCTATCCCTTTGAAGTAATATTCATATTGTTGGAGGATCTAGGTATTTTCCATGATTTCTTCTTTTCTCTCTGCAACTTTATCTCTATTTTGAGATAGAACTATTTTGGTCTGTTTACATGCAAAGAGTAATTTATAATGGTAATAGTGCACCAAGACTGAAATCCTTTGTACAGTTACTCAACAATAGTCCCACAGAATTTGGGATTTATGCTGGGAACCTGCATAAAAGGATCTCTCATCTTGAACATCGCTGGAGATCGTTAAATGGATTTCCAGTTACATGAGTTTGCAGATTTGGCTCCAGTTAAGCTCCAGTTGCACATAACTAGTGGCCCTGGGTGAGAGGATGTAGACATCCCTGTCACATCATGATTCAGTTGTGGATGTCTGCGGGTAATTAATCTGTGGAACTCCACGCCACAGGAGGTGATGATGGCATCTGGTCTAGGTGCCTTGAAGACTGCACAGATTTTTGGAGGAAAAGTCCATCTCAGGCAACAGGCCAGGATGGGTAGTGCAACCTCCATACTGTAGGCGTGAGCTACCTCAGAATGCCAGATGTATGGGAGTGGCAAGGAGATGCTGGTAGCTAGTTGTCTTGTGTGCTTCCTGAGGCATATGGTGGGCCACTGTGAGATACAGTAACCTGGACTAGATGTGCCTTTGGCCTGATCCAGTGGGGCTCTTCTTATGTTCTTATATGTGTCCAAGGGCAAATGTGGCTGTCCTGTTGGGACAATCGGGCCTGTTGATTTTTCCTCATCTTCCAGAAAACACTACAAGATGCTTCATCGTAATATTCCCTTTTATCGGAGTACTGTTGTCCCATGAAGTTATTGCATTTCTTTTGTAGCCATATTCTAGAGTTAGCTAAACCAGGAATATACCAACTTCAGACGATTGTGGATAGGAATTCTGTAATTTTTTTGTTACTGTTGTGTTTTTGATTTTGAACAGAGTTCTGTGTAGCCATCAGTGATTTTCTTAACCACTTTAGGCTGCGTACAATATAGTTGTAAACCCTGTTGAACTCAAAGGTCAGCCGTCTCCAAACTCCAGCCTGAGGGCTGGATCTGTCGACTGCTGTTTCCCTCTGTTGGGTGACCAGTGCTTACTGTTTCTCCAGGGGGCTTTGGAACAGTTGCAACTACAGCCCCTAAGTGTTGCCATGGCCAGCCGCTTCCAGGTTCTGTCGCCCCAGCAGGCCATGCACATGGTGTTCTGGGCAGGTGCGGCTGGCTGCGGTGACTCTTGGGGGCTGTAGTCATGGCTATCCCAGTGCTCCCCTGTGGAATGGTAAGTGCCAGGGAGGCTTTTAGGTGCTGTGCTGCAGTGGTTTCCAGTTTGCAGACTGCTGCTCTAGGTAATGGTAAATAACATAAATGTGGAAATGTAACAGGGAAGTGAAGTCCTAGAACCATGTGTCTGTGGCTGTCAAATTAAAGTAGAACCGTTATTGTGGTATTCAGTTTAAACATCTTGATGAAATCAGAGACAGCTAATCTGTCTCTCATGGCCTGTCATGATTTCATGGCCTCCATGGCAACCATGGGTCTGTCTCAAAGAATATCTGCCCCAACACATGATGCGGGACACACACTGGACCTGGTGTTTACTGCTGGGCAGGTTGGTGGGGATCTGGAGGTGGAGGAGATCAAGATTACTCCTTTGTCATGGACAGATCACTTTCTGGTGGGATTTAGGCTTGTTGCAGCCTCATACCTCTGCAATGGCGGGGGATCACATTCTATGATCCGCCCTCGGAGACTGATGGATCCGAATGGATTCCTGAGAGCTCTGGGGGATTTTCCTGTTGCCAGAGTTGGAGACCCACCCGGCGCCCTGGTCGACCTCTGGAATACGGAGATGGCCAGGGCCCTGGATGTGATCGCTCCCGAGCGTCCCCTGCCCAATCGCAGAATCAGAGCGGCTCCTTGGTTTTCTGAGGAGCTGCGAATGATGAAGTGGCAGGGAAGGCGTCTAGAGCGTCAGTGGCGAAAGACTTGTGCCGAATCTGACCGTATCCGGGCTAAAGCCCAGTTAAGATCGTATTCTAGGGCGGTGGTGGCAGCCAAGAAGGCTTACTTCTCTGCCACCATCGCAGCTGCAGAGAACCGTCCAGCTGAGCTTTTTCGTGTGGTCCGTAGCCTTCTACATCTGCCCCCCCCCTACTGGAGGGGAGGATCACACAGAGGCTCGCTGTGACGAGTTTGTGCAACACTTTGCAGTGAAGGTCGATCAGATTCGGCATGACTTGGACGCCGCTGTGGGCATATCTAGTGATGTCACCGGGGAACCTGTCTATCCTACAATTTGGGATTCTTTTCAGCTTGTAGAACCTGATGATGTGGACAGGATTCTCTGGAGTGTGAGACCTGCTGCTTGCCCGCTCGATCCTTGCCCGGCATGGCTAATTAGAGCTGCCCGGGGAGGGCTGGCCGAGTGGACGGGGCGGGTGGTGAATTCATCTCTGAGGGAGGGGGTGCTGCCGCCTGCTCTGAAGCGGGCGATAGTTCGCCCTCTCCTGAAGAAACCCTCCCTGGATCCCACTAATTTAAATAACTTTCGGCCAGTCTCCAATATCCCATTTCTGGGCAAGGTGATTGAGCGGGTGGTGGCCTCCCAGCTTCAGAGGGTTCTGGAGGAAACGGATTATCTGGACCCATTCCAATCTGGCTTCAGGCCGGGGTTCGGGACTGAGACTGCCTTGGTCGCCTTGGTGGATGACCTACGCCAAGGAATGGACAGGGGGAGTGCGACCCTGTTAGTCCTGCTGGACCTCTCAGCGGCCTTCGACACCATCGACCATGGTGTCCTTCTGGGTTGGCTGGCTGCGTTGGGGCTTGGAGGCACTGTTTTACAGTGGTTCCGCTCCTTCCTGGCTGACAGATCCCAGAAGGTGGTGCTGGGGGACGCTTGTTCGGCACCCCGACCTCTTAAGTTTGGGGTGCCGCAAGGGTCCATCTTGTCCCCCATGCTATTTAACATCTACATGAAGCCGCTGGGAGAGGTCATCCGGGGGTTTGGGGTGGGGTGCCATCAATATGCTGATGACACCCAACTTTTTCTCTCCTTCCCCCCTGATTCTGAGGAGGCGGTTGAGGTTCTGAATCGTTGTCTGGAGGCAGTTGGGGGCTGGATGCGGGCGAACAAGCTGAAATTAAATCCGGATAAGACAGAGGTGCTCTTGGTCCGGAAATCCACGGCTCGGGTATTGGACTATCGCCCTGCTCTGAACGGGGTTGCACTCCCTCTGAAGGAGCAGGTCCGCAGCTTGGGGGTTCTCCTGGATTCACAGCTGCACCTGGAATCTCAGGTGTTGGCGGTGGCCAGGGGAGCCTTTGTTCAGCTTCGGCTGATCCGCCAGCTGCGACCGTACCTGAGCTGTGCGGACCTGGCCACAGTGACCCATGCCCTAGTGACATCTAGATTAGACTATTGCAATGCGCTCTACGTGGGGCTGCCTTTGAAGACGGTCCGGAAACTACAACTAGTACAGAATGCGGCGGCTCGGGTGGTTGCTGGGGCACGTCGATTTGACTCTGTCGAGCCACTGCTTCGGCGACTACACTGGCTGCCGGTTCTGTTCCGGGCCAGATTCAAAGTGCTGGTTTTGACCTTTAAAGCCCTTTACGGCTCGGGCCCAGGGTATTTGAGGGACCGCCTCCTCCCATATAATCCTACCCGTACTCTGAGGTCATCTGGAGGGGCCCTTTTGACTGTGCCGCCACTAGGAGAGGTGAGAGGGGTGGCGGCCAGATATAGGGCCTTCTCGGTGGTGGCACCCCAACTTTGGAATACCCTCCCCTTAGAGCTAAGAACTGCTCCCTCTTTGGCGGTATTTCGGCGGGGGCTGAAGACCTTTTTATTTCAGCAGGCTTTTAGTTGCTGACAGGCTGGCTGGTCTTTGTATTCTTTTTAGATTTCTATACTTTTTATGTCCATGGGATGATTATTGTATTTTTATATTGTATTTTTTATATTGTTTTTAATTACTGTTTTTAATTCTGTTGTTTTTATTTGTTTTAACCTGTTTTTTGTAATGCCGCCTTGAGTGCCTTCGGGCGGAAAGGCGGGGTAAAAATTCAATAAATAAATAAATAAATAATGAAAAGGCTGAGGATTTACACATAAAAATGGTCAGTTTCCACAATGGAATTAAATGGCCCAGAAATGTCAAAGAATTTGTGGTTTAACCATTATCTTCCTTCCTACTGATTTCTTGCGATCATACAAGATTGCAGGTTGCTTGAGATGACAAAAGTATGTTCAAAACTGCCAATCTTCTCCCTCACCCCAGGTTCACGCACTATTTTGCATTTTATGTATAGAAAATTCTACATATTGAACTATAAACTATTTTAAAAAATAGTTTCTTGATAAGACTAGTTGATGAACATAATGATTTCCCATTAACTAGTGGGGCCTATTCTGAGAGCGCAATCCTAACCTGGAGTTAGGCTGGTAAAGTTAGGCTAGCAAAGTTTGGCTGGCACAAACGTGTTTGGACCACTCTCGGAGTCAGAGAGGATGGCTCATGTATGTGTGCTTGCCTCTCTGAATCCGAGAGTGGTCCAAACATACTTTATGGTGTCCCTTGTGCCGGCCAAACTAAACTGGCCTAACTCCAGGTTAGGATTGCGCTCTGAATTGCCTGTAGTTGTAGCTGGTGGAATCCGGGAGGGGGCGGTGGGCAGCAATAGCTCTATTTCCAGCCATTTGTGGACATCCAGTCAAGTAGGGGGAGTGTACATTGGAAGTTGTTTAGTTCTGCATGGTAGCTGTCAACTATATGAACAATTGGCAAAATAAAAGTTTAAAGCCTGTGGACTTAATTCCTTTGGATGGAAAAAATCTGACCCTGGGTCATAAACATTGGAGATGAATTGTTTCCTTATGAATACTCCTGAAACAATTGTTCAATTATAAGGCTGTTGGCACAAGCTTAGTCTAGAAAGAAGTCTCTTCAAAAACCTTTTCCTAGCGCATTAAATCAGGATGTAGGCCTGTAAGCCAGGACTGCAGGAGGATGTAAAAAAAAATGGAAAAAGGAATTTCCTCATGACAAAAAGATTAACAGGCGATACAGAAATTCTTACAAATTTGTAAGAGGGAGATAAAACACCATTCCAAGCACTGCTCTAATTAAGCAATGTATGTTTTGATTTTTTCTTCTTCTGTGAACTTTTATAATCAAGAATCTGTGTATTTTGCCAAGCAAAAGCTTACTGGTAAAATGTTTTAGTTTCAGCATACTTGAATAAAAGCCAAAACTGTTGATAAGATTTCAATTTGTCAAAACGAACTAGAATTTTTTTTCTGATTTCACAGAAATCTGTGTAAGATTGTTCGCTATCCATTTCTGATGTATGTTTTGGGACTACACTTCAGCAACTCCTACATTAGAGAATACATGCACCTGTGTGTACAGAAGTATCAGTTTGCTTCTAAAACGTGTTCCCATTTGCTGGCTGTGAAAGCAGATGTGTATGTAGAACAGCTTGGGTTATTTGCCAGATCAGAAGAGATAGGGGGGCAATCCTAACCTGAAGTTAGGTCCGCACAGTTAGGCCCGCGACGTTTGATTGCCACAAGGGCCACTGTAAAGCGTGTTTGGACCGCTCTTGAAGTCAGGGAAGATGGTGCACATCTGAGTGCTGGCCTCTCTGAAAATGGTCCAAACATACTGTGCCTGCGAAACGTTGCTGCCCTAGCTGCGCCAGTCTAATTCCATTTTAGGATTGCGCCCTCAGATAGGTATTTTAGTGATGGTTTTCTATATAGATGATCCTTTTTTCAAGTTTTAAATTGGAATTTGGGCTTTGACGTCTGGGATTTTATGTTTTAGTCTTTCCAGAGTTTCATAATTTAATTTAATGTGTATTGTTAAGAAATAAAAGGTCTTCAATTTGAGGTTAAAGGAAACAAATCTAGTTCATTATAAAAGATTTGGTAATCATAACTCTTGAAACAGTAAATCTTTTAAAGGCAGAATAGGTTTAGCATTGACTTGTTTCTGAAATTTTTTTGCTTTTTGATGAAACTACCAAACAGTAGTTCTTTTAGTTTAGTTTATATTCTGAAATATTTTGTGACTAGATAAATATTTGCCGTTTTTGTTCTTTCTGTTGCAATTGTGCAGTATAAAGAAAGTATTGATTTAGATGTTTGTACTCCGAGAGAGAGAGAACATGGCTGGGAAGGTAGTGGTGGCTAGTAGTTAGAAATTTTCAGCAGTATGGAATGTTTTCAGCACTTACTCAAATGCATTGCTCTAGGTCTCCTTTAATTTGTTGTTCTCTGCAATGGTAAATGGCTTTATAGTTTCCTTGGTTGCGAGGCCTGTCCTGTTTTGAGTGATGGAGCCTTTGTACTGTACCTTCCCGCTGGATGTACATGTTAAAACGTTGATCCAGCCAATGCCAAGCATCCTGAAGAATCCCCCTTTTTAATAAATAGGATGTGTAACAAAATGTTTCTCTTCATTTGAATTGGATTTCCTGAAATCAAGTATCGCTTAAAAGCATTGCCTGAACTAAATTGCCTGAACTAAATCCCCCCAAATGTCACTCAGGGTGCAGTCCCAGTTGGACAGGCAAACTATAGGGCTTGCGATGGGGTTAGGTACAGTGCAGGTTAGGTACAGGCTGGAGGTCAACTAGTGGGTTGACCCACAGTTTGAGAAACACTGCTCAAAAGATTTGCTCCCTAGGGCAGTGTTTTCCAAACTATGGGTTGGGACCCACCAGTGGGTTGCAGTCCAGTTTTTGATGGGTCACAAAAAGTTTTTGAAACACCAAAAAAAAACAAACTTTTTTTTCTGGACCAAGCACTTTGCCAAGTTTGCAGAAGAAAATCATTAGATGGTTATAAGCTAACCCAAATTAAAATGTCACATTTTTCTCATGTAATTGGCGTGCCATAGATCAAAACCAGTTTCAACCTTTTGACTGGCTTAAAAGTACCTAACTGTACATCTTGCTTTCCAGTTCAGCCTTCTGAGTACTCTGGAATGACTGTAAAGGTTTGGGAGAACAGTCCTTGAACTCAGTTTCACACAGACATAGTAAGGTCTCTAGCAGTCTTGGGAGCACACGACCCCAATGTATTAATTTTGATACATACAATATTATTTTTTTCTAGATCTTTTTTTTGTCTTGTGGGTTGTGATAGATTGTCGTTTTTAAAAGTGGGTCCCAGCGTTAAGAGATTTGGGAAGCACTGCACTAGGTGCTTGTAAAATGCTGTCAACTAGTCATTCTTGTTATAACAACATTTTGTGCTCGTCTCCAGCAGGTTCGCCTTGCCTATTGTGTTCTCCTGGCTTCTTGCCAGCTGGGCTTGAATTCTGACTGTATCTCCTATTTCTTCCTTTCAGTTGCTTATGTTGCAGAGCTGGGAACACTGGGCCCTATAGGATCTCTCCCTTCCATGCACTCACCCCCTTCACAGTTGTTCTGAGGATTTCCCACATGAGGGACTTGATGGATTTTGGCAGTGAATCAAATTTAGTTTCACCTTTTGCCTCTCTTTCACCTGAAGCTTCTTAAAATTTGCTTCTGGTGGTCATGCTGGAAAGTTTCATATGGTTATACAGTACATTCATGTACTGTATGGAAATTGAAGTTCTGGCAGATCATTATTTATTGAAAATTTGTTTTTTTTACCTGTTTTTTACCTTTTTAAACCAAATTTAATAGAATTTGCAAACAATAATACAATAATTATTTCAGTTTTTATTTTGCTCTATTCCATGGGCTAAAGCTGGCTTACACCCCCCCCCCTACATATTAGCAGACCTGTCCCTAGGAGACTCACAGCCTGAAAAAAAGAGGGGCAGAGGGCCTATGTGGCTATAGCCTTTATAGAAACTCAGTGCGTAGAGAGGGACTGTAGACTGCTTATGACTCAGTAAGTCGTGCTGTGATAGAGATGATTGGAGTCTGGTTGCAATCCTGCCTGCTTAACATTTGGTTTCAGTGGAAAATTCAGTGGAACTTAAGTCGCCGTAGGGTTGTAGCTTATGTCCTTGTCTTTTTGGAGTTATTTAACCCCTAAATATGTCTCAGATGTATATCTAGGCTAGCTGCTAGGAACTGGGGAAATTTATGGCAAAGCATTCAAAGAACACCCACTCAGGGCGCAATCCTAACCTGGAGTTAGGCCGGTACGCCAGCAAAGTTTGGCCAGCACCAGGGACACCGTAAAGTATGTTTAGATCACTCTCGGAACTAGAGATGCCAGCATACGTCCTCTCTAACTCCAAGAGTGGTCAAATGCCCTTCATGGTGGCCCTTGTGCTGGCCAAACTTTGCTGACCTCTGTGCCGACTGAACTTCAGGTTAGGATTGCGCTCTTAGTTTATAGCAGATACAAACCTGTTGCAAATACAAACTGAGTGCAAACCAGTTTGTGTGACTGTGAACTTATATTGTGCAGCTTGGAGTAAAGATAGAAGATGGTGTAAAGAAAGAAGGGCAGAAGACAAAGTTCCAGATGGTCTCTCTATCAGCCTGGGAAACAATTTTTTAAATGTCCAGAGATAAGGTGTGGATTCTATGAAGGTGTGAGAATGTGCTTGTGGGGTGGTTGATGTTGTATGTATGTATTTATTTATTTATTTATTTAGAAGAATTTATAACCTGCCTTTCCCATGCTGAAGCAAATGCCCAAGGCGGCTTACATGAGCAGGCTAGTCTAAACCAACATTTTTTTCAAGGGTTTTTTTTACAAATCTACAGTATTCTTGTGATCCGCTAATCCTCAGGTCCAGATGTCACCTTCACAGTGTGGTTCTCTCCTTTGGCTGCTGCCATCAAGTGTCAGCAGGCAATCGCAAGTCAAGCCTGGACAGGTCCTCAAGGTCATATTCCATTCTTTGCCAGCTGGCCTCCTCACATACTCCACTGCAGCTTTCACTTGCGGTGAGCTAATCAACTCCACACCGACTCTGTTCTGCCACCACAGGTACTGCAGCTTGTCCCAGCCTGGCATCCGTCTCCCATCCAATAGCAAACCACAGATTTTCCTGCTTAGCTTCAGGCAGTACCAGCAGCTCAACCATCAGTCCACACCTCCTGCCCTGCTCCTCCTCCTGAAATGTTGTATGCATTTCAAGGTTTTTCCATATAGCCCTACTGTGTTTACACCTTGAGTTAATAAATAAAACAACATACCCAAGTATATTGCTACATCCGCAGCTCTTTGTATACCTTTATTTCTTTGTGATCAGTGATTGTTGGATTGTACAAGGCTGCTGCAATGTTGGTGCCCATGTCTTCCCTCTAATTTATTTGGATGGCTGTTGTTACTGTAGGTAGAGACTATCACTGTTGGATTTCAGTGGTCTGAAAACTATGTGGTTATCTGGATCAAATGTCCATGATGAGTTCAGTGGCCCAGTAGGGCGGGATTCCTGGCTCAAAGCTTCAAAATTAAAATGTTTGTCTTTAGTAACAATATAAAGCATATATTTTAACCTTACTACCAGTCTTGGTTCAGAGGTTGAGAGCAGTAGTTTAAACCATAGAACATTTAGGAGAGAAGACGCTCAAGTGTTAAAATGTTTGAACCATATCAAATAATGTCTGGGACCAGTCTATGTAGTGGCATGCTCCCCTCCTAGTTCTCATCCTGAGTGCAGCACTTGCAGAAGCGACGCTCACAGAAGCCAGTTTCTCCATCCCTGCACTGCAGCTTCTGCTGAGGATTCCCTAACACTGAGTGGGGGATTCATGGGGGCGGGGAATTAAGCAGCTGCAAAGTTGGTGGGCTTTTAGTGAGAAGCCCTGTTTTTCTTCCCGCCAGTTGGACATCAACGAAGGGCCGATGCAAGCAGTTGTGTTGGCCCTACAGTGTCGGAGGACAACGAAAATAGGCTGCTCCTGTGCCAGCCGAGTTTGGCTGGTGCAGGGGCTAATCTGGGTGGGGGGAAGGGGGGAGGGGGGGCCAAACCCGGGGGGGGGAGGGAGGGTCGGCCTGGAGATAGGGGTGGGACCTGGATGTGGCCGTTGGGCCACATCCAAATGCCCGTTACCAGACTGTGCGACCCTGATTCGGACTGCCTGATGTGCTCGGACCTGCACTCATGGCTGCAGTCACCATCTGCGGTGATCTTGGAGCCCAGGAAAATAAAGTCTGTCACTGCTTCCATTTCTTCCCCTTCTATTTGCCAAGAAGAGATGGGTGAGGTGGCCATGATCTTAGTTTTTTTAATGCTGAGCTTCAAGCCAATTTTTGCACTTTCCTCTTTCACCCTCATCAGCAGGTTCTTTTAAGTCTTCCTCACTTTCTGCCATTAGAGTGGTGTCGTCTGCATATCTGAGGTTGTTGATATTTCTCCCAGCGATCTTGATTCCAGCTTGTGAATCATCCAGCCCTGCCTTCCTCATGATGTACTCCGCATATAAGTTAAATAAGCAGGGTGACAGTATACAGCCTTGTTGTACTCCTTTCCCAATTTGAAACCAGTCGGTTGTTCCATGTCCAGTTCTAACTGTTGCTTCCTGGCCCACATACAGGTTTCTCAGAAGACAGATCAGGTGGCCTGGTACTCCCATCTCTTCAAGAACTTGCCACAGTTTGTTGTGATCCACACAATCAAAGGCTTTAGCATAGTCAATGAAGCAGAGGTAGATGTTTTTCTGAAACTCTCTTGCTTTCTCCATGATCCAGCGAATGTTGGCAATTTGATCTCTAGCCTCTTCGGAAACCAGCTTGTACATCTGGTAGTTCTTGATTCACATACTGCTGAAGCCTAGCTTGTAGGATTTTGAGCATCACCTTGCTAGCATGTGAAATGAGTGTAATGGTGCGATAGTTTGAGCAGTCTTTGGCATTGCCCTTCTTTGGGATTGGAATGTAAACTGATACCTTGATTCATAGATCTGACGTTCCAGGTTCCTATGCAGTATTGTTCTTTGCAGCATCGCACTTTCCTTTCACTTCCAGACACATCCACAGCTGAGCTTCCTTCCGGTTTTGGCCCAGCTACTTCACTCTTTCTGGAGCTACTAGTACTCCTGTTCTGCTCTTCCCCAGTAGCATAATGGACACCTGAGGGTCTCATCTTCCAGTGTCATATTGTTTAGCCTTTTAGTTTTGTAATCCATTAGGTTTTCTTGGCAAGAGTACTGGAGTGGGTTGCCATTTCCTTCTCCAGCGGATCACGTTTAGTCAGAACTCTCTACTATGACCTGTCCATCTTGGGCTACATGGCATAGCTCACAGCTTCATTGAGCTACTCAAGCCCCTTCGCCACGACAAGGCAGTGTTCCATGAAAGGGATGAGGCTGTATATTCTGCAATATTTACATTTTTGGTAAACTCATTCAATGAATCCAAGCTCTGCACGCTGAGGTAACATGCACTGTATTGAAGCATTCACACAATTTCATAGTAACCATGAGATAAATCATAAAACAAACCTCAGGAATATTCCTTTATCCCATTGCTTTGCAAATATGTGTACACTATGAACTGTATGATTGAAGAGAAATGCATCTGTATCAGGTTTTTTTTTATGTGGACCCATCTGATATATTCAGTTTTTTTGTTTTTCAAAGATATTTTGTTTATGCACTTCAGTTACTAAACATTGATGTTTCAGCAAATACAAGAATATGTAATATAATGTGATTGTTTTAATTAAATGAAATAATTTGAGTAGTTCTCCAACTATGTGTGATTAACCTATTAACCTAAAATCGGTTCTGATATTGCTGTTTTACTAACCTGACAGCTTATTATTCTAAATAGGAAACCTTCATTTTGTTTGCAAATAATATTAAAGATTCTAACTACCAGCAAGAATGAGTCCTTACATTTAAAGAGCACCTGCCATTTCAGAGCCATCACGGCACGCCTGTTAGCGGGCATCCACTCACCTGCTGCCTGCCACGTCCCTCACCTTGTTGTGTCACTGCCGCATCACCAGCTGTCTAAAGTGAATGCGACTATTGGTGAGTCAACAGCGGGTCAGAGGAGGAGCCACTGCGGGACAGAGATGACAGTTGCTCTTTAAAAATTATGATTTGAATTGAGTTGATTTAAATCAAGCCTTTTAAACTAGTGATTTAAATCATTTTAAATCGACTTGATTTAAATCAAATCCACCGTGTTGCAAACTCATGCAGAACACCTTCTTACTGACCAGCAGCACTGTAATCTTGCCAGAATTTAATTTCACATCAGTTCTTCACAGCTGCCAGTCGCCAGTTCAGCACCTTCATAACCATCCTAGTACCAGATGGAAATGAGATGAAAATTGGGTGCTACCAGCTGTGTTTTAGCTTCCTATCATGGGGGAATTTTCTTTGGTGATTGGCCAATAGATTATGCTTAACCCTTTTTCCTATACTAAGTCATTTTTAATGTTTCTCAGCCAAACTAAGTCAGGCTAGGGGAAAATGACCAAGGTTGTCATTTACAAGGGTTAATTGGTGAAATGTGTGTGTGCTTAATCCTTCCAGCACTGGGCTTCCCTTCAAGTGCTCTTTTTGAACACTTACATAAATTAAGAACATGCATTTGCTGAGTTGGTATGTATGTATGTTAGCCCCTGTTAACTGGGCACTTTTTCAAGTGGTGTTCCTCTTATATTTAGCAGGGGAAGAAGAATTGTCCCTCTTCACCCCAGCACAGTGTCTTTTCTAGTGGCTGTTGCTGGTGGTATTCTGCATTTTTTTAAGATTGTGAACCCTTTTGTGACAGAGAGCCATTTAACTTTATTATTATTTGCCTGTAAACAGCTTTATGGACTTTGTGTTGAAAAGTGGTATATAAATACTATTTGATTTTTGATTTGATTTTGATGTATGTGTGTACTTATTTATTTGCAGAATTTATTCCCTGCCTTTCCCTTGCCAAGGCAGCTTACAGAGAAAACATAGAAGTATAATGTAACCACAATAAGTAAAACACATTAAAAATACTTAAAGACATTATACATTTAATATGAACACAGAGAAATAAGGTTCAAAAATAAGGTGAGACCCAACTCTGCTTATCAGGCCTTTTGGAGGGTGGGAAATAATTGACCAGGAGAATAAACTCTGGCAATATTTCGGTGGGGGTTGAAGACTTTTTTATTTAAACAAGCCCTCAGTTGTTGACAGGCTGACTGACATTTACATTCTTCAACTTATATTTTAAAGGATCCACAGGGCTTGCTTGTTTTAAATTTTTAACTGCTATACTTTTTTTAAAGTGATGATTTTAATGTTGTAAGCCGCCTTGGGTGCCCATGGGGCAGAAAGACGGGATAAAAATTAGATAGATAGATGATGATGATGATGATGATGATGATGATGATAAACAAACTGACAATATTCCAGAGGGACAGAGGGCAGACAGTTCTGTTCTTAGAGAGTCTCCTTGCAGAACTACAGCTCCCAGAATTCCCATGTGGAATTGCTTTTAAGTCAGTTTAAGGATGCTGTGTTGTAGGGTCTACAAGGGTCCCCAGATGTATATTGATAACTAAGTAGCAGGTCCATTTCATGTTCAAGATGGCTAATTTGTTTGTTTAATGATGTACCTGTAAAATCACTCAAAGTGAGTAAAACAAACATGGGAACACCAAAAGACATTGTTGGAGCTGGATTTATTAGAATCCCAATTTGTAAAGGCAAATATTCTGTGCAGATTGTAGTTCTGTAGAACTATGTTTTAGATGGTAAAGGGAATGAAAGTAAGACCGGGCATCCTGCCATACGTCTTGTGACTGCCTCCCTTTTATGGCTTGGGAGGGCAATGTAGCAAGCTTTGAAAGAGAGCTCCAGTCTTGTACAGTGCAACATTTTGCAATGTTTTGTTGAAAAGCATTTTTCTTTGTTTAGATACAGAACAGTACAGTAGAGTTTGTGGACTTGCAAAGATATTTTTCAAAGTTCTGAGACCCTCTTCTTTTTCTCCTCTGTTTTGCAACCCTTAATAATGAACATCAGCAAAGATTTTTCTAATGAATTTGAAACAGTGCAAGATTTCTCCTACATACCTGGCAAAATAGCCCTATTGAGCAAGATTTTTTGATTAAAAAGTAATTTTACAGCATAACCAAAAAGAGAGGCCAGATATTGGATCTGCCTTGTCAAGAAACTTGGAAGTTGCCAATCTAGTCTGTTGTGCTGGCCACAAGTAAGCCCCACTGAAAACAGTGGGACTTTTTTATTTATCAGGGCATTATTAAACAAATAATCAGGACATTGTATGCCTTTTGCTTCAATTAATAAGTGTATGATTGCATATATTTTAGATTTTCCTTTGGCAGTGTGTGGAGTTTGATTGCAAAATGTCAGCTGAACAAAGAAGCCTAACTTAGGGCCCAACCTGAGCCTGGTATTGCCAGCAGTATGTGCCATCCCATGCTGGGATAGCATTAAGTCAGAGCCTGGCCCCAACATGAGTGGGTGGAATGGCTGGTCCTCCAACAGCAGCAACTCATGTTGGGGCCAGGCTCTGACTTAGTGCCGTCCCAGCGTGGGATGCCCAGTTGGGGCGAGGAGGTTTATTTAGGTTTGCATTTTTTATTGGCACTGATCCAGTTTTTTTTGAATGGCCTTCTCCTTATGACACTTTTTTTTAATCAGAAGGAAAGGTCCTTGTTGCGATTTTATAAACCTATTCGTGTCTTTTTAAATTCTCATGGTTTAATCAGCAGTTTCCATGGACTGAAACAGACAGCTAGCACACCCTGATGTGTGCTCACAATTCAGGCTGATTTCACAGGTGCCACATAGAGCACCTATGAATATTCAGAGGCATAGTAAACGTTTCTTACCTGACTCCTTTTCTGTGAGGTGCATTAATTGATTAATTTTATTGAATTAATCAATTGTCTCCATGCTTTAATACTTTTGTTAGAAAGTATCTAGTACTGTATGTAACATCAACTATTCAGTTACAGTTGGCCTGAATCTTGCACAAGGATATCATTTCCAGAGTCAGTGCATGAAATAGCAGAATTGCAGAATTGTCTTTAATATCTCTGACATCCACTGAACGCACACTGTGCCTTTACAAATGGGTGGGAACAGGAGAGAGCGGAACAGGACCTTACTTCTCCGCTTTGTCTCCCTCCAGGGCATGTATGTCCCTACAAGTAGAATGGTGGGCGAAATCGCCAGCAGTATTTGAACTGCTAGTTTTTTGTCTTTTGTTTGCTGACTGCCCGAAGTTGAATTAACTCAATTTGATTGTGCACAAGGTTGGGCTGGCTGCATATTTATTATGACATTTTAATCCCAATTTGCAAATGAAAGTCCTCCTAGGGGGAGATAAATAATAAATTAAAAAATGACAAAACATAGATCCCTCCTTAATACGATCTCTTGAAGGAGGAGGACTTTGTGGTTGCAGATCGGCAAGTTGCTTAGAGGGGAAAAGCCAAACACCAGCTGTTTCTGGCCAGGTTGTATGAACTACATCGAATCCATTCATTTTTGCTTTTACCTTATAACAGCACCTAACAGCGTTGGTCCTTGTGTGTTAGAATTTGTGGTGAAATTGGATTCATCTGAATATTGTGGTAACTGGTAATTAGTGGGATTATTTGCAAGGCTGTGTTAGATTGGATGACATTGATGGTAATAGGTCAAATAGGTTAATTATCCAGAAAGCACTGTACTGTGTTTTCTTTTTTATAGATATATTGCCTTTAAGTTCATTGCCTCTTATTTTACAGAGGCTAAATGAGAACAAGTTCTGTTTTCTGTATACTACATAATCTTTTGGACATGAAGGATCACCAGCAATCTGCAAAATGGCTTTGTTCTGGTCCTTTGTTTAAGAAAGTAGCTATATCAGTGTAGCTGAAAACACATCATTTGCTCTCTCAGCATTCCAATTCTTCTTTGTGCCTAGACGAGTGGTTCCCAAACTGTAGGTCGCAAGCCACCTTGAGCTGCCATATTGAAAATATGGGAAGATGGGATGCTGGAAAGGGGGAGGGCTGTGTGGTTGTTTTCCTTCTGTAAATAGGTTGTAAATAGTTTTTTCTTTCTTTCTGACTTTGCTATTGGAAAATGGCTGAGAAATAACCCAACTTATTGCTGAATTCTCAGGAAAGTTGCAGGCTTTGGCATTACAGTGACGGCACTTCTAGCCATGACATCACTTCTGGTGGGTCCCGGACAGATTTCCATTCTAAAAAGTGTGTCCCGGTGCTAAGAAGTTTGAGAACCACTGACCTAGTCCATTGCAGATGGTCTCTTCTTGGTTGTGGCATCAGTATTGTGGAATACTCTCCTTGGGGAGGCCTGTTGTGTACTTTTCACCAGATGGTATCTCTCCAGAGGGCCTTTGGCAATGGTGGAATATGTACTGGCAAAGGGCCTTGTGGCAGATGTTTTGTTTTTGAGGTTTATTATTGGATACATTTTTATCAGTTTTGTTTTCTATTTGTTTTGGATTGCCGTAGGCTACCTAGGGTTTTTTTGTAAGAAAAACTGTGTGTAAATATTTTAAGGATATAGATAATGTGCCATGATTAATGTTAATGGGTGGGAAATTATGCAGGGAGAAAGGGAACCCCTAATCTATGCCCCCCCTCCTGACTTTTTAACCATAGGCATAATGTTCATGTTTAGATGTTAGTTGAAATTGCTGGCAGAATTAACCCAATAAAGATGGCTTATAAAGTCCATACTGACACCATGTATTCCATTGAAAATGACTTCATGTTTCTGTTTCAGAGTAGTCCAATGTAATCTCTCTTTCTCCTCCCTCACCCAGTATCCTTTGATGTATGGGCTGATTCTGGCAGTTTGTTGGTGTTCTCTGGTTTGCTGTAGTCGCATATACATGGGAATGCATTCAATTCTGGTAAGTAGAATATCACAAGTCACTTTTTTCTAAAAAAATAATAAAAAAATACAGTACCTTTGCATGCCAATAATGCTTTGTATGGCTGAAGTATGCTTTTGTCTGTTTCACATTTGTTGTTCCATCATATCAGTCTTGATACTGACTTCAAGATTTAACTTTTTAAAATATATAAGACTCAATTACACTTCCATTTAATGCAGTTGCCTCCATTCTTTAATGTTATAGAAACAAAAAATTAGTCCCAAGTGCTCTTATCTTTGTAAGTTAAGTAGAGATCAGTGGTAGCCTGACCCTTCAAAGAAGACCAAGGGGTAGGTGTGATTAGTACTTGTGACATTAGAATTTGTCAGTAGACCATGATGTTTCTTAGCCATCCTGTTTTCATTGTAACTGCACATGCTTTTGACAGTTGTACAACAGGTAATGTAGGGTTTGGACAACTTTCAAAAAGAAATTCTGGTAACATAAGTAGGAAAGATCAATATGGACTTTCTTCTATAACTTTTGCTGTTGCCATAGTGACTATTTGTGTTCCTGTCTACATGTCAGCCTGTTCTTAACTCTTCCTTATCTTTACCCAGCAGCTGGATCAAAACACATCTAAATGTGATTTTCATGTATCTAAGCTGCTGCTCTTGTGGGTTGGGATTGCGGAAATGTGACAATTTGTAGAGCCTGACAAACCCATTAAGAAACAAGAAGTGAATTCTATTCTTGCCTGACTAATGTCTGAAACTACAGACTGAAAACGTGTAATGTGGAGACAAGAGGGAGCTATTGGCCTGATACTTCTTCTTGCTCCCCAGAGTGGCATGCCAACAAAACTGCTTACCAGGTCTTTTAAGCCCATTTTGCATTGGGTGTTAATATTCAGGAAAATAACTGGTTTGTCCAACTAATTTCATTCATTTGGATGTTCCAGTAAATTGTGAAGAGTTCCCTTTATCTATATATATAAAAACGGACGTGTGTGTGTGTGTGGGTATGTATGTTCTGAATAGGCTTCTCAACGCTGGCACCAATCCGCACGAAACTTGGCACACACGTACCTTGCGGCCTGGCAAAAAACACTGTGGGGGTCAGACCCCCCCACAGCCCCTCGTTTTTCGGGGAGGGGGGCCAGATAGTCAGAAACCAAGGGGATTGCATTGGACTAGAGGTCTGCTGCCACCCTGTGGTCACAAACGATTCTGCAGGTTATGAGATACACAGGGACTAACCCAAAGCGAAAGTGAAACTGGTTTGCACTGCCTGCGTGGCAAAGAGTTGCAAATGATCCAGAGAGTTCCAGCACCCATTCGGATCTGAGAGGGACCTATTTCCAGAGGGCTAATTCAGTGAGTGTGACAATTTCATTACGCTCCTTTGCTTGCTTCTGTCCCTGTATTCATTCCTTCTAATAGAGGCTGGGGATACTTTGTCCCCCGGGCAACGCCGGGTAACAAAAGGCTAGTTATTAATAAACTAATTGCTTGCTCTGATCCATTCTATATCAATTTCAACATTTTGAGTTTTGAGCTGACTAAAAATACACTTTGTAAGGCTTTGGGCTAATTAAAAGGGACATTATGGGCACAGATACACCTTTCATATGTTTTTCTTAATATTCTGCCTTCTTCCCCTCCCCTTCCTCTGACTTCCATCTACTTGACTTTCACTCCTTTGTTCTTTCAGCAGTTTTCAATTATAACCACATTTCAAACTTTGTCCACAAGCTTTCCTCTTTCATCCAATTTCATCCAACATTCCATGATGTTTGTCGCCAACCTTATGTTTGTTTTTCTTTTCTTTTTGTTGATTTAGGGTTTTTTTGTTCTTTGGACAGTCAAAACAAATTTGCACACTAAATAAGGCTATGCTTTGACATTCATCCATTTTTTACTTTTGTCCATGGTTTGATCCCTAACCAGGTGAAAATACAAGGTATTCAGACCCAGTTACATTTTTTGGAATATTTCTATCCCTTCCTCTTTGTACCCAAAAAATAAATTGATTTGTCCCAGAGTTGTCCTTGCAGTGAGGGAAAGATGCTGCTGACTCCTAAGTTCTTCTGTATCCTTGAGCTTTTCTTGCCCAGTCTGCTTTTTTTGCACAGTGGCTACAAACATTGGGCTGCTTCATGTGCATTTTGGCCACCAAAGTGCTTGAATGTGTGCTTTCCCACATTCATATATAGAAACTAGCATGAGAATCAGAAGCACATTTGCAGTGATTCCTGTAGTTGCACCGGTCATAGGAATTGGATGGTACACCTGTATTTCTTGATCACATGTTATCTCTTCCAAACGAATGCAGACATGTGCCACCCTGATGGTCATGTGGCAGGCCGATGTGTGAGCTGGTCCTTTGAGTTGTGTACCTCTATTCATGTAGATGCCAAACTGATACCTTTATGCCTCTGGCAAGAACAAGATACATAACACAGAATATCCCTTTGCTTCCCCGACCCCAGCATGTTTGTTTTTGAGTGCAAACATAACTTTGTTGGAGTACAAAGCATTAGGATAGTTTTCAAAGCTTCAGATTCTGAACAGTTTTATCTCTAGTTCTGTGTCATAAATGTAACTAGTATGCTGTAGTAGTTGTGCTTGACTCACTCCAGGGCCACTTGGGTTGAAATCTCCATAGTCACACAGTTACTGGGTGACCTTGGGCCAGCTCCACACTCTTAGCCTTATCTACCGCAGCATTTTTGTGAGGATAAAATAGGAGATCTTGTGTGCTGCTCTGTGCTCTTTAGAGAAAGGGAGGGATAAAAATGTAATTGAAGGTATTTTGACTTTATAGTGAAGGAGATTTAGAAGTCAGCTCTCTTGTCGACACACATGCGTATAACCGAAGGGTGACAGCTTCAAGCTGGCACCTTGAAAGGAACTGGTATCTCCTCTGGGAAGGGGGTGGCACCGCTTGTTGCTGAGTCTTGCATTAAATGTACCCCAGCATGCTGTTATTTTCTTATGTAAGTGCTATAATCAGTAATTTTTAAAGCCTTGTTTCTGAAGAACCAGAAAAGCCTCTCTGTCAGAAAAAACACACTTGTGTTCCTTTCTGTGTTTGTCTAAGCATAGACAATATTATTTTGAAGTACAATTTCCTTCTGGCATAGCACAGAATTCCTGTTAAGTCAAGCCAGCTAATTTACCTCTATTGAAAGCTGTTTTGCCTCTTCGAATTTAAGAGAAAGAACCATGGACATAGAAGATTTTTTTTGTTCTTTTTGAAGGTTCTGTTCTGCTTTGAAGATTCCTGTTCAAAGCAGGTTTCACAATGTCTGGCCAGCTGTGGATAGGGTAGAAAGGGGGCACACTTCTGGGCTAAAACCAGTCCTAATTCATAAAAGTGCCACCAACCCCTCTCTGCCAGTCCTCCAGTTGAGGGAACCAGAAGAAAGGGCCCTCATTCCCCCGCCCCCTGTAACCAGTGAATACAGCTGTAGCCAATTCCCAATTAACTAATCCAGCAGTCTGGCCTTGAAAGGCCAACACCATTTTGATAACACAGGCCTTTCTCAAAAGCATGATTCCACTGAATAGCTGGCTCCCCCAGCACTGGAAGATGTGGCCTCTGGCAGGAGATGAAATCAAAGCACTGCAAAAAAGGAGTCTGTCACATGTGTCTATGTAGTTTTGTAGCTGTTTTTAATCTGTGGGGAGGTGCGTTTGAGAAAACTCATTTCATGTTGCTGAAAGCTGTCCTTATTTAAATAATGCCCCATATTAATCTTTTTTCTTTCTTTTTCTCTTTTTGCCACAGGATGTTATTGCTGGATTTTTGTATGCTCTTTTCATCTTGGCTGTCTTTTTTCCAGCTGTGGACCTAGTTGACAGCTTTAACTTAACTTACAAATACGCACCACTCATTATCATCAGCCTTCACCTTGCCCTGGGGATTTTCTCTTTCACTCTCGACACCTGGAGCACATCACGGGGGGACACGGCTCAAATCCTGGGATGTGGAGCTGGAGTGGCCTGCGGCGGTCATGTCAACTACCTGCTGGGTTTCATGCCAGATCCACCCGCAGAGGCACTTCCTTTCCTGGCTCCCCCTCTCACTGCAACTCTCTTTGGCAAAGCCACTGTGCGTTTACTGATTGGAGTGGTGCTTCTGCTACTCACAAAATCAGCCATGAAGAAGGTCACCATCCCGCTGGCCTGTAAAATCTTCCGTATCCCTTGTGGCGACATCCGACAAGCCCGGCAGCGCATGGAGGTTGAACTGCCCTACCGCTATTGTACCTATGGAATGGTGGGCTTCTCCTTGGTATTCTTGATTCCTTCCTTGTTCTGCACAATAGGACTGTCTTGATACAGATGTTTACTTTTGAGCGTGAGGTGGACAGTGAACATTTGTGAGCAAAGGTGCACCGTCTCAGATGCAAAGATGCGCTTTAGGTACTATTGCTTTTAAAGTAATATGTGGCGGGCAAAGAAAGTTCAAGTCTTGGGTGTTGAATTTAAAATCTAGTAGCGTTGGGTCCATGAGAAATGCCATGTCTAGACTTACCGTTGTAACAAAACGTAAACCATATGTGTGTGTTTATGCATAAATACTGTTGCTGCCTCTATTATAAATGTACCTATCAGTTTGGGCATGTTTAAAACAGGTATGTTTCTAATTGATCCCAAAGTTCCATCTGTGGTCGGTTGAAAGCCATTTCATATTAAGTTATTTGTGTCTTTGGATCACAAACGGCTGAACTGAAACAGCTTGTTTTCCTTGTTGTATCTCTGCACTCCCATGTTTCATGTAGGAAAAAAGCTATTCTAATGGACCAAAATTCTAATCAGATCTGAATAAGAACCATAACTTCTGTTTGTGAATACAACCCAATTAGATCCAGGTACTGTATTATTTTTTTGTTTGATAATTGTGCCTTTCTGTTGCTAAATTAAAAAGCACCACATACTGTGATGTGGTGTGTGTGTGTGCATATATATGTACATATGTATGTGTACACACACACACACACACATTCTATAACCTATAACATTATTTTAAATTTTTACTGAATTAGACAGATATTTTAAAATGTAACCACACAACTAATGAGAATAAAGATATTATTTTGTATTGTAAAAGTATGAACACAGAGTGAGCCGAAATTTATATTGGAATTCACTAGCTGTGAACAGATGCTGTATTCTTTTTTATAGATATTTCTAAGTGCATTGTACGTTGTTGGAAGAGCATATATTTTTCTGCTGATTATGTTAATTTATAATATAGGCATGCTATGTCCAGAAGCAAGAGTGTGTGTTAAAGATTACAAACTCAAACCATGCACGCTGACTACAAATTAAGTGTCTCTACTCTCAGTATCTTCAAGCTCATTTCAGAGTAGTCATCTTCTTAACCATCTTAAAAATACTATCTGAAGAAACGTGTACAAATGTATTTTAAGTTGCTTACTTTGTTTCCTAAATTGTAAGGCAGGTATAACGTTTGCTTAAGATTGGTCGGCCTTCCTGAGGAAGTTTGCTTCATTGTAATTGTGAAAGCACTCTAGAATTGAACAAAGGAAATCTCTTAGTTGTGTTCGTACAGTGGATTAGTTGCATTAGTCCAGCTCAAATTCCCCTGTGCCAATGCAGCAACGCCCACATGGCTCGCTCTGCATCCCATAGGGGAATTTAGCAGGTGGAAAGTTTCCCTTGCACCAAGGTAAGGCCCTGTTGCTGCTATGTGGTAACTTGGGCCATGTGGTGTATCTGGCAGAAATCCATGTTGCCCTGTGTCGGCAGATCAGGCCCAGGAAAGGGGATAGGATACAGCGGGCACGAGCACAGCCAATTCACCCACCCCACCCCCATTTCTGCTCTCCCCTACCCTGTTCTGCCTCTTTCCGCCCTGCTCAGTGGGTCTGGCAAGCACTGCTCTTTGCGCCGATGCTGAGAGGAAGGCGCAGCCCTTCCCATCATTGAGCCTCGATGGTGCACTGTTGCAACATGCTCTATGTTTGAGTGCTGCCTACACATGGCGGGTGTCAAACCATAGTTTGGAGGCAGTGTGCAAGCCAGTTTCCCCGTTCCCAGCTCACAATTCCCCAGGGGGTTGCGATTTAACAAACAGAAAGTTTTCAGTTCAGCCAACGGAAGAGTAAAGAGGAGGGAGCTGATACATTACACAGGCGCGAGGCTCGTTCCTGCTCCAACAAGCCACTTTGTTGGCCTGGCATTGTTGCACCTAAACCAGACCGATTCTGTTTCATGGTATTATACACTTAACAGCTTACTAGAAGTGCTGCTTTTTTGGTGCATTGCCTGCTGTAGCAGTTGGTGAATTATCTTCTGATATGTGCATTTGAAGACTGCTCCAAATGTGCATTATCATGATATGCTGTTACAAATGTGTCCAAAAATATTAACCTGGATACAAAGAAACTAGTTTGTGAGTTTAAGGAAAGTTATGATTCATTCGTTTTCCTTTTTAACAATGGTGGTTTTTTTATGCCTCAAGGTAATTTTAAAACCAATCCAACTGCAGATCATGATATGAATCAGGGGCAGGGGCTTTGCTACTCAAGGAAACAAAATCAAATGTTCAACAAGACTAGTCCCTGCTGTTTTCATGAGCCTAAGCAGCTCCTTGAATCTTTGATCATTGATTGTTTGTAAACCACTAACTGAATGTAAAATAGCTGCTAAAAAGGGAGTCTGCTTAAAAATATCCAGAATATCCTGATTTAGTATTAGTGCACTTTTTCTTGTGGTTGCTTAAGCAGCAGACCTATGCATACTTGCTTGAGAGTAAATCTTAGTGGATTCTTTGGGATTTATACGATCACACTGAATGTGCACTAGAAAATGACTTTGGAAGGAGTTAAATAATTGTATTTCTCTATATATAAACTTGAAAGTTCTCAGCAACTGCTTTGAAACAGATATATCATATATCTCTGGATGGTTACTGCAGTTAGTCCTATACGAAAGCACATCAGTGAGGGCAGATAATATTTATAGGCTCTCTTTTTTCATTTTTTTCATTTACATTTTTCATTTAATGGGTTGGCTTTTCTCTTCTAATTAAGAATGTTCACATAGTAGGAAGGGAATGGCTGTTGTAAGTGAATAGCTTGCAATCTTGGTGGAATTTCTTTCTCAAGTTGTATTAGCACTTTTCTAACCATAAATGCAGAAAACAACTATTATGCTGAAATTCTCATTACATTGTGCATATACTAGTGTGCCCTCATGGTCTCAAGACTTACGTTAATGCACTGCATTTTAGTCTACTGTTACTCTGTATATTTTTTACACAGCTTACTGTCTCTCTCAAAATGAGATGTCTCATCCACATTTTTAATTTGGTCTGTATTCTAAGATTTTATTTAGATTGGACTATGCATCTATATAATTTGAAAATAAAATATTACAATCCTGTATTTAAGATGCTTGGGTAATTCTGCTATGTAAATTTTTTTAGTATAAATGAGACCTACAGAAATGCAACAACTTTCTAAACCCAAAGATGTTACGAACATTTGATTTGCAATCCAGTTTTATGATTATGAATTTTTAGCAACATATGTCCCCTGAGTGTTTCTGTTGATTAAACTATTGTATCCAATGAAATAAAAGGGTAAAATATAAAAACGGATATGATGAACCGTGGCAGTTCACCAATACAAATACATTTTTGAAGCTTTAAAATGGTGGTGCCTCACTGCTCTTCACAGGAGGAACGTTTGTCACTTGGATGCTGCAATGTGGAATTTTTATTAACTGAAATACAGCTCTGCTATTGTGTTACCTTCAAGTTCCTAAAAAGAACAATCCACCAGGAGCCTCTTATGCACAGATGCTGTTCGAAGTGTTCTTGCAAATGAGAAAATACCCTGCTTAGTGGCCTGTCTTGCTGTTTAGTAGCACTTACAGCCCAGTACGGAACTCCTCCGTGCTCCTGGCTCCAGCGGTGTGACTTTTGGCGACGTTTGGATCCTAAGGGCACCAAACACTGCCTGCAGTTACTTGGGGTAATGGACCATTTCTTCCCTTACCCAGGCAAGGCCACTGCCACGCCAATGGGTCTCCTCAGCTCTGCGCCTCCTATTAAGTGGGCACAAAGTCAAGGGGGCCCATGTCAGGCTGCCCCCTCTCAGGCCCAATCCTCCCCTCCCTTCACCCAGTTTGGCCCTCCCCCCACTCCAAAAAAGCTTACCACTGGAAGAGCGCTAGCTAGTTCAGCGCTGGCACTACTTCCGCGCCAGGTGCCGCAAACTTTTTCACGGCATATTCATGCCACCCAGTGCCAGTGGTACGCAAGTACCACCAGTGCTATAGAGCCTAGGATTGGGCTCTTAGGGAACTTGTCTCTGTGTAGAATAGAAGAGAACAACAACAGTGGAGTACCTGGACTAGAAAATCCAAAAGGTGCCCCATTGTAAAAGTACACAAATAAAATAGAGTATGTTGCCTTTTAAAAGGCAACTTAATCCTTCACTTGAGTCAGCCAGCTCACTTCGCCTAAGTGTCAGTGCACATCTTGACAAGATCCACCTGTTTGTGCTGTGGGGCTCTCTCTCTCTCTCTCTCTCTCTCTCTCTCTCTCTCTCTCTCTCTCTCTGTGTGTGTGTGTGTGTGTGTGTGTGTGTGTGTGTGTGTGCTGAATGGGTGTTTGCTTTGCAGAAAAGAATGGAAATCCTCTGTCAACATTGTTCTTTGTACCATGGTTGCCTTAAGGAAGGAAGTTGGGCTCTTGAAGAAATGCCATAAGAAATGCCTCGGAGTGGCTCGGAGGGGTTGTTCTAGCTGGTGGGAGCCTTGTGGCACCACAAAGTCTAATGGACTCATTGCAGCAGAAGCTTTAAAGCCCACTTTGTCGAATGCATGGAGTGTGCAAGTGGACATAAAGAAACTTAAGTGGTTTCTAATACACATTTGGCATTTGTACAGACATGTCTCGGATCTACTGCGCCTCTTACATTTCAAGGCATTTTCTCACCACCTTTTTGTATTGGGCTGCTTCCCATTGCCTCTCCTACTCTCCCAGGGATTGAAATGCTGTTGAAGTGCTTTTTTTTGTGTAAACCTAGCAGTTTTGCTGATTTTGCTGGTCTATCTTTACTTGAGGGGTCACCAAGAAAACAAAACACCTGTAAAAGGGTGTGACTTCGTGATGAGGACCTTGGTTGGGGCAATGATGGCACACGTTTGGGGGTGTTTTTTTTTTTAATTGGAAAGCAACTACCTGTGATAGCAGCAATAGCAGGTGCGCTACTTGTCGTTTTCTCACTTGGAATATATATTATTATATGCTCCAGGACATTAGTGAAAGAGCTAGTGTTGCATCAGCCAGATCCATGTTTTTCTTAAACATGGATCATTCTTCCCCTGAAAGCAATGTTTCTTCCTTCTGCTATGTAGACATTAAGTCATTTTTTTTGCTGACATTCTCAAATACAATCTACCATGTAACCTCATTTTTTTTCTAATGACGACAGGTTGAGTCCATGCTACCCCCTTCCTTGGACCACCAAGCCTGAGAAAATGTTTTGCCCCCCCCCCAGTAGGCCTGCACAGGGAACTACAGCTGTATCACAGCTAACCATTGCAGTTCTGGATCACTGTAGGCTTGGTCTCACTATTCTTTGAATATCAGATCTAGATGTGAATGAGCCTCGACAAGCTCACGCACATGAAAAAATTACTTTTCCATGAATTTAGATTAAATCTTTAGACCAACCTATTATTTTCAGACTTGTCTTGACATTCCCCGCTTTTGCCTGTTATTTAATTCCTATGTTGCTGTGAGTGCATTTCATCTTTGCCCTTAAATTAAAAAAATGACATTCATTTAGACTGTTTTCTCACCTTCTCCTGAGGGCTGAGACTGGTTTGCAATAATCCCTTATCTCACTTACTCCTCCACTAATTCTCTGTGAAAAATGTGGCTGGGCAAGCAAGGCCAAAACTCATGACGAAAGAAGGATTTGAAAGATGGATTGTAGTCCCTACTCACAATTAGGTTCCTGAGCAACAGCAGTTCCTCTTGTAACTTTCATTTTTAGACTTCCTCTGAGGAGCTCAGCATGGGTTTTGCCTGTCCCAATTTTGCCCTAGCAACAACTTTTATGATGTACGTTAGGCTGTAAGATTAGCCCAAAGGCCCCCCCCCCCTTAGTATCTTGGCTGAGTGGGAATGGAACTGGGGTCTTCCCAGTCCCAATTGAACTAAGCCATTACACCACACACAATCTTTTGTGGACTAGGTGAAAGAACCAGCCCAGGCAGGAACAGAGTGGTATACTATACAGTATATGGTCTCAATAGGTTGGAAGAAGTACATCAAATTACACCCCTTTCAAAGTTTTACTGTGTTTTGTAGTCATCAAGAACTAAGAGCCCACTAGAAGCATGTCTGCTCAAAGTAAATCCCATAATAGACCATAGCGCTTACTCCCAGGTAAGTGGGTGGGATTGAAAGCCCAATTGGTACTTCGATGCACACGTCAATGAAGCTGTTCCATACTAAAAACTATGGGACTTACTTCCAAGTAGACATGCATAGGATTGCTCTATAACAGTGCTCATGCAGCACGTCTACTCGGAAGCAATTTCCTGTACAGGTCTGCTCAATGGGACTTACTCCCAGGGGCGTACTCCCATTGTACTAAAGGGTACAATGTGGTCCAATGATACTACACTCCTCATGCTGCAATTTTGCCATGCTTTGTAGTCATCAAGAAAAAATAGCTCTGTGTACTCACCACATAATGCCATGAGGTGCATGTCTAGTTTGCCCCTAGATAAACATGCTGGTCACAGGAGGGAAAGCAAGTCACAAGCCTGCTTAGAGCATAGTGGAGAAGAGTGGCGAACATCTACCCCTGGTTCACAGCTGTGCGCATGTATCACAGGGTGACTGTGTGGGAAGCAATGCTTTGGCTGCAGCAGAAACCCCACAGTGCCTTCTGGAGGGAGCAGGATACATCCTTACATAAGAACATAAGAAGAGCCCTGCTGGATTAGGCCAAAGGCCCATCTAGTCCAGCTTCCTGTATCTCACAGCGGCCGACCAGGAGCCCCAGGGAGGCATGAGACAACAAGATGCTTGCATCCTGCTGCCACTCCCCTGCAACCGGTACCAGTAGCCCACCACCTTTGTAAGGAGGTTGCACAATCCATCATTGCCTATAGCCCAGGATGGACCTTTCCTCCAGAAATCCATCCAATCCCCTCTTCAAGTCATCGAGACCAGATGCCAACACCACCTCCTGTGGCAAAGAGTTCCACAGATTAAGTACCCGCTGGGTAAAAAAGTACTTCCTTTTATCTGTTTTAACTCTCCCAACCCGCTGGTTCTAGTGTTTTGAGAGGGAAAAGAGCATCCCTTTATCGACTCTATCCCTTCCATGCATAATTTTGTATTCTTAAATCCTTAAAGAGGCATTTCCCCCCAAATCTCTCCTTGAAATTACATTAGATAGTCACGTAAGTTTCTGGGTCTTGGATGTCACGGATCAGATAGTCACGTAAGTTTCACCTGTCTTGGGTGGACTGTTACGGGTCAAGTTAATGGGATGGAACAGGATACATAAATAAGTCAGGCATCCAGAACTTGGACTGTGGGGAGTTGTTTCTCTGTTCAGGAAGCTTCATCCACCTCAGTTTTCTGCTCCCAGGGTGGCTCCCAAGTGATACTTAAAAGAATTGAGAAGGACCAGTGGGCTGTACGGGAATGGCGTGAACAGCCTCGGGGCCTGTGTCTGACGGTCAAGACTCCCCACTCTTTTGCCACAGGCTGGGATGTCCTCCAGCGTTCCTGACCCTCATGCTGACCACGTGCTGCTGCTGGCGACAAGGAGGCACAGCCGCTTCTGCTGCAGCTCAGTCGAAGGCCGGCTCTTGCCTGAAGCAACCGGCAGGCCCAGCTGCAGTGCCTTGATCTGTCCGCATCTCAGAAACGCTTCCTGCTTCGGATTTGGGCTCCTTCCAGCAAACTCACTCTGCCCACCGCCTACAGGATGAGGCTTTGTCATGCGCCAGGCAAGCCATCCGGCCGGTTTTCCCCTCGTGTTGATGCTGAGCCACAGGCCGTCTGGATCTCATGACTGCTGCGGCCTGTGCTGACGTGGGGAAAGTGGTGCTGGCCAAGCCTGTGGTTCTGGTTTGCTTTTTTTCTAAAACCATCCAGGTGTGTGAAAATGTCAACTTGGTTCTCTTTTCCCCAGTAGCGTAGCCGGGGAGGGGCAGTGCAGTAAGGTAAGTATTGCAGGTGGTATAACATGCCTGTGGAACTCCTTGCCACAGGAGGTGGGGATGGTATCTGGCCTAGATGCCTTTAAAGGGACTGGACAGATTTCTGGAGGAAAAATCCATAGCAGGCTATAAAGCCATGATGGTTAGTGCAATGTTCGTATTTTAGGGGTAGGCTCCTTGGAGTGCTGGATGGAGGGGAGTGGCAGCGAGATGCAAGTATCTAGTTGTCTTGTGTGCTCCCTGAGGCATCTGGTGGGCCACTGTGAGATACAGGAAGCTGGACTAGATGGGCCTTTGTCATGATCCAGCAGGGCTCTTCTTACATTCTTAAGGGTTGGGTTGCAATCTTAAGATTGGGTTGCAAGTTATTCTTTACCTCAGAATTTTACCTCAGAATGCCAGATACAAGGAAGTGGCAACAGAATTCTGGCATTTTGTTGTCTCGTGTGCTCCCTGAGGCATCTGGTGGGCCACTATGAGATACAGGAAGCTGGACTAGATGGGCCCTTGGCCTGATCCAGCAGGGCTCTTCCTATGTGTAAGTGGCCCCTCCCACTCACGGTCAGAGCCATTCCAGACAGCAACAGCAACGCACAGGGGAAGGCAATCCCCTCATCATGTCCCCTCACTGCTTACACCCTCCTTGCGATGTTTCCTGCTTGCTTTAAAATAAAAAAAGTGCACTAGGCCAGTGGTTCTAAACATTTCTGGCACCAGGACACACTTTTTAGAATAACAATCTGTCCAGGACCCACCGGAAGTGATACCTTAGCCAGAAGTGCTGTCGTTGTGAGGCCAGAGCCTGCTGCTTTCCTGAGAATGCAGCAATTAGTTGGCTTATTTCTCAGCCATTTTCCAATAGCAAAGTGAATCAGAAAGAAAAAAAACCTATTTACAACCTCCACACAAGCAAAACAAACACACAGCCCTTCCCCTTTCCAGCATCCCATCCCATCCCATCCCATTTTCAATATGGCTGCTATTAGATGCTTCATGACCCACCTGAAATTGGCTCACAACCCACTAGTGGGTCCTGACCCACAGTGTGGGAACCAATGCACTCAACTATTTCAAAATTTATTACTATTATTATTATTTATTGAATTTATACCCCGCCTATTGCCCGAGGCACTCAAGGCGGCATTTACAACAATAAAAAATATAAAAACAACATTAAAAACAATTTAAACAATATTAAAATACAATAAAACAAAAAATTAAACAACAAAGTTTAAAACAAGCCATGTGGATCATAAAATATAAAAGTATAACCAGCCAGCCAACCAGCCAACCTGTCAACAGTTAAAAAGCTTTTTGAAATAAAAAGGTCTTCAACCCCCGCCGAAAAGTTAACAAAGAGGGGGCTGTTCTCAATTCGAAGGGGAGGGTATTCCAAAGTTGGGGGGCCACCACCGAAAAGGCCCTCTTCCTGGCCGCCGCCCCTCTCACTTCTCCTGGTGGCGGCACAGTCAAAAGGGCCCCCCCAGATGATCTCAGAGTACGGGTAGGATTATATGGAAGGAGGCGGTCCCTCAAATACCCCGGACCCGAGCCGTAAAGGGCTTTAAAAGTCAAAACTAGCACCTTGAATTGGGCCCGGAACAGAACCGGCAGCCAGTGTAGCCGCCGGAGCAACGGCTCGACAGAGTCAAACCGACGTGCCCCAGCAACCACCCGAGCCGCCGCGTTCTGTACTAGTTGTAATTTCCGGACCGTCTTCAAAGGCAGCCCCACGTAGAGCGCATTGCAATAATCTAATCTAGATGTCACTAGGGCATGGGTTACTGTGGCCAGGTCCGCACAGCTCAGGTAGGGCCGCAGCTGGCGGATCAGCCGAAGCTGAGCAAAGGCTCCCCTGGCCACCGCCGCCACCTGGGACTCCAGGTGTAGCTGTGGATCCAGGAGAACCCCCAAGCTGCGAACCTGCTCCTTCAGAGGAAGTGCAACCCCATTCAGAGCAGGACGATAGTCCAATACCCGAGCTGTGGATTTCCGAACCAAAAGCACTTCTGTCTTATCCGGATTTAATTTCAGCTTGTTCGCCCACATCCAGCCCCCAACTGCCTCCAGACAGCGATCCAGAACCTCAACCGCCTCCTCAGAATCAGGGGGAAAGGAGAGATAAAGTTGGGTGTCATCAGCATATTGATGGCACCCCACTCCAAACCCCCGGATGACCTCTCCCAGCGGTTTCATGTAGATGTTAAACAGCATGGGGGATAAGATGGAACCTTGCGGCACCCCAAACCTAAGAGGTCGGGGTGCCGAACAAGCATCCCCCAGCACCACCTTCTGGGATCTGTCAGCCAGGAAGGAGCGGAACCACTTCAAAACAGTGCCCCCAAGCCCCAACCCGGCCAGCCGACCCAGAAGGACACCATGGTCGATGGTGTCGAAAGCCGCTGAGAGGTCCAGCAGGACTAACAGGGTCGCACTTCCCCTGTCCATCCCCCGGCGAAGGTCATCCACCAAGGCGACCAAGGCAGTCTCCGTCCCGAACCCCGGCCTAAAGCCAGATTGGAATGGGTCCAGATAATCCGTTTCCTCCAGTACCCTCTGAAGCTGGGACGCCACCACCTGCTCAATCACCTTGCCCAGAAATGGGATATTTGAGACTGGCCGGAAGTTGTTTAAATTTGTGGGATCCAGGGAGGGCTTCTTCAGAAGGGGGCGAACCATCACCTGCTTCAAAGCAGGCGGGAGCACCCCCTCCCTCAGAGATGAATTCACCACCCTCCCCGTCCACTCGGCCAGCCCTCCCCGGGCAGCTCTAATTAGCCATGCCGGGCAAGGGTCGAGCGGGCAAGCAGCAGGTCTCACACTCCAGAGAATCCTGTCCACATCCTCAGGCTCTACAAGCTGAAAAGAATCCCAAATGGTAGGATAGACAGGTTCCCCAGGGACATCACTAGATATGCCCACAGCAGCGTCCAGGTCATGCCGAATCTGATCGACCTTGTCTGCAAAATGTTTTGCGAACTCGTCACAGCGAGCCTCCGTGTGCTCCTCCCCACCAGTAGGGGGGGCGAGATGTAAAAGACTACGGACCACACGGAAGAGCTCAGCCGGACGGTTCTCTGCAGACGCAATGGTGGCAGAGAAGTGTGCCCTCTTGGCCGCCACCACTGCCCTAGAGTAAGCTTTTAACTGGGCCCTAGCCCGTGTCCGGTCAGATTCGGCACGAGTTTTTCGCCACCGACGCTCTAGTCGTCTGCCCTGCCGCTTCATCATTCGCAGCTCCTCAGAGAACCAAGGAGCCGCTCTGATTCTGCGACTGGACAGGAGACGCTCAGGAGCGATCTCATCCAGGGCCCTGGACATCTCCGTATTCCAGAGGTCGACCAGGGCACCAGATGAATCTCCAACTCTGGCAACAGGAAAATCCCCCAGAGCCCTCAGGAATCCATTTGGATCCATCAGCCTCCGAGGGCGGATCATAAAGTGCGATCCCCTGCCATTGCAGAGGTGAGAAGTTGCAACGAGCCTAAATCCCACCAGACAGTGATCTGTCCATGACAAAGGAGTGATCTTAATCTCCTCCACATCCAGATCACCATCAACCTGCCCCGCAGTAAACACCAGGTCCAGCGTGTGTCCCGCATCATGCGTCGGGGCAGATATTCTTTGAGACAGACCCATGGTTGCCATGGAGGCCATGAAATCCTGAGCCGCAGCTGTTCCCGGGGCCTCGGCATGGACATTAAAGTCCCCCAACACCAATAGGCGGGGGGACTCCAACACCACGCTCGAGACCAACTCCGTCAGCTCAGGCAGGGAAACTGCTGGGCAGCAAGGCGGGCGGTACACCAACAGAATCCCTGTTCTGTCTCGCCCCTCCAACACAACGCGAAGGCACTCAAACCCAGTGGATTGCTGAACAGGGTATCTGGTGAGACGGATGGAATCTCGATAGACCATCGCAACCCCACCTCCCCGCCCCTGTAGTCGTGGCTGCTGAAGTACCCGGAAACCTGGCGGACAGATCTGGGAAAGATTGACCCCTCCCAGCTCATCCAGCCAGGTCTCCGTGATACATACCAGGTCGGCTTTCTCCTCCAAGATTAAATCGTGGATTAGAGAGATCTTATTATTCACCGACCTGGCATTCAGAAGCAGCAGCTTCAGACTCAGGGGACTGTTGCCAGGATTTCCAAGGGTCAGAGGGATGAGGGGAGGGCCAGAAAGAGGGACAGTCTGTCTATGACTGACCCTCCTTCTCCTGTAATGTCCGGCCCAACCCCCACTGCCATACCTTCCGTAACCCGTAACTCTGCTGATGGCGGTCCCCCTCCCCTCCCCTGAGCCCCCTCGAGGCGTCAAGCACATAATTCCGGCGGGAGCGACCTGCAAGCCAACCACCACAGCACAAATACAAAAACTAAAACACAGACACACACACACACACACACACACTCCCCACCACAACCCGCGCAGCAGCCCTCACCCCCCTCACACTGAGGCTTGGGCTGCTGCAGGCCTCTGCCTCTCTCTCACCAAGGCAAAGGCCTCACTCCGTCCCTCCCTGCCCCCCTCTCACAGAGGCAGGGATACCGTTCACTCTCCTGGCCGGACTCTCACTCCAGCCAGGAAGTCACAATCACACTATCACTCACTCAGTTAAAAGGCTGGTGTTGGCTTGTTGACAGGCGGCTAAACACTAAAAGTAAGGCATGGCTGGAACTTGGTGATCCACAGGAAGATGGACAAAAAGGTAACAGGCAGCAGCATCAACAGATGTTCCGGGCTCCAGGCTCCGTCCACCGGCGAAGAGCCACGGGCAAAGAGCCCTTTGGCTCTTGCCCTTCGGCTCGCGCCAGAGGCTCGCGCCTCTGGCAAAGCCAAAGGCTTAAGCTGGTGACTGACCTGCAGGGAAGAGAACCAAATGGTGCCTGAGTTAGCCGGCCCGGCCCCCAGCACAGGTGTCTCAATCAGAAGCAGTTTGTTTTACATTTTCTTTACAGTTTCCATTCTCTCTCTCTCTCTCTTTTTTTTACACAGGTGCTTGCATAAGAAATGTTTTCTAGGATTTATTCTGCATTACACATGGAGCAGCTTGTTGCCAGAGGATCAAAATAAGAATGTAAGAAGAGCCCTGCTGGATCAGGCCAAAGGCCTATCTAGTCCAGCTTCTTATATCTCACAGTGGCCCACCAGATGCCTCAGGGAGCACACAAGACAACAAGATGCCTGCATCCTGTGGCCACTCCCTTGTATCTGGCATTCTGAGGTAAAACTCTGAGGTAAATAAAACAGAATTTGGTATTCTGTCTGTGGGGAGGGAGCTATAATAACTTGCAACTCAGTCTGGGCCTCAAAAATAGAAGAAGAGCCCTGCAGGATCAGGCCAAAGGCCCATCTAGTCCAGCTTCCTGTATCTCACGGTGGCCCACCAGGTGTCTCAAGGAGCAGCACAAGACCACAAGATGCTTGCATCCTATTGCCACTCCTTTGCACCTGGGATTCTGAAGTAGCCTACTATTAATGTAAGGAGGTTGCACCACCCATCATGGTGGGTACGATGGTGGGTACATCATGGTGGGTACTATAGCCCACGATGGACTTTTCCTCCAGAAATCTGTCTAATCCTCTTTTAAAGGCCCCTAGGTCAGATGCCATCACCACCTCCTGTGGCAAGGAGTTCCACAGATTAATTACCTGCTGGGTAAAAAAAGTTTTTCCTTTTGTCTGTTTTAAAATATTTTTCTAGAATTTTGTTTGAATAGTTGCAAAATGTATAATCACAGATTCTACAATAATTCTGTGATTATACATTTTGCAACTATTCACATTCTACACATTCTATATTCATTCTATACATTTTGCAACTATTCACATTCTACACCTACAGCACATTCTACAATGGGTCCACCTTTCGACCTGGGGTTGCACCGCAAGTCACTCATTTCCCATCTGAAGCTGGACCAACATTGCTGGTGCATCAGCACAACGCCCATCATATCCTGGGCCTGCACAAAGGAGGGGGGGGACACAGGAGCCCAGACAATTCCACATTGGCACAGTACTCCAGCAATTCCACCAGTATCCATGGAAACCGTGACGCAGCCCACTAATCATGGAGTGGTAGCCTGACATCAGAGTGACATTGGCCTGATGTCAGCCCAATAATGCAGGGAGCCAATTTTCCCGTCCACCCAGCCTCGATGGCAGTGACAAGGGAAGCGCTAACAGGGTGACTCAAGCAAGGAGCAAGGCAGATACAGGTCCGTAGAGCAGCCACCTCTGGGATGACACCCCCAGCAACTGAAATTGAGTACCACGTGAGGAGAGGCTGTGTCCTACCAGGCCCACACATGGGGCTCAAGGATCTCACAGCACTTCCAGTGGAGCTACTGTGGTACTGCAGCAGAGAAGCATCAGCAGGTAACTTCTAGGAATCCCAGCACCCCAGCTTTGAGCCCCCTCCCATGCCAGTCACACGCACGCATCTCAAAGAAATACCCGCATCAGAGCAACGGAGGGAAGATTGCTATGAAATGAACACAACTCCCTATGGCCAGGGTTCAAGTCTGCCAGCTGGAAAGAACACCCTTTTTGGGGGGCGGAGAGAGAGAGAGACCAGGAGTTGCAAGTGTTGTAACAATGCAGTGGCGGATCTAGGGGGTGGCAGGGGGGGCAAGAGCCCTGGGCGCCGTCTTGGGGCTGTCTAGGGGGGCGCCAGTGGCCACTGCAACATTGTGTGGGTAGACCTGGGCTCCCTCGAGGGGAGCCCAGGTCTACTCGCAGCTGCTTCTGGTGGGTAGACCTGGGTTCCCATGGGGGCGCACTTCTATTGGGTGCCCCGGGCGCCATTTTGACTAGATCCGCCCCTGTAACAATGACAAGAGCAGATTGCAAAGACCAACTTCCCAGGGGTCAGCAGTAACCCAGAATGCTGCCTGATGCTGCCTTTGTACTACAGCGCCCACTCCCAAACCCTCCTCCTGCACACAGAAATGTGTTTCATGGCAGCACGCGTGGAGCACATTGTGAGGAATGAGCTGCTTCTTACTCGGGCAAGTGGGAAGCAGATCGTTGCAGCTTGCATTTTAGCAGGCTAGAGGAAGGTGAGGGCTGCAGAAAGGCACCCCAAATCTGCCAACACTCCAGATCTCTCACAAGCTGCCTCTGGTACAACCTGCAACAGTTGACCTGATGGGTAGGCTGGCCATGCCGTTTTCTCTTCACACGCACTATGCCCAAGCTGTATTTAAGAGCTGTGCTCCTGCCTGAATGATACACCCTTGACAAGGATAAAACAAATATAGGTTTAGACAATGCTTCAAAAAATCTCACCACAGATCTCCTGGCCCCTTTACTTGACATTTCCTTGACGTCACAAAGTCGGTTTCATCAGGTTGCCGACCAAAGGCTTTCTCAGTGTGATAAGAGTTGGTTGCTGCAAGTTCTTGCAAAGTCTTAAGCAATGCCTTAATTACACATTTTACACTACCAAACTTTGGCAAAAATAGTTGCCAAACTTTTTCAACTGGCAGCTCTCTTGATCTACTGGGTTATACATTGTACAGCAGGTTACATAAGAACGTAAGACCATAAGAAGAGCCCCGCTGGATCAGGCCAAAGGCCCATCTGGTCCAGCTTCCTGTCTCTCACAGTGGCCCACCAGATGCCTCAGGGAGCACATGAGACAACAAGATGCCTGCATCCTGTGGCCACTCCCTTGCACCTGGCCTTCTGAAGTAGCCTACTACTAATGAAAGGAGGTTGAACAACCCATCATGGCCTATAGCCCACGATTGGCTTTTCCTCCAGAAATCTGTCCAGTCCCTTTTTAAAGGCATCTAGGCCAGATGTCATCACCACCTCCTGTGGCACGGAGTTCCAGTGAGTTCCAGGTTTTTTTGCGAGGATTCTGCTGCTCCCCAGGGAGCCTTAGCTCACAGTTTGGGAACCACTGGCCCTATACACACAGAGTGACTTGGTTCTCCACTGAAACCACCTTTCCTCAGCCCTATGAGCCTTGGCTGCCACTGTCCCTCACAGGCAGCATAGCCCCGCTGCTCACAGGCCCACTCTGCCCCTCCCCCTGCCCAGTTCTGCTCTCTCCCTTGAGAGAGTTGCACTCCTGCTGTCATAAACATGGCAGCCGAAGCTGGCAACAGAAGTGTACCACCAATGATAATGGGCTCTCCTAAAATGTCAAAACTGTGCTTTAATTTTATTTCAAACACCCCTCTGACACCTGTGTTCCCCTCCCAGAACTAGGTGCCAGTTCTAGAATGTTCTCTGCTGAAATTCTTTCCATCAACCTGTACCATGTTTGGGGGATGTCACTGCCTGCACATTTGTAACACCTGTGCCACTGGTCAAGCAATTCCAGGTCTACTCATCAAGTGGTGTGTGTGTGTGTGTAAAAAAGAACCTTGGATGAAGAAAACCCTTCATCAGAACTGGAGCTGATTCAGCCAACAGTAGGAGGTAGTCCCGCAGACCTCAGAGGAGTGCTGCTGACAGTCTCTGTGTTCTCTCACCATGCTCAAAAGTGTGTTTGCTTGCATAGAATGGCTTCCTTCACAAGTCCATCCCACAAGCCTTCACTGTGAAATGATTTTCAATTGAATAGGTGTGCCAGGGCATTGGATGAGAAGTGCCATATCATACCTGAACAGGTAATAGGATGGGGGAATGATGCCACAATGTGCATAATGTCCAGCCATATCGTTGGTTTCGTGGGTCTAAAGCCCCCTGTATTGGTCCAAGGTAGCAGAGTCAGCTCCTAGAAGGGTCACAGGCTATCCCAACAGGGTATCTTGGAGGGTATGGAAATAAAGTCCTAACAGGCACCATTGGTAGTCATGTGGACTCTTCTTATTGGTGGTGCAAAAGGGACATTAGAAATTCAGGCTTCGAAGAGCATCTCTTTCTTATATCAGTTTTATACCAGATTAGCTTTTATGTGCTAATCTAGGTGCGGACCTGGCCACAGTGCGGACCAGGTGCAGACCTGGCCACAGTGACCCATGCCCTAGTGACATCTAGATTAGATTATTGCAATGCGCTCTACGTGGGGCTGCCTTTGAAGACGGTCCGGAAATTACAACTAGTACAGAACGCGGCTGCTCGGGTGGTTGCTGGGGCACAGCGGTTTGACTCTGTCGAGCCGTTGCTTCGGCGACTACACTGGCTGCCGGTTCTGTTCCGGGCCAAATTCAAAGTGCTGGTGTTGACCTTTAAAGCCCTTTACGGCTCGGGCCCAGGGTATTTGAGGGACCGCCTCCTTCCATATAATCCGACCCGTACTCTCAGATCATCTGGGGGGGCCCTTTTGACTGTGCCGCCACCAGGAGAGGTGAGAGGGGTGGCGGCCAGCAGGAGAGCCTTCTCGGCGGTGGCACCCCAACTTTGGAATACTCTCCCCTTAGAGTTAAGAACTGCTCCCTCGTTGGCGGTATTTCGGCGGGGACTGAAGACCTTCTTGTTTAAACAGGCTTTTAGTTGCTGACAGGCTGGCTGTTCTTGTATTCTTTATATTCTTTTATTTTTTGCACCCGATCCAGGGGATAACAGTTGTACTTGTATATTGTATTTTTATATTGTTTTTAATCACTGTTTTTAAATTATGATGTATTTATTCTGTTTTTAATTGTTTTTTGTAATGCCGCCTTGAATGCCTTTTTTAGGCAGAAAGGCGGGGTAAAAATCTTTAAAATAAATAAATAAATAAATGTCTTATCCTAGATAATCCTTGGAAGGAACCCTAGAATACCGTTTCGATTTCTAGCTCCAGTGCTTGTTCTCGGTTTCAGGGGACCTTCTGCAAACTGCCTTCCATGGGTACAGCTCTGGCCCAAGCCAACACACTGCCTTCTGCTTTCTGTTAGGTTCCCTGCCTGCTGGAGCCCAGCCCATTGGAAGGGGGGCGAGACCCAGAGGAAGAAAGACCATGATCTCGAATATCTCGATATGCCCTCATTGCAGGTACCTGGCCGGCACATCCGAAAAAGCCCTGTTGCTCATTCACCCACCCATCCAGTCTTTTTCCAAACCTGAGTTGTGGTTCAGGTAAGGTCTGACTTGTGCAAGTGCCCCACATTTGCAATGCATTGCAGAAGAAAGGCAATGTTGCTTTCAAAGGCAGCAGATGACACAATTGCATTGCAAATAAACTGCCTCCCTCCGCTAGAAATAATCGGCAGCACGACAGCTCCCCCTGGCGTCCACACACTCAGGCAGCACCAAGAAAGTTAGATAACGGGAGAGGACATGCCTTAAGAAGAAATAGGAGCCAAGTGAGGCCAGGGGGCGGGCTTAGCAGCCATGTTGGCATACTCAAAACAATCCTTATTCCAAGCATTTCAGATTGCTTTGCTCCTACTGTTTAGGACTGAATAGTTTACTCCTGAAATAAAAACTTACGAAAATAAAAACGTGTAATCGTGTAGAAACATTATTGGTAACCTTATTATGATTTAATATGCACTTACAAGGTTAAATTCCTCAAAATTATATTGCTGAACATACCGGATGAAATGCTACTTGCTGTCTATTTAAACTCGGATTGCACTGTTTTCACAGACTCATTTTTTGAAATCTACACAAGCAGAAATAAAGTGTGAACGGGAAGGAAAGAAAAAAAAGGGGAGGGTGGGCAAAAATTAGATAAATATATAGGAAAATTTCATTAAAATCTCATCATAACACAAGTAGTTGTCAATATGAGAGTAATTCTTTTTTACTTCTAGACTATTAAGAGTATTTTTTTAAACTTCTACACTCACCCCCCCCATAAAACAAATTCTGTTAATGTTCAGAATTTCGAAAATATTACAGTAGAAAATGGAAGGTGGGGAAAAAAATGTAAACGGGAAGGGGGGAAAAGGAGGGGGGGATATTTTTTTTTTTACCTTCTAGACCATTAACAGTGGGTGTCAGAAAATGGTGAATAAGACTGCTAGGAACAACAAGAAATTACACAGCTTCAAAAATAATGCACTCACTGAACGGTAGTTTTATTGAACCGATGTAATGTGAATACATGAATCTTTCCGTGGAAATTAAATCCCATTTTTCGTACAGCAATTCGTGCACCGGTATGCAGAACACGCAGGCATGATTAAAAAGGTTGATATTAACTTTTACACACGTGCAGGGAGAGTTTTATTCGTGAATTCGCGGCAATCCTCCTCCTTGGCGGGAATGATCTGAGTCAGCCATTTTAGTATACTAACGGCTTCAAGAAAATGATGTCATGTCGTCTCCTGTTGTACAGTGCTTTGCAGGTCGCCACCAAAGGGAGGTCACAAGCTCGTTGAAAGTGTACGAACACTTTAGGTACCCAATCGAGCGGGGGGCCATCCTAAGACAGGGAGCACCATAGAGATGTGGGAATAGAACGGCTTCCCCCTATTACAGTAATGAAGTGGTTGCGTAAAGGGATCGGAAGTGATAGTTGCACATTACACTTGTCTTTCTTTCCACCTCTAGAGAGGGAAGGGCGACTAGGGCCACGCCTGTACTGCTTTCTCAACCAATCAGAGGTCCCTTTGCCGCTGCGCCAGTCTGTGCTGATCAGCCAGCCAATGGCGTTGTTCCAGGAGGGGTCTGCGGGAGCAGGAAGGAACGTTGAGATTGCGCGGGGCGGGGCTGTTCCTTTTTCGCCCCCTCCGTAAGGTATGCACGTGTCTTCGCAGAACCGCTGCGTGGAATGCTTAGCCTGTGTGTACCTGCATGTTTCAGCACGTGTGAATGGGTGTCTCTTTGGGTCAGGGTGCGTGTTTGTGAGTCTGGCTTATTTGGGGGTCTGCTTTCTGCAACATAGAGTCTCCTTTTGTTTTTTTCCTCTCTCCATGTTTGGGAATCTCTTTAACCTAAAAAAGTTGGCAGCTCAGTCAAGCGACTGTTACAAGCTCCCGGAGACATGATTTCGTACATTTAAGCTATAGGGGTTAGGGAAGTTGCAGGACTCCTAGAGCGACTTAAGGTGGGTAGTGTGTGTACATGTTTAAAACGCGTCTGCCTAAAACGGCTCCCGCCTTTACTTTTGCATCGCGTGCATTCTAATTCGAGCCGTTCATAGCGCGTCAAAAGAGCCCGCGTGCCGACCTCGACCCTCTTGCTGATGCGGAAAGGAGGAGTCACAGTGTCCAACGCAGCCCGTCACAGAGGTGTTTCCAAGTGTCCGGGTGTAAATAAGTGTGCATCGTATAGTCGCCTTCATCGGGGACTGTTCCTCGTATCGGCTTTGCTCTATGAAATGCCTAAACGATGCATAGATGCAGCTCCTCCTGTTGGGGGGGGGGGATGCCCTGTTTGCACAGGAGGGAGGGAGCCGTGGCTGGTGTCAGTTTCCAGCTCCACCTGCCGGTGTGTTCATCAAGTGAACTGGAGACATCTTCCTACGGGACAGGATTTTAATAAGAACATAAGAAGAGCCCTGCTGGATCAGGCCAAAGGCCCATCTAGTCCAGCTTCCTGTATCTCACAGCGGCCCACCAGGTCCCATAGCCCACGATGGACTTTTCTTCCAGAAATCTGTCCAATCCCCTCTTAAAGGCATCTAGACCAGATGCCATCACCACCTCCTGTGGCAAAGAGTTCCACAGATTAACCACCCGCTGGGTTAAAAAAAAAATGTGGGGGCAGTTCTGTTTTGGGCAAAGTGGTTCTGAGTGCTGGAGTGTCAGCCTGCGCGCTTGTCATTGCGCCAAAGCACGCATGTATTGCTTTCTATAGTGTGTCGTCACGTGCCGCCTATGAACGAGAAAAAGGGATAGACCGCAGAAGTAAACAAAACGTATATTTGAGTCAATGTAGATTTTATATTTGCATTGTGGTCTACCTAAAGTGTAGATCAGTTTAAACTGCTGAGATCCTTCAGCTCGCCCTGCCTCTTCCTCCTCCCCTTCCTCAAGTTTTAAAAATAAAAACTAAAAATAACAAAAATATTCCAACCATAACACAACGGTCATTTATGCACATTCAGACCAAGGGAAGAACATCCTATCTTGCATAAAATTTTTATTATGTAGCTCTGTAAGCCACTTTGGGCATTTGCATGGGAAAGGAGGAGTATAAATTCTTCAAATAAAGACATAAACTCCAGTAGAATAATCACAGCACCTGCTCTTCTGCAAAATCCTGACCAGAATCTTGTTTCTCCTCCCCTCTCTCTTTATGTGCTGTAAATGTGCTCATCAGCATACCTTTTCAGATCTCCAGGTAGTGATATGGGCCAGGCTGCTTCCATTCTTCAGCTGATAGTTTGAGCTACCAAACTGACAATTAATTTCTCTTGTTCTTTCCTCATTGACTAATCAGAGCAAATAAAAGAGGAAAAACAGTTGGTGAAATCAGAGCTACCAAAATGCCCTTCTAATATTCCTGGGCAATTGGGCAGATCCAGCAGATAGGAGCAGGTGAGCTCTATAATGTTGACATCTCCACCACCTCTAGTAGTTGGATATACCCTTGAAGGCACATAGGTATATAAGGGGACATGGCACTGTGGGTTAAACTGCTGTTGCTGAACTTGCTGACCAGAGGGGTTGGTAGTTCAAGACCGTGCGATGGAGTGATCTCCCGTTTGTCCCAGCTCCTGCCAACCCAGCAGTTCGAAAGCAAGTAAAAACGCGGGTAGATAAATAGGTACCACTTTGGTGGGAAGGTAACGGCGTTCCGTGCATCTTGGCATACAGTCATGCCGGCCACATGACCACGGAAGCTTTTCCTAGGACAAACGCCGGCTCTTTGGCTTAGAAACGGAGATGAGCACCGCCCCCTACAGTTGGTCATGACTAGACCATTCGGTCGTGGGGAAACCTTTACCTAAATACTGTATATAATATCACCTGCAGAATAGGTTGCAACGGTTTCCCTTAAATTCACCCTCCACATAGAAACTAGGATTGCTTGCGTATTCTTGCCCAGGGCCTATCCATGAAGATTGCATTATATTTCTATCGCATTCTCTTTCCCGTCCCATCAGCATTCAAGGCACTGTTAGCAGGATGCATGAGAGGGCTTTTCTACGATGGCACTTGGAATATGGTGCTCTTGGCACTGGGACCTTTGTAGCTCCCTCTTGACTGCTGTTCTACCGTCCCCTGAAGCCCTGGCCTTCCTGGCAAGCGTTTGGTGTGACTTCCTTCTCAACTCTCTTCTGTTGATCGACTCCGCCATTGTTTTTTCTTCTGCTCTTATTTTTTTGTTTTCATCCCTGATTACCTATTGTCTTTTCCAACCTTGGTTTTTATTGTTGTTGTAGAGATGTAAGCCACCTTGAGTGTTTCCTCGGAATTGGAGAAAGGTGGGTTATTCATTTTTTCTTATCAATAAATGGGACGTACATTTTTCTAATCGGTAAATAAGCTTACAGCACAATCCTATGCATGTCAACTCAGACGTAAGCCTCATTGTGCTCCATGGGGCTTAGCCCCAGGATGGTGTGAATAGGATTGTAGCCAGCGGCGTCATGCAGCCGGAACGCTGGGCGGGAGGAACGGGTGAGCGGCAGCCCGCCCATTGCATACCGTTCTGTTTTGCCGTCTTCCCCGCCCCCGCTGCCGCTCACCCGTTCCTCCCGCCCAGCGTTCCGGCTGCATGATGCCGCTGATTGTAGCCTTTGTTGCCTTACCAAGAAAGGGGGGTGGGGAGACCAGAAGGAGCTGCATGGGGCGGGGTTGGGTAAAGCAGATATCAAGAGGGATATGAAAAGAGATTGGCAGGAGAGGAGTGGAGGTCAGGCCGATGGGCACTCAAAGGTGACAGTTGTGGGGGTCTGGAAGGAAAAGTGTCGAGGCCTTGCAATGCATGGGAATCTGTGTAGCTGCTTGCAGTGGTGAGTTTCTCGGGTTGAGGAACCAGCTCAGACCCAACGGTTCTGCAGAGCCAGCCAGGCTCCCGTTGTTCCCCCAGATGGCTTGGATCAAGTGGACAGCAGCGCCTCCTCTGGCCGGCGTCTGAATGGCTCTGCGGCACAGTAGCAACCAGCCAACCAATAACTCCCTTGGTCCGAGAGCGACAACCCTGGTGCAGGGAGCAGCCTAATCCTGGCTCCTGGAGCCTGTGCTTTGAGCCACTCACTTCCTTTCGGCCACGGAGCAGAACCAAACCAGATCCTGAATGCCCAATCTGGTTCAGAGAGGGCTTCGATGAGCCAGAACTAAACCCGAGCATAAAACGTCTCGATGCTGGGTCTGTGTGGATTGGCACTGTTTATGGCTTAAGCCCGTCTGGGTTGGGGTTAGCTGCTTCAGAATGCCAGGTGCAAGGGAGTGCCAATGGGATGCAGGCATCTTGTTGTCTTGCATGCTCCTTGAGGCATCTGGTGGGCCACTGTAGCTGGACTGAATGGGTCTTTGCAGGAAGCTGGACTGAATGGGTCTTTGGCCTGATCCGGCGGGGCTCTTTGTATGCTTAAAAATGGCTGAGTTACCAGCTTCTCTTTAACATGCCAAACCTGAAGTTCAGATCTTGGGTTTCAGAGTGGGCAGAATGGAGATCAGGAAATGCTGGCAATTCTCTTGAGTAATTTGCAGTAGATCAGTGGTATTCACACTTTTTAGTGTAGCACTTGTGTCGGGACCCACCGGAAGTGATGTCATTAACCTGGAAGTGATGTTGTGGCAGGAAGTGCTGTCATTGTGACATAATAAAATGACACTCCTGAAATGTAACTTGGCATTCTTGGACTTCAGCCATTGTACAACTATGAAACATCCCTGACAAAAAACAAAGTTGGGACAAAATGTGATGTAAAAGCACTGAATTAACAACAAATTAAAAAACTCTCACTTGAAAATTCAAACCATTAACACTCACAAAAGGAATCTAGCAAGAGCAAGGTTTGCAGTTTCCAAGATGGCTGCTCCCAGCTTTCCACGACCCACCTGACATCAGGTCGCGACCCACCAAATGAGTCCTGACCCATAACACTGCAGTAGATAAACAAGCGACGGCTTTCTGATTCCCAGGATACCCACAAAAAAATAAAACAACTCGCTTCTCTGTAAATTAAGCTGCTGGAAAATCAGGAGTGGATTTTAGTGCAAAAGGACAGTAAGTTGAGTCCTGGTACTGAAAGTGGGCTGAGCATGACCCTCTTCCTTAATTCTTAGCAAGGTCCATCTCACAATTTTATTCCTTGCTCTGGTCTGTTGCCTTCAGGAGTTCTTAATAGAAATCAGAGCAGCTCTCACAAGCTTGTACTTTACCCAGAGCGCAATCCTATCCTGGAATTAGGCCGGCACACTTAGGCCAGCAGAGTACGGCTCCAGCCTGCTCCCAGCCTGAGAGAACTAAGTGTGTTGCACCCTAAGTGTGAGAGAACCGAGAGCACAATCTTAACGTGGAGTTAGGCCGGCACAAATTAGGCCAGCAAAGCTTGACTTTGGAGGATGGCGCATGTCTGGGTGTCTGTGTGCTGGCCTCTCTGACTCTGAGAGTGCAACCCTTACCTGGAGTTAGGCCAGCAAAGTTTGGCCGGCACAAAGGACACCATAAAGTCTGTCTGGACCACTCTCGGAGTCAGACACACAGACACGCGCCATCCTCCCTGACTCCAAGAGCGGTCCAAATGCGCTTTACAGTGGCCCTTGTGCTGGCCTAATTCCAGGTTAGGATTGTGCCCACACTCTGGCTGTAGTGGACACATCTGAGCTGAGAAGCAATGCTCTGATTTTAAGGAAAGGTTGGTCACAGTGCCATCAGGTGGACTCATGCAGGAATGACAGGTTATTGATTTGCAAGGTTGATGGCTGGCTGACTGATTAAATGTATTCAGCAGTGTTTCCCAAACTGTGAAAATATAAATTTTTTAAAAATTTTTTAAAACCATTTTGCTAGCACCCTTTCCTACTTCACAGAAGAAAATTGCAGCATCAGGCAATCTAGATAGAGAGACCTCTCTTGTGGCTGGAATGCAAACCTGTGGCATGAGGCAATCTTCATATCCCCAAATTAGTCACATTTTCCAATTTTCCCTAGTCATTAGCATGGAGAGTCTAACAAATGCCGTGTGGTCTCCAGCAGCCTTGACAGTACAGGACCCTGATTATTATCAATTCAATCATTATTATTAACAATAACAATAACAGTATTATTTCTCCATCAGTGGTATTCAAACTTTTTAGACCGGGACCCACTTTTTAGAATGGCACTTGTGTCGGGACCCACTGGAAGTCATGTCATTGACATAGAAGTGATGTTGTGGCAGGAAGTGACATCATCAAGCAGGAAGTGGTGTCATTGTAACATAATAAAATGACATTCCTAACATGTAAATTGGTGTTCTTGGACTGCAGCAATTGTACAACCATGAAACATCCCTGACAGAGTAGGACAAAATATGATGTAAAAGCACTGAACTAAAAACAAAATTTTAAAAAACCCTCGCTTGAAAATTCAAACGGTTAACACTCAAAAAAGGAATATAACAAGAGTAAAGTCTGCAGTTTCCAAGATGGCTGCTCCCAGCTTTCCGTGACCCACAGTTTGAATAAAACTGTTCTAGATCGCCTTTTTTACTAGTAAATACGTGGGTTGCGATAGCTTGTCATTTTAAATGTGGGTCCCTGTGCAGAAAAGTTTGGGAGGCCCTGGTACATAGTACTTAGCACTTATATAGCATGTTATATGTTGCATGCATGACTGTATCTGTGCAACAGTCCTGTAAGGTAGGTCAGTGTTGTTGTTCTCCACAAAATAGGGAGCCTGAGGCTGCGAGACAGCCACTTGCGCAAGATCGCACAATGAGTTGGTGATGACTGAGGTGTGAGTTGACCTCTTGATTTGCAGTGCAGTTGGCTCTTAGCCAGTGGGCTCGGCCGCCTCTCAATTGAAGGCAATTCTTATTGCAGAATTTCTAACTCTGCGTTGTGAACATGTTGGGATTGCTCAGGTAACCCACGTGCCATTTGAAACCAGGAGCTAAAGGTCGCTGCATAAATAACATGTGCCGTTTTAATTAAAGCATGTACCTCCCTCCGCTTTGGTTAAAAAAGAAAGTTGTTTGCAAGAAGGATAACTGACTTGGATCAGCCTTTGTGTTCTCCCCCCCTTTTTTAATGCATTTGTCTCAACAACCCTGTGAATTTGGTAAAACCTGACATAACATGACTATGCAAAGCAACCAACTTGCACGGCATCCGCCGGAAGCCGTCACGAAGGAAGGCTCCTGCTTCTGACGCCATTGGCTTGCACTGATGCTGTGCGAGTGGTTTGCCATGTGGAGTCACGTCAGGTTCGATTGCCTTGGCAACCCGTCTTGCATAAGACTCGTGCACTAGTGGGGGAATTGCAAGATCGCTGGAAGGCCCAACCGGATAAATAATTAAATGCAGAACGTGAGTCATGCGCCGGGTTTTTAAGAAGGAATATGATGTGTGAAGTTCTGAGCCGTGACTTCCATTCTTTGGGGCTGTTCAGATGTGTGGTGTTAGTGACTTGTTTCTTAAAATACTCTGGCAGATGCGGCAGTGATTTCTAGAAATACTGATCTCCCGGAAACAACGGAAAAGTTTTTGCTTTTGAAGGTTGCTTGTGGTTGCTTGGGAGCTGGAGGTGGGAAATTGCAGCTTCTGCTGCGTGTGGCCTGAGGACTCCCAGAGCTGGTACAGTTGTGTTGTTTGGGCTCTGGGCCTTGCCCTGTTCTCACAGTGTGGTCAGGGTGAGTGAACGTTTTCTGTCTATAGGGACTAAAATCGAAGCAGAGGCAATGAAGAAAAAATATGTACATTTATGTTAGTTACTGCCTTGCAGGTAACACAGAGCTGAAATGCAAAACCTCATCCCCTCTAGACCTCCAAAAATGTCACAGCTGTAAACTTTTTCTTCTTCAAGTACAGTGTAATAGATATAAGAACATAAGAAGAGCCCCGCTGAATCAGGCCAAAGGCCCATCTAGTTCAGCTTCCTGTATCTCACAGCGGCCCCACCAGGTGCCCCAGGGAGGCATGAGACAACAAGATGCCTTTCACTCCCTTGCACCTGGTACTCTGAAGTAGCCCACCATCTTTGTAAGGAGGTTGCACAATCCATCATTGCCTATAGCCCTCTATCGACTTTACATCCCTCTATCGACTTTATCCCTTCCATGCATAATTTTGTCTGTCTCAATCATGTCCCCCCTCAGGTGCCTTTTTTCTAGACTTGAGGAGCCCCAAACGCTGCAGTCTTGACTGTAGTCAGGTCTGTGACTTCTTCTGCCCTTGTCCAGGCATGCTACAGTCACCCAGAGCTGCAGGATGGACGTTGAGGGAGGGCAGATGGTTGGTCACTGATTTGCAGGGAATCAGCTGGACTTTCCCACTCCCGGGTGGCAAGAAATTCTTCGGAATGGGGCTGTGACAGTGCACTGTACTGACTTAGGTGTCGATTTGTTCTTGTATGTGCAGGTCAGGCCAGTGTATGGACTGTGGAGTACAGGAGGTTATTGGCTCTGCTCTTGAGCTCCCATTTTGCATGGGGCCTCCTTCTGTGCTTAATGGACTTCAAAGGTTTCCTCACGACCGAATGGTCTAGTCGTGACCGACTCTAGGGGGCGGTGCTCAGCTCCGTTTCTAAGCTGAAGAGCCTGTGTTTGTCTGAGGACAAGCTTCCGTGGTCACATGGCCGGCATGACTGTATGCCAAAGTGCACGGAATGCCGATACCTTCCCACCAAAGTGGTGCCTATTTATCTACTCGCATTTTTACGTGCTTTTGAACTGCTAGGTTGGCAGGAGCTGGGACAAGCAACGGGAGCTCCCTCCGTCGCACAGTCTTGAACTGCCAACCTTCTGATCAGCAAGCTCAACAGCTCAGCGGTTTAACCCAGTCCCATTAACGGACTTTGGGGACCTACTAAAAAGAATGTGGAAGCCACAAGCTTGAAGTTTGGCCCATCGATGCTTGTCTTCGTTGATCTCACTGTTCTTGTTTGCCAAAGAAGGAAGATTATCTTTTTATTGGAACAGTTGCCCTTATGGTAGGAACACACAAGCTTTGCTTGCAAAGAACACTTGATCTGCCTAATACCACGCTTGTAGATGTAAGCGAGCATTCAATTTCCCTTGGGTGTTAATTTTCCAAGACCTTTTCATTTGACTCGCACAGTCCAGCCACTAATCCATGCAAGCTCACGGAGGGGCGGGGGGAGGTGTTCAGATAATCAGCAAGTGTTTTTTCTCCTTTGGGGTAGGGGCTAGACTTAGCTAAGAAGATTTGCTAACTGGATCCAAGGTGGTAAAGTCTATTCTTATGTCGTCATTAATAGAATGAATGACTTCAACGAAATGCTTCTGCTTCCTGTTACTGAATTAGGACTTTTACCCCCATTGGCGTTGGTAGGGGTGTGTGGGCCACACTGACCACCACTATTACCCAGAATGGTAAAATCTTGGTATTTTTGTATATTAAAGGTAAACGTTTCCCCACGACCGAATGGTCTAGTCGTGACCAACTGTAGGGGGCGGTGCTCATCTCCGTTTCCAAGCCTGTAGAGCTGGTGTTTTGTCCGAGGACAAGCTTCCGTGGTCATGTGGCCGGCATGACTCTACGCCGTAGCACACGGAACGCCGTTACCTTCCCACCGAAGTGGTCCCTATTTATCTACTTGCATTTTTAGGTGCTTTCGAGCTGCTAGGTTGGCAGGAGCTGGGACAAGCAACGGGAGCTCACTCCGTTGTGCAGTCTTGAACTCCCAACCTTGCGGTCGAAAGCCCAGCAACAGTGGATTAACTCGCTGCGCCACCATGTCCTAAAGTCCAAATGTATTACCATCATGTTATATGTCATACGATGTGGAATTTGCAGCAGAATGCAATGTTAACCATTTTAAGTGGCTGTGGGCCAGATAATACCTTGTGGCGGGCCGAATTTGGCCCCCAGGCCATAGTTTGGAGACCCCTGCTCTTTAAGAAGAAAGCAGTACTGAGTCCCATCTTGTGTCTGTGTCGTTTTAAATACCGATATTATAACCACGCAGTCACGTGGCTGGAGCATTAACCAAGCTAGGTGTGCTTGAAAGCGAGAGGCAGAAGATCCTATACCAGAGATGGTGAACCTATGACACACGTGTCAAAGGTGACACACCAGCGTTCACCAACACCTGACAAAAACTGAGTTTAACTAATTTTTCATTTTCGTAATCATTTGAAGTTTCTAGCTGAGACATCACCCTGCCAACAAAGGTTCGCATAGTCAAAGCTATGGTTTTCCCAGTAGCAATGTATGGCTGTGAGAGCTGGACCATAAGAAAGGCAGAGCGCCGAAGAATAGATGCTTTTGAATTATGGTGTTGGAGAAAACAAGAGTCTTCCCCTGGACTGCAAGGAGATCCAATCGGTCAATCCTCCAGGAAGTCTAGCCTGATTGCTCCCTGGAAGGACAAATCCTGAAGCTGAAGCTCAAGTACTTTGGCCATCTCATGAGAAGAGAAAGACCCTCATGCTGGGAAAGATTGAAGGCAAAAGGAGAAGGGGGCGGCAGAGGATGAGATGGTTAGACAGTGTCACCGAAGCGATGAACATGAAGCTAGTGGATGAACCGGAAGCTAGTGGAGGACAGGGAGGCCTGGCGTGCTGTGGTCCATGTAATGGGGTCGCGAAGAGTCGGACACGACTTGGCGACTGAACAACAACAACAAAAGGAAGGGGAGGACTGGACACATGATTTGACTCTATTTCTTCTTTAAATAAATGGTTATAAATAATTTTCCCTTTTGTTTGGGAGCAGGGGTTGAAACGCCAGCAGACTCACGTTCCTGTACTATACAGTAGGTATCATCTTTGTTGAAGTGGGAGAAGGGCAGCCTAATCCTGAACTGCCTGGCCACTGTGGGCGCAGCAGTAGCCAAACGGCTGCATCCCATTGCAGCCACAGAAGGCTCCACAGGATAAGGGGCAATGGGCCTCATCCAGTGATGTCATGCAGGGGGAACGCGGGGGAACTCAGTTCCACTAGTTAAAATTAGGGCTGACTCCGCCCACTTCACCCTCCCCCCTCCCAATTCCTCTGCAAAGAGCTTTTCTTCTTGGTTGGCCAGCACTCAGAGGATTAAAGGGAGCGACTCCGGATTCCTAGGGGGCGAAGGCAGTGATGTCATTCAGGGGGAACAGACCAGAACGGGCGTTCCGGATCCTAACGGGCCGGTTCCGGGTTACCGACAAGTGCCAATCAAAAGTGAATTCCTGTTCCTAAATCATTTGAATGACACCACTGGTCTCATCACCTCTGCGCCAGCTGTTTCACCAGTGCAGAGGCGAGGCCCCACATGGGGGTCCGGATCCAGCGGCAAAGGTTGCCACCGGTCTCACCCCTGTTATGCTCCTCCCCCCCACCCGTTACACCCTCCTGCCCTGCCCGGATTCCCTGCCATGCCTGCAGCTGGTTCACTTACCACCTGCCGTCGCTGCATCACCGCCTCCAGGGGTGAGCTCTGGTGCCACTCCAGCATGGGGGGTGAGCTCTTCCCGCCTGCGCTGAACATACCTTACGGGCACGTTTTGCAGCACTAGTACACTTGTACCTCCTGCACTGAGAGGCTCAGGATTGGGCCCTAATTCATATCCGTTTACCAGCAGTTTTCTCGTCACGACCTATAATCATTAGGCACCCCGTTGAGGTTTGTGGCTTTCTGAATTGTGATGAAATGCTGGTGGTTCCCCCCCACCCCACTTTCCCATTGTTCACTAGCCATGTGGATTCAGGGGTTGTCTGTTCTGCTTAGCAACAGAGCTACCTTGCCCATTGGGTAGCTAACCTGTCTGTCTAGGTCTAAGGGATGGGACGGAGAAGCCAGGTGGGTTCCACTCCTCCAGTTTGTTAATCCAGGGAAGGTAATACATTCTCAAACATTTAGGAATTCATCTTTGTTCCTTGTCGGTTTCTGAGTGACCCTTTCATTGAGATCTTAGAAAGGGGCATTCTCCGCCCAGTCCCACAAGTTCAAGGACAGAGGCTTCCTTGAGCAATGTAAGTAGCTGAAGCTAAGGACCATCTAGCTATTATTGTGTTAAGGACATACTTTATTTTTCTGGTTTCCTAGCTTACTCCAGCCATATTTGAGTTGGGGTGAGGAACTGCATGGGCTGAGAGATTTGAGTGTCACTCCAGCGCCATCTGCTGGGCATGGTTGGTTACTGCATCTGTTTGATCACACCTTTTTGTTGGCCTTCTATTCCCAGACAAGCTCAGGAATCAGATTGCATAGACCATACCACCATGGCTGTGGAGTTGGTTCCAACTCCAACCAAAAATGGCTTCTGATTCTGACTCTACAGCCCTGCTCTATCGGTGTCATGGAGTCAGATTAATTTTAGGTGGAGTTGGTACCAATTCAGGTGTCGTCTACTAAAATTAAGTGTTGGGAGAACAGATACATGAAAATATTTCTTTACCCAGTGGGGAATTAGTCTATGGAACTGCTTGCCACAGGAGGTGGTGATGGTGTCTGGCCTGGATGCTTTTAAAAGGGGATTGGACAGATTTCTGGAGGAAAGTTCCATCATAGCCTACAGGCCATGATGGGTGGCACAACCTCCTTATTTTAGAAGTAAGCTACCACAGAAAGTCCAGATGCAGGGGAGTGGCAATGAGATGCAGGTATCTAGTTGTCTTGTGTGCTCCCTGAGGCATCTGGTGGGCCACTGTGAGAGACTGGAAGCTGGACCTTTGTTCTGATGTGGGCCTTTGGTCTGATCCAGCAGGGCCCTTCTGATGTTTTTAAGGCCCAGATTGGGTTGCAAGTAATCATAGCTCCCTTCCCACAGACAGGATAGCAGATTCTGTTTTATTTACCTCAGAAATTTACCTCAGAATTCTGGATACAGGGGAATGGCCATAGGATGCAGGCATCTTGTTGTTTCGTGTGCTCCCTGAGGCATCTGGTGGGCTACTGTGAGATACAGGAAGCTGGACCAGATGGGCCTTTGGCCTGATCCAGCAGGGCTTATGTTCTTATGTTTTTAAGACCCAGATTGGGTTGCATGTTATCATAAGAACATAAGAAGAGCCCTGCTGGATCAGGCCAAAGGCCCATCTAGTCCAGCTTCCTGTATCTCACAGTGGCCCACCAGGTGCCCCAGGGAGGCATGAAACAACAAGATGCTTGCATCCTGTTGCCACTCCCTTGCACCCGGTACCAGTAGCCCACCACCTTTGTAAGGAGGTTGCACAATCCATCATTGCCTATAGCCCACGATGGACCTTTCCTCCAGAAATCTGTCCAATCCCCTCTTAAAGGCATCAAGACCAGATGCCATCACCACCTCCTGTGGCAAGGAGTTCCACAGATTAACTACCCGCTGGGTAAAAAAGTACTTCCTTTTATCTGTTTTAACTCTCCCAACCCTCAGTTTTAGCGGATGCCCCCTGGTTCTGGTGTTGTGAGAGAGGGAAAAGAACATCCCTCTATCAACTCTATCCCTTCCATGCATAATTTTGTATGTCTCAATCATGTCCCCCCTCAGGCGCCTTTTTTCTAGACTGAAGAGCCCCAAACGCTGCAGTCTTTCTTCATAAGGGAGGTGCCCCAGCCCCGTAATCATTTTTGTCGCTCTCTTCTGCACCTTTTCCAACTCCACTATGTCCTTTTTGAGATGCGGCGACCAGAACTGGACACAATATTCCAGGTGTGGCCTTACCATCGATTTGTACAATGGCATGATAATATTGGCTGTTTTATTCTCAACCCCTTTTTTAATGACCCCAAGCATGGAATTGGCCTTCTTAATTGCTGACGCACACTGGGTCGATACCTTCATTGAATTGTCCACCAGCACCCCAAGATCTCTCTCCTGAGCTGTCACAGACAGCTCAGAACCCATTAGCCAATAGGTAAAGTTTTGGTTTTTTGCCCCAACGTGCATCACTTTACATTTGTCTATGTTGAAACGCATCTGCCATTTGGCTGCCCATTCCCCCAACTGGGAGAGATCCTTCCTGGAGCTCTTCAGAATCCTTTCTGGTTTTTACCACCCAGAAAAGTTTTGTGTCATCCGCAAACTTGGCCACCTCGCTGCTTATCCCTGTCTCCAGGTCATTTATGAATAAGTTGAAAAGCACGGGCCCCAAGACAGATCCCTGGGGCACTCCGCTTTTCACCTCTCTCCATTTTGAAAATTGCCCATTGACCCCCACTCTCTGTTTCCTGGCCCTCAACCAATTCTGGATCCATAAGAGGACCTGCCCTCTTATTCCCTGACTGTGAAGTTTCTTCAGCAGTCTTTGGTGGGGAACCGTGTCAAATGCCTTCTGAAAATCCAGGTATATGATATCCACAGGTTCACCCACATCCACGTGCCTATTGACCTTTTCAAAGAATTCCAAAAGGTTTGTGAGGCAAGACTTACCCTTACAGAAGCCATGCTGACTTTCCTTTAGCAGTACTTGTTCCTCTACGTGTCTTAGGATTTTATCTTTGATTAGGCTTTCCACCATCTTACCCGGAACAGACGTTAGGCTGACAGGCCTGTAGTTTCCAGGGTCCCCCCTTCTCCCTTTTTTAAAGATTGGCGTGACATTGGCTATCCTCCAATCCTCTGGTACCGTGGCCGTTTGAAGGGACAAGTTGCATACTCTAGTTAAGAGGTCAGCAACTTCGTTCTTTAGTTCCTTAATTACTCTTGGGTGTATACCATCTGGGCCTGGTGACTTATTTATATGTAGTTTATTAATTTGATCTAAAACATCTTCTTTACTAACCAGTATCTGCTTTAATTCCTTAGTTAGGAAGGGCTGTTCGGGCTGTGGTATCTGCCCAGGTTCTTCTGCTGTGAAGACGGACGCAAAGAATTCATTTAATTTCTCTGCAATCTCCAAGTCCCCTTTTATCTCCTCTTTCCCTCCCTCACCATCCAGCGGGCCAACCGCCTCTCTGGCAGGTTTCCTGCTTCTAACATATTTGAAGAAGCTTTTATTATTCCCTTTTATGTTGCTACCATGCGTTCCTCAAACGCTTTCTTGGCCTCCCGTATCACCTTCTTACTTGTCTTTTGCCAGAGTTTGTTCTTTTTTATTCTCCTCACTGGGGCAAGACTTCCATTTACGGAAGGAAGCTTCTTTGCTCTTTACAGCTTCTCTAACTTTGTTTGTCAGCCATGCAGGCACCCTCCTGGACCTTGTCGAACCCTTCTTTCTTTGTGGTATACACTTCCGCTGGGCCTCTACTACTGTTTTTTTAAACAGCCTCCATGCAGCCTGGAGGGATTGGACTCTTTTTACCTTCCCTTTCAATTTCTGTCTAACTAGTCTCCTCATCTGAGGGAAATCTGCCCTTCGAAAGTCAAGGGTTCTTGTGTCAGATTTGCTCTGCACTCTTTCCTGGACATGCATGGCAAAACCAATCGCAGCATGGTCACTGTTCCCCAATGGCTCAGTAACACTTACATCCCTAACTAGGTCCCGAGTACCACACAATATTAAATCCAGAGTCGCCTGTCCTCTGGTCGGCTCCATGACTAGCTGCTCTAAGGCACAGTCATTCAACACATCAAGGAATCCGGTCTCTCTTTCTTGACCAGAGCAGCAGTTGACCCAGTCAATATGAGGATAATTGAAGTCCCCCATGATTACAATCCTGCCTCTCTTGGTCACTGCCCTGATTTGTTTCCTCATTTCAAGGTCACCTTCAAGTTTTTGATCGGGAGGACGATAGCACACCCCCACTACTACATTGCTCTTACGGCCTGGTAGTTTAACCCATAGTATAGTGACTCCATGGTGGAGTCCGGCCCACCTTCAGTTTCTACTCTGCTGGATTCTATCCCTTCTTTGATATAGATGGCCACCCCTCCGCCAACACGCCCTTCCCTGTCCCTCCTATAGAGTTTATAGCCTGGGATTACTGTATCCCACTGGTTCTCTGCATTCCACCAGGTTTCCGTTATGCCTACTATATCAATCTTTTCCCTAGCCACCAAACATTCCAATTCCCCCATCTTTGCTCGGAGACTTCGAGCATTCGCATAATAACACCTATATACGGGGTTCTCTAAAGAGGGACTGTTTTTTGGTCCCTTTTCCCCTCCTCTCCTTTTATTGGACAAACTGTCACTTACACTCAGCTTAGAAGTTCTATTTCCTACTCCTCCATTACTCTTTGGTACTCCTCCATCCTCCTCTTCCCATAGGGATAAGGAGTTCCGAACCGGACGCCACTCGGCTCCTGTCGGCTTTCCCCCAGGGATCAGTTTAAAAGCTGCTCTGCCACCTTTTTAATATTAAGCGCCAGCAGCCTGGTTCCATTTTGGTTCAAGTGAAGCCCGTCCCTCTTGTACAGGCCTGGCTTGTCCCAGAATGTCCCCCAGTGCCTAACGAATCTAAACCCTTCGTCCCGACACCACCGTCTCATCCACGCATTGAGACCCCTGATCTCCGCCTGCCTAGCTGGCCCTGCACGTGGAACGGGTAGCACTTCTGAGAACGCTACCTTGGGGGTCCTGGCCTTCAGCGTCCTGCCTAGCAACCTAAATTTGGCTTCCAGGACCTCCCGGCTACATTTCCCCACATCGTTGGTGCCAACATGCACCACGACCGCTACCTCCTCCCCAGCACTCCTAACCAGCCTATCTAGACGAGACGTGATGTCCGCAACCTTTGCACCAGGCAGGCAAGTCACCGTGCGGTCCACACATCCGTCGCAGACGCCCCTCTCTATATTCCTAACTATAGAATCGCCCACAACAAGGAGACCGCAGCCCCCTCCCGCCGAGGAGCATCCTTAGTGTGACTGGATGCGGGCTCGTCGCTGGAAGAAGGGCCCCCCGCTGGGGGATTGATTCCCTCTGTTCCAAGCTGACGTCCTCCAGCCCTGAGACTCCTTTCCCCAGCAGCTGAGGAGCTGCCCTTCTGAGGGTGGGACGAATCCTGCAAGTCCCTGGATGTCTCACCATGGACCCTCACTGCCTGCCTCTGCTTCTCCAGGTCCGCAACCAAGGCCTCTAGGGAGCAGACGTGTTCCCTGAGTGCCTGGAGCTCCTTGCACCGAGGACACACCCACGACTTACGCCCCAGAGGCATATAGTCATACATGTGGCACTCGATGCAAAACACTGGATAGCCCCCGCCCAACTGCTGGCTGTCTGCCTCCATCTCTGTGTTTATTTAGGGATGAGCTGCCCTGCTTCTCAGAGAGAGGGCGGAGTCTGAGGCCCTGGCTTCCTCGCCCTGCTGCTTAACTCACACAGATGCGTAACTCGCTTGTTACCTGGCACTTGGTCTCGGACGAGGCACTTCGTTGCAGGACAGCACTCGCTGCTCGTGTCCCCACTCGCTGGAGCGTCTGCTATATACATAGCTTCCTTCCCACAGGCAGGATAGCAGGTTCTGCTTTATTTACCTGATATTTACCTCAGAGTTTTATCTCAGAACTTTACCTCCCTCAGGCCTCTGGTGGGCCACTGTGAGATGCAGGAAGCTGGACTAGATGGGCCTTTGGGATGAGCCAGTGGGGCTTTTCATGTTCTACAGCCCTGCTTACCACCCACCTTCCCCCCTTTAGTTCTCATTTTTTGGGGGCTAGTTTCATTTTGACTTGGTATCTGCCTAGGGCACAATCACAGGTATTTCAATGGACAATTCAGTGTTCTCCCGAGGAGGGTGGGTGGGATGGTGGCAGAAGATACAAACTACCAAGATTTTTTTCCCAGCTGCTGGTCCAGTAAAGGGAATGTGGGAAACAGGAAGAGTGTATGCATGCTAACCACTAGGTGCTACTCCTTTTGGTCAGCCAGCCCTCTTCCACAAGTCCCTTTCCCTCCAACAGGGAATTGTCTTCACATTTTTTGGAAAGTCCACGTGCACAGGTGATGCTATATAAATAATGATGAACATAAGATCAGGCTTGATCAGGCTAACCACTAGGCACTACGTCCCTTGGCCGGCCTCCCTTCTCCTGGGACTTGCTCTTCCCTTTTCCTTCCCACAGTGCCGCATCCTGAGGAGTTGTGCTATGTGAAGAATGCACTGCAGGGACTGTAACACCTTAATGCCGAAGGATTGCTGTGTGCGACAATCAGAGGCGTTTCTACAGGGACGGCAAAGCTCTAAGTTTTGCAAGAAGCCTTACCCTGTCATGTAAATCCCTCCTCTCCCTTGCTGCTGTAGCCAGTAAGCAATGCCAAGATGTTGCTGTTCCCTGTGAGGATTGGCTAAAACGGTGCAGGAGAGGAGTGATTTCCACTGCAAGGTAAGGCTTCTTGCAAAACTTAGAGCTTTGCCATCCCTGTAGAAACACCACTGGCGACAATGTTGCTTTCCTGCATTGTTTTCTGCAGCAAGCAGCGTTTATATGGCCAATTTCCAAAATTTCACAGATATTATGTTAGAAATTCTCGTCACTGCCCTTTATGGTATTCCCCTATGGGGAAATGGATTAGCAGCTTGTCTAAGGCAGCCCAGTCAGCTCATGGCTGAGGATGAGATTTGAACTTCGGAATTTCTGACTTGTGATTCAGCCACCCTGCTACACCAGCCCTATCCATAAAGCACATGAATGCAGCAGTTTCCCCCTCCTTGTGGTGGTGGTGTTCTGGCTCGTGTGGCTTCACTCAATTGCATCCACACCAAATTGCATTCAAAGGTGCCTTCTTCGCTGCCCCCTCCAATCCAATCTGCCATTCCAAAGTTTGCTGAATTGGGTAGCTGGCTAATTGAGTAGCTACCTGAAATGGCTGCTTCATCCCGTCTCATGTGTGTGATGATTCTGATTGTGGCATTGGTGCAATTGGGGGTTAGCCTTAACCGTCCAGATGCTGAACTCTCCTCCGTTCCAGAAAAAAAGTCATTTATATGCCATTGGAATGACCTGTGCCACCAAAATGCCAAGGATCATGAGTGAATGAGTGCTGATTCTGATTTTGGCAGGACCTCAGAACATAAGAACATAAGAGCCTTGCTGGATCAGGCCAAAGGCCCATCTAATTCAGCTTCCTGTATCTCACAATGACCCACCAGATACCTCAGGGAGCACACAAGACAACAAGATGCCTGCATCCTAGGGCCACTCTCTTGTATCTGGCATTCTGAGGTAACATTTCGAGGTAGGATTGAGGCAGGATGTAACGTAGGATTGGAACAGCCCCACTGGATCAGGCCAAGGGCCCATCTAGTCCAGCTTCCTGTATCTCACAGTGGCCCACCAGATACCTCAGGGAACACACAAGGCAACAAGAGGCCTGCATCCTGTTGCCACTTCGTTGCATGATGGACTTTTCCTCTAGAAATATGTCCAATCCCATTTTAAATGGGATTTTAAATAGGATGCCATTTTAATGGCATCCTCGGCCAGATGCCATTACCACCTCCTGTGGCAAGGAGTTCCACAGATTAATTACCCGCTGGGTATTTCCTTTTATCTGTTCTAACTCTCCCAGCACTTAATTTTAGAGGATGTCCCCTGGTTTTGGTGTTGTGAGAGAGGGAAAAGAACCTTCCTCTATCCACTCTATCCATCCCATGCATCTTTTTGTACGTCTCAGTCATGTCCCTCTCGGTTGCCTTTTTTCTAGACTGGAGAGCCCCTGAAGGCTACGAGCTTCCAGTGGTGGGAAGCCAGTGCAGAGACCCAAAGGTGTGGAATGATGTGATAATGTCAGAAGGAGAAGAAATTTTAGCAGATCTTCTGAATGGGCTGAAGAGGGGGAGTGTGAGGGAGGGAGAGAGAAAGAATGTTTTGCACCCTGGTGCAGACAAGACACGAAGCTTTCGTGATATCAATATGAAGCCATCTCTGCTAGTTGTGGGGTTTGTGGCTTGGTGGGTACAACAGTGAGCCCTGTAAAATTGCATTATTGCCAAAAAGATGTTCTAAGAGGAGGAGAAAGAATGTAATTTATGAATCACCGGGCTATTTTTGAAAACCTGGTAGGATTAAAATGATTCACGGGCCTCTCTTTAGCTGAAGAAATACTGTTTATGATTAGTGTGTCAAATGCTGTGTCGTAATACATCGCTATGTTCCAATGATATTAGTACTCATCTGGCCCAGGCTTAGAAGATCTTGTTACAGATACCCTTTTCCTTCAACACCGTCCTGTATTTAATGAATGTGGTACTTTGCATCCCATTTCTCGAATGGTAATCAAGGATGCTGATCTAACTGAAGCATTCTCCTCATTTGCTTGTAGAAGAAAATTTGTACATCTGAATGTTTCTGTGGCCCAATGCAGATGTGACGCCTTCTCCCTGGGAACCATGATTTGCAAACTGGAAGCCAGTCTCTGTGGCACGCATGCCCTCTCCGGAGCAACTTTTCACCATCCCTTCCCTCTTTAGTGCTAACCCTGGTTTTATGTGGTATGTTCATCCACACAAATCACAGTTCCAACATAAACCAGAGACTGAAACCGTGGCTTGAAGTGGTTTAGCCTAAACCAGTGTTTCTCAAACTGTGGGTCGCGACCAGATGTCAGGTGGGTTGTGGAAAATTGGGAGCAGCCATCTTGGAAACTGCAGACCTTCCTCTTGCTGTATTTCTTTTGTGAGTGTTAACAGTCTGAATTTTCAAGTGAGGCTTTTTAAATTTTGTTTTTAGTTCAGTGCTTTTACATCATCTTTGGTCCTAACCTTTTTGTTTTTGTCAGGGATGTTTCATGCCAGTTTGCATTCCAGGACTGTCGTTTTATCATGTCACAGGGACTGCATTTCCTGCTTCATGATGTCACTTCCGGCCATGACGTCACTTCCAGGTTAATGATATCACTTCCGGTGGGTCCTGACACGAGTGCCCTTCTAAAAAGTGGGTCCCGGTCTAAAAGGTTTGAAAAGCACTGGCCTAAGCTATCAGTAGGAGGGAACCTGGCTTTGTGCTTATATATGCAGGGATGGCCGAGGAACAGAGACTGGGTGAGGATGACAACCTGAGGAGAAATTAAAGTGAGCACTTCGGCAATCCCAAGAGTATTGGTGATGGGGGGCAGGAGGACTGACCAGTTCCAGCAGCGTAACTAGAGGAGGAGCAAAATGGTAAGTACTGCAGGTGCAGCAAAGTGCCACCTAGGCAAGTCCTCTTGCTGTCGCTGCCTGGAGTGGCTCTGAAGGTGAGTGTGAGGCGCTGCTTAACATGGCGTGTTGCAGCACCTGCAGTACTTACCATTTTGCCCCTTCTAGTTGTGCTAGTGGCCAGCTCCCTTCTGTTCCTGGTTCCAGCAATGCATGCTGAAGCCTTGAGTAGTCTGGGGTTACCTGAGAGAAGGATCCAGGAGGTTAATAGGCTTGGAATGAAAGCAGGTCGATGGTTCTACCTGCCTTGTGGCTTGTGGCAAGTGGCAGCATCCCTCTTGTACTTGCTATTGTACTTGTAATTCGCTATTGTACTTGGAAGAGCTCCATTTCCTCTTTCCCCTGTAAAAGCAGCGTAGCTCCTCCTGCCTCCTATTCAAAATCTTCCTTCAAAATATATCCCCCACTTCCTCTTACAGGAGAGGAAGGGCAAGGCGGCTCCACCCTGGCCTTTTTTGCCTCGATTGTTTGTTCAGCCTTCAGCCAGGCGCTCCTAATGAGTCTCAGGACTCCGTTTTCGCCAGCTGACATTTCGCTGCAGGTCTGCCGTGCAATGTAATGAGAAGCGACGGTCGACAAAAACACCGCATTATGGGTTATTACCCCATTGTCTGGAATGGTGCCCTTTCCTGTGAAAGGCGGTGCCCTCGGATGGCAAGGACATGTAAACATTTCTCCAGAAAATGTGGGAATGAATTTGTACATAAATGCAAAACGGGATACAATACCAGCCGGGAAGAGGTCCTTGTTGTTCTGGGTTGAGAATGCCTTAGACTTCCACCTTACAGTCAGGCTCCCCAGACTTCTGGTAGCCAAAGCACCGTTCTTTGTTTTACTGAATTACAGTGGGAGGGGAGTTTCTTTTTGCATTCTCCTGCCAATTGTGCCTGGAGTTTAAGAATTGCCCGTCCTCAGGAAAGTCCACCGCACCTGGTGTTTCTGCAGGAAACACTGATCTGGGCATGTGTCTTGACTGAAAAATGAGAATTCCAAAGCAGGGCTCCTCCTCCCAATAGATTATATTTATCAAGCTTGAAGGATGTCTGTGTTAAGAGGCTGAGGGTGCAATCCTATACCTGTCTGCTCTGAAGGAAGTCCCATTATAGTCAGTGGAGCTTACTCCCAGGAAAGTGTGGATAGGATTGCAGCCTAAGGGCGCAGTCCTAACCTTGAGTTAGGCCAGCAAAGTTTGGCCGGCACAAGGGCCACCATAATATATATTTGGACCACTCTTGGAGTCAGGGAGGATGGCACACATCTGTTTGCTGGGCTCTCTGACTCTGAGAGTGATCCAAACATACTTTACGGCGTCACTTGTGCTGGCCAAACTTTGCTGGCTTAACTGTGCCGGCCTAACTCAAGGTTAGGATTGCGCTCTGACGGCCCAGTCCTATCCAGCTGTCCAGCACTGATACAAATGTTCCCTTAGCTTGTGGAGTCCCCTCCGAGACTCGCTTCCCACCACAGGATGCTGTGCATACCCCATCAACCCAGCTGTGTTAGCACTGAAAAATGGGTTAGGATCAGGAAGTCCTTCGTTTGAATCTTGCTATTATGCTGTGCTCTGTCCTCTGGCCCGTGCTAGACCCCAGCTGTACGGAAATCCTGAATTTAGTTCAGGTAATGCTTTTAAGTCACACTTGATTTCAGAAAATCCAATCCAAATGAAGTGAAACACTATTTATTGAAAAGGGGGACTCTTCAGGGTGCTTGGCATTGGCTGGATCAACATTTTGATCCAGTGGCAAGGAGTTCCACAGATTAATTACCCACCGGGTAAAAAATATCATGCCATTGTACAAATCAATGGTAAGGCCGCACCTGGAATATTGTGTCCAGTTCTGGTCGCCACATCTCAAAAAGGACATAGTGGAGCTGGAAAAGGTGCAGAAGAGAGCAACAAAAATGATTACGGGGCTGGGGCACCTTCCTTATGAAGAAAGACTGCAGCGTTTGGGGCTCTTCAGTCTAGAAAAAAGGCGCCTGAGGGGGGACATGATTGAGACATACAAAATTATGCATGGAAGGGATAGAGTCGATAAAGGGATGTTCTTTTCCCTCTCTCAAAACACCAGAACCAGGGGGCATCTGCTAAAACTGAGGGTTGGGAGAGTTAAAACAGATAAAGGGAAGTACTTTTTTACTCAGCGGGTAGTTAATCTGTGGAACTCTTTGCCACAGGAGGTGGTGATGGCATCTGGTCTTGATGCCTTTAAGAGGGGATTGGATGGATTTCTGGAGGAAAGGTCCATCGTGGGCAATGATGGATTGTGCAACCTCCTTACAAAGGTGGTGGGCTACTGGTACCAGGTGCAAGGGAGTGGCAACAGGATGCAAGCATCTTGTTGTCTCATGCCTCCCTGGGGCACCTGGTGGGCCGCTGTGAGATACACTCAATTTTAGTATATGTCCCCTGGTTCTGGTGTTGTGAGAGAGGGAAAAGAGCATCCCTCTCTGCAACTGTGGGTCTGTTTGTCAGCAGGAATGTGGGTCAGGGGTGGAGACACTTATGAATGAGGATCAGAAGGAGACTAGGGGGCTTAACACTTCCCACTGTTCTCGATTCCTTCTGGCTTTAGAGCTTGGCTCAAGAGAAAAATCAATTTCAATGGCTGGAGGGGAATCGTGGGGAAGGGTTAAACATCCTGCGTTCGTGTTATTTGGGAAAGATGCTGTTGGGAAGCCCGCAGTCCCCTCCTTCCTAACATCCAGTTCTACCTGCTTCTGTTTCCCTTGTGGGATCATTTTTCCATGGCGATTGCTAACGAAGCCTCGCTGTTTATATCCAATCACAAAAGTACAGCAAATGCTGAATTTGCTAAGGCCAGAAAAGGCCCTGCATTGTTTTCTGAGATGGCATCTTGTGCTCTGGAAATCTAATCCAAGCCATAGTTTGTGCCCTCTGAAGAGCTTAGCCTACTGCACAATCTTTAGGAGCCGGGCAGTGCTTATGTAATTACACTGCTAATAGCCCAGGCAGTCTGAAGGACAGATCTAGGGCTATTAGGCTGAAGTCAGCTTAGGTTTCTTGGGCTGTCTGGCCAGAAGGGATACGATCAGATCAACTTCTTGTTCCGTGGCGCAAAAGCAGTTTTCACAGGCTGTTGCCATTTAGTGCGTTTTAAAAATCACATGCAAATGTGCTCTGAAGGGTTGGTTTGAGGTGGTGAGTTAACCTGCGGACCTCCTTGTCACAGGATATTACGGAGGCAGATAGCTTTGTGAGATTACTTGTGACTTGGGAATTAAGCCTTTTCCTTGCCTCTTGTGTGTTTATGTTCAGGCACTCTTGGAGATCATGGCCGTTTTACGTACTGAAGACTTTTAGCGGTGCAAGAGCACTGCTTTTTCATAATTAGCTGGAAGTGGAATTAAAATTCGGTGTTCCGTAGTACACAATGTGGTGCAACATAATTCTGCAATACCTTTCCTCATGGCCAAGATCCTTAAGTGTTATTTACCCAAAAGTAAAAATAGTTCGAAAGGGACATGGTGGCGCTGCGGGTTAAACCGCTGAGCTGTTGAGCTTGCTGACCGGAAGGTTGGCAGTTCGAGACCATGCGACGGAGTGACCTCCCTTCGCTTGTCCCAGCTCCTGCCAACCTAGCAGTTCAAAAGCACATAAAAATGCGAGTAGATAAATAGGTACCACTTCAGTGGGAAGGCAATGGCATTCCGTGCACCTTGGCATATAGTCATGCCGGCCACATGACCACGGAAGCTTGTCCTCGGACAAACGCCGGCTCTTCGGCTTAGAAACGAAGATGAGTACCGCTCCCTACAGTCGGTTACGACTAGACCGTGGAGAAGCCTTTACCTTTTAGATCTAGTTCAGCAAAGGTCATTTCCAATTAAAAACATGTTCTTGTTGGCAGGTCTTGACCCATTTCATTCCTTTCCAAATTCAATTCTAGTTCCTTCCAGTTAAAAAATGGGTTTTGGGTAGCAAGATTCTGGAAAGCTACAGGCAATGAAAGCACACAATACTGGGCTGGATGGACCAACAGTTATCTGGCTGGGTGTTGCCTGCATGATTTTTGGCAGGAAAATCACACTGGGGGAAAGATTTGCCCCTCCTTCCCTGTATTCCACAGTCCTAATCTGAATGCCCCCCTCCCTGCTAACAGCTGCTCCTAGATAAAGAGGAAGTACTTCCACTGATAAACATACCCCTTAAACACATGATTTGGAGACTGTGTAGTTTGACTTTAAAAGTAACTAAGTACATGGTTCTGTTCCAGATTCCTTAGATATGCAGACAAAACAAAACAGCATTAAATTATATCATGCTGTTCATTAGTATTCAGCCTTTAAAAAAGCTTCTCTTACTATGGCAATGGGCTGCAGCCATTCTCCGAGGGCTTAAAGTATCCATTAGCTGAGATAAGACCTCTTCCGTTCACCCTGGATCAAGGCAAAAGATGCAAAACGGAAGTGATTAATCACACTTGCCAGGATGAGGAAGACTTATCTCAGAGCTAATGGGATTGGCTGCAGATCTCATGGCTGCCGCTGCGATGCCTGGCCATGGTAAGAAAAGCTTTTTTAAAACAGCTTTTTTAAATGCTTAATTAACAGCACATTTTTGTTTAACAAAGAGCCCTTCTGCGAGTCTCACTGGGTCAGATCAGCAGATTGGAAAACCGTCCACGAGAAGGCTCCACCCGTATAGAGAAACTGTCTATTTCTGCTACTTTGTGAAAACCCTTTTTTATTCCGAGACTATAGACACTGTTAACCCTGACAATTTATGTGCCTATTTTATTGCAGGTATTTCACTTTCCTGAATGCAGTTTTGGTCACAGTTGCTATGGAGAAAATCAAAGAGCAATTTTCCAGTCTCCGTATAGCACAACGGTGTGTGCTAACAGAGGACTTGGCTTACTTACTGGACATTGACATTTCAAGAGCAGAAGGGAGCCATTTAGTGGCCGTTTCCTGTTCCAATAAATCAATTGGAGTTTACAACAGAGAGACATTAAGTTTGCTCCGGGAATATAGTAGCCATCCTAGCTTGCTTAGTGGTGTGAGGTTTGCACACGCCTGTGAAAGTCTCTTGTTTTCTGCCTGCAGTGATAGAACAGTGAAATGTTGGGATACGCGTTCAGCGAGTTCAGAACCTGTGCAGTTATTTTGTGGCTATCCTTCCAATGTCTTTGCTAGCTTTGACATAAGCTGCAATGATCTCGTCATTTGTGCCGGCACGGAGAAAGTAGAAGAGGATGCTTTCATGGTGTTCTGGGATGCCAGAGGAGGAACAAACAGCGCCTCTTCCAGAAAAGAGCCCCTTGGCGCCTATTCGGAGTCTCACAATGATGACATTACTAAAATATGTTTTCATCCCTTCAAAGCAAACCTGATGGTTTCAGGGTCCACCGATGGATTGGTCAATGTGTTCGATATCAACAAGAACAATGAAGATGATGCTTTGGTCACCACCTGTAACTCTGATTCTTCGGTAAGCTTCATTGGATGGGCTGGAAAAGATTATCAGCAGGTCTATTGCACGACGCATGATGAAGGATTTTGTTGGTGGGATCTGGCTCAACTGGATACCGAGGAGCCGATCCTACTGTTGCATATTCCGGATGCCAGAGAAGTGGTCAGCATCGAGAATGCCAAGCTGAAGTACTTCGTTGGTGGCTTTTATCATGAGAAGTTGGATAAGCTACTTGTGGTTGGTGGAATGGCTGCGGGGAGCATCCACTTCATGGAGTGTGGCGCGGGTGGCCTGAGTCTTGTTGGGACCCTTGGCGGAGGACATTCTACAACGGTCCGCTCTTTCTGCTGGAACGAGGCGGACAATTTGTTGTTGACTGGTGGAGAGGATGCACAGTTGTTGCTATGGAAACCTGGGGCTGTGGAAAAGGCCTTTGGAAAGAAGACTTCGATGAAAAGTGTTTCCTCTGTTCATCAGCGAGTGAGAGTGCACCAAAACCCTTTCAAGAGCAAGAGAAAATGAAGTGTTTAACGGGTGGGAAGGAAAGACATGGAATGGATTTCCCTGTCAAAGAAAGTTGCAAGACTTTTCAGAGTACCTAGTTAATTTTCTGGTTATTCATGGCATGTTGTGTTTTATACATCGTGATCCTGAGCATGAAAAAGATTCCCATGGATGTCACTGGGTCCTTCAGATAAGTGTGCCTACGATTACTATCTCAATATGACAACTTGTACAAACAAATGCATTATTTTGCTGTTGAAACAGGTTTTGACAGCTGTGTTTAAACAACGTTCTCCCATATTCCTACAGTCTGAATTTTATTTTGCCATGTTAAATAAGAGAGATGTCTGTATTGGGGAAAGAGTCTGCTAAAAACTCATAAGGACATAAGAAGAGCCCTGTTGGATCAGGCCAAAGGCCCATTTAGTCCAGCTTCCTGTATCTCACAGTGGCCTCACCAGGTGCCTCAGGGAGCACATAAGACAAAAAAAAGCCTGCATCCTGTTGCCACTCCCTTGCACCTGGCATTCTGAAGTAGCCTATTACTAATGTACTACAACTATTATAGTAGCCTGCTACTAACGTAAGAAGATTGCACAACCCATCATGGCCTATAGCCCACAATGATTTGTTTTCGATATTTGATAAGTCGATATTTGTTTTCTAACCAACAATAAGGTTAGAAAAGAGGCTATGTTGGCGAGGTAGGAATTGCAACATCGCAACTCTTTTTCCTCAATGATATTCCCAATCATTTGATTTGCAACAAAAGTTCAGGCTGAAGACAGATGCAAAGTGCTAAGAACCTATATAGCAGGAGTGGCCAAACCATGGCTCGCAAACCATGCGTGTCACTTTAACACATGATGTGCGGCTCACGGAAATATGTTGGCTGAGGTCCTTTTTGCATCACAGTTAATGGTAAATTAAAAATTTTCAAGCTTTATTATTTACCAGCTATAAACAGGTATCAACACAGGATTAACATGGAAGTTTAATATTCATGGTGAGTCAATATATTTTAATAAATATATTTAATGTGTAAATATATTGCGGCTCTCAAACATCTCTTTTGCAGCTCTCAAACATCTGAAGTTTATCGTATGTGGCTCTTGTGTTGTTAACAACAATCAATCAATGAGTATTTATATACCGCTTTTCAACAAGAAGTTCACAAAGTGGTTTACCGGTAAAAATAAAGCTAAACTGCTCCCTGTCCCAAAAGGGCTCACAATCTAAAAAAATGCAGATGCAGAATAATAATATTAGAATTTATAGCCTGCCTTTCCCATGCCGAAGCAAATGCCCAAGGCAGCTTACAGAGTCACATAATACAATTACGATATAAAACAATAACTCAAAACATCAAGTACAAAAGCATCAAGGCATTAAATTTTAAAATACAAACATGCACATAAAACATTTAAAACAGGGCAAGTGTCAACACACCTTGTTAGGCCATGTGGGGGGGGGGAGAGAAGCAAACTTGTACAAGGGACCAGTCAAGCTACAGCACTATTCCAGAGGTACAGAGGGCAAAAACATCCACCCATCATCCAAGTGTTTTGAGACCTCTCGGAAAAGCTCTAAGGGACAGGGAAGTTCTTAATTTCTCTGGGAGGGAATTCCATATTTGTGACGCCACTACAGAGAAAGCTCGCCCCTTTAACTTGGGATAGAAACCATCCCTTTAACTTGGGATAGAGACAGCACTCAAAGGAGAGCCCCTTCAGATGAAGCATTACACATGTTTGGCCACCCCTGCTGTATAGATGAGCAGCCCAATCCTGAGCTGCCCTACCGCCAGCACTGCAACTGCAAGCCCTGGGTGTCACAAATGACACCTGTGAGCAAGTGGCACCTGCAGGGGAGGCCTGCGCCACCCACTGATGCTGCAAATCAATCCCTGGCCACATCAATCCCTGTGGAGCACAGGTAAGCACCAAGGGGCTTCCTCCGCCAGATCCTATCCTCCATGTCAGGCTGAAAAGCCCTTCTAGAGTGCACCTTCTAGAAGCCTTCTAGAGTGCACCTGCAATTTAGAAGGCTTGAGAAGCCCCACTGAGCAGGCTGGAGTTTTACTTGGTGTAAGGGGATGAATGTCCTCTTCCCCTGAGACCTCCAACCTGCATGTATTCTGCACAGGATACAGTAGTTAGGATTTAGTGCTGCTGTTCCTGTGCTGGATAGGATTGGGCCCACAGAGTGCAATCCTAACCTGGAGTTAGGCTGGCAGAGTTAGGCCAGCAAAGTTTAGCTGGCACAAGGGCCGCCGTAAAGCAAGCTTTGACCATTCTTGGAGTCAGGGAGGATGGTGCACGTCTGTGTGTTGGCCTCTCTGACTCCACGAGTGATCCAAACATACTTTACGGTGTTCCTTGTGCTGGCCACACTTTGCTGGTTTAGCTTACGCTGGCCTAACTCCAGGTTAAGATTGTGCTCATAGTCTTATCCATGCACATAGACCTTCTAATCCATATGAGAAACTGAGGCCCCACATCCTGTGCTCTCCTTCTTTCCCTCTATCTTTTTTTCCATGGTCTATGGTTGTTTTTATTTTTTTTAAGATTTTTTTTTTTAACGTATGGTCGTACACAGCAGAGTTCCCCCGAACTCACTCATTTGTACAGGACTTGAATATCCCCTTTGGGCTGGTTTGGAAGGTTAATTTGTCATGATCAAAACTGACACACTAAGATTGCTCGGTTTTACATATTTTCTGACATTCTGTGTTTGCCACTCACACTGCACCGTGATTGCAAAGGAGAGCTGAAGTGCAGGCTACAAACGTGAAAGCGGATGGAATTATTTGAAAGGCTCCAGCATGGGATGCCATCAGACGCCACCACGTTCTTGACAAATGGTAATATTTTCCTTGCTGGATGTACGTCAACAGCAATGTTCAACCTTCCACAAGCCCAATTATCTCAAGAGATCACCATATGGAAAAGAAAAGAAAGATGCCATCTAATTCCACCCATGCTCACACTGAAAACACGTGTCCTGAAAGGGGAGGTATGTTTTAAAAGTCATTTTTAATCTAGCATTGGCAGGATACAAGTCTTTTGGCAGGATACAAGTCTTGTATCTGACGGAGCTGGTCTCGAGCGTGGTGTTGGAGTCCCCCCGCCTTTTGGTGTTGGGGGACTTCAATGTCCATGCCGAGGCCCCGGGAACACCTGCGGCTCAGGATTTCATGGCCTCCATGGCAACCATGGGTCTGTCTCAAAGAATTTCTGCCCCGACGCATGATGCGGGACACACGTTGGACCTGGTGTTTACAGCTGGACAGGTTGATGGTGATCTGGAGGTGGAGGATATTGAGATCACTCCTTTGTCATGGACAGATCACTGTCTGGTGGGATTTAGACTTGTTGCAGCTTCTCACCTCTGCAATGGCGGGGGATCGCATTCTATGATCCGCCCTCGGAGGCTGATGGATCCGAATGGATTCCTGAGGGCTCTGGGGGATTTTCCTGCTGCCAGAGTTGAAGATCCAGCCGCTGCCCTGGTCGACCTCTGGAATTCGGAGATGGCCAGGGCCCTGGATGAGATCGCTCCTGAGCGTCTCCTGTCCAGTCGCAGAATCAGAGCGGCTCCTTGGTTCTCTGAGGAGCTGCGAATGATGAAGCGGCAGGGCAGACGACTAGAGTGTCGGTGGCGAAAGACTCGTGCCGAATCTGACCGGACACGGGCGAGGGCCCATTTAAAAGCTTATTCTAGAGCAGTGGTGGTGGCTAAGAGGGCACACTTATCTGCCACCATTGCGTCTGCAGAGAACCGTCCGGCTGAGCTTTTCCGTGTGGCAAGCTTTTTACATCTTGCCCCCCTTACTGGTAGGGAGGAGCACACGGAGGCTCGCTGTGACGAGTTCGCAAAACATTTTGCAGACAAGGTCGATCAGATCCGGCATGACTTGGATGCCGCTGTGGGCATATCTAGTGATGTCCCTGGGGAACCTGTCTGTCCTACGATTTGGGATTCTTTTCAGCTTGTAGAGCCTGAGGATGTGGACAGGATTCTCTGGAGCGTGAGACCTGCTGCTTGCCCGCTCGACCCTTGCCCGGCGTGGCTAATTAGAGCTGCCCGGGGAGGGCTGGCCGAGTGGACAGGGAGGGTGGTGAATTCATCTCTGAGGGAGGGGGTGTTCCCGCCTGCCTTGAAGCAGGCAATGGTGCGCCCCCTCCTGAAGAAGCCCTCCCTGGATCCCACAAATTTAAACAACTTCCGGCCAGTCTCCAATATCCCATTTCTGGGCAAGGTGATTGAGCGGGTGGTGGCGTCCCAGCTTCAGAGGGTTCTGGAGGAAACGGATTATCTGGACCCATTCCAATCTGGCTTCAGGCCGGGGTTCGGGACGGAGACTGCCTTGGTCGCCTTGGTGGATGACCTGCGCTGGGGGATGGACGGGGGAAGTGCGACCCTGTTAGTCCTGCTGGACCTCTCGGCGGCTTTCGACACCATCGACCATGGTGTCCTTCTGGGTCGGCTGGCCGGGTTGGGGCTTGGAGGCACTGTTTTGAAGTGGTTCCGCTCCTTCCTGGCTGATAGATCCCAGAAGGTGGTGCTGGGGGATGCTTGTTCGACACCCCGACCTCTTAGGTTTGGGGTGCCGCAAGGTTCCATCTTATCCCCCATGCTATTTAACATCTACATGAAACCGCTGGGAGAGGTCATCCGGGGGTTTGGAGTGGGGTGCCATCAATATGCTGATGACACCCAACTTTATCTCTCCTTTCCCCCTGATTCTGAGGAGGCAGTTGAGGTCCTGGATCGCTGTCTGGAGGCGGTTGGGGGCTGGATGTGGGCGAACAAGCTGAAATTAAATCCGGATAAGACAGAGGTGCTCTTGGTCCGGAAATCCACAGCTCGGGTACTGGACTATCGCCCTGCTCTGAATGGGGTTGCACTTCCTCTGAAGGAGCAGGTTCGCAGCTTGGGGGTTCTCCTGGATCCACAGCTACACCTGGAGTTCCAGGTGGCGGCGGTGGCCAGGGGAGCCTTTGCTCAGCTTCGGCTGATTCGCCAGCTGCGGCCGTACCTGAGCTGTGCGGACCTGACCACAGTGACCCATGCCCTAGTAACATCTAGATTAGATTATTGCAATGCGCACTACGTGGGGCTGCCTTTGAAGACGGTCCGGAAACTACAACTAGTTCAGAACGCGGCGGCTCGGGTGGTTGCTGGGGCACGTCGGTTTGACTGTCGAGCCACTGCTTCGGCGACTGCACCGGCTGCCGGTTCTGTTCCGGGCCCAATTCAAAGTGTTAGTTTTGACCTTTAAAGCCCTTTACGGCTCGGGTCCAGGGTATTTGAGGGACCGTCTCCTTCCATATAATCCAACCCGTACTCTTAGATCATCTGGAGGGGCCCTTTTGACTGTGCCGCCACCAGGAGAAGTGAGAGGGGTGGCGGCCAGGAAGAGGGCCTTCTCGGTGGTGGCCCCCCAACTTTGGAATACCCTCCCCTTAGAATTGAGAACTGCTCCCTCTCTGTTAACATTTCGGCGGGGGCTGAAGACCTTTTTATTTAAAAAAGCTTTTAATTGTTGACAGGTTGACTGGCTGGGGTGTTATACTTTTATGATCCAATGGGTTTGGTTTTTTTAAATTTTATTGTTGTGTTTTTAATTTTGTTTGAATATGTTGTTTTAATGTTCTTTTATAGTGTTTTTTAATGTTAAATTTTATAGTTTTATGTAATGCCGCCTTGAGTGCCTTCGGGCATAAAGGCGGGGTAAAAATCTTTTAAATAAAATAAATAAATTTTAAATAAATAAATAAATAAATAAATAAATAAATAATACTTGGATTTATATACCGCCTTTCTTAGGTCACCAGATTTCTCTAATGACTATAACTCAAGGCGGTGTACATAGGCAGACTTTATTCAGAAACCCGAAGGTTTTTACAATTTATACAGAAACGTTCTATCTTCCAAGAACTACACACATACAGATGGATCTTTCTGGATTTAGTCCTTCTTTCTGGCCACCCGTTTGTCTTCTTGCTGGCTGATAAGCGCCTTCCCTGCTCCCACCAGAGAAGCGGCTGACTTTGGCACAACTCCCCCTCTCACAAGGCAGCCGAAGACAGCTCAGCTGTTAATCAGTCGCAATTAATGAGGTCTGCTGCTCACAGAGACTTCAGGTAGTCCCGAACTGCCGATCTTCAGCTCTTATCTTCAGGCAAATGGAGGCATTAACCCTCTCAACTAAATCTTCTGCCCATAATAATAATACTTAATAATTAAGTATTATTATTTAAAAGATTTGTATCCCACCTTTCCTTTGCCGGAGCAAATGCTCAAGAGGGCTCAAAATGTTGTATTAAAAAATGTTCTCATATAGTTCCATCCCTACTTTGCCCCTTCCCCTTGCCTGGCAACACCACTCTCTGGCTCCTTGTGGGCACCACCAGGGAACTTGAGACTGGCCCTGGACTGGAGCCAGTGGTAAGGCCTTACCACTGGCACTGGAAGTGGTTGAGCTGCTGGTACTGCCTGAAGCTAAGCAGGAGAATCTGTGGTCTATTTTTGGATGGGAGACAGAATGCCAGACTGTGACAAGCTGCAGGACCAGTTGTGGCAGAACGGAGTCACTGTGGAGCTGATGAGCCAGTGCAGGAATGTTGTGAGAAGGCCAGCCGGCAAAAGAACAAGAGTCCAACCTTGAGGACCTGTCCAGGCTGGACTTACGATCACCTGCTGAAGCTCCATGTCACACGGTCAGAGGAGAGAACCACATTGTAGGCTACATCTGGGACTGAGGATTCAGTGAATTGCAGAATACTGTATATTTCTAAAAAACCCATTGAAAAATGGTGGTTTAGACTAGCCTGCCCATGTAAGCCGCCTTGGGCATTTGCTTCGGCGTGGGAAAGGCAGGGTATAAATTCTTCAAAATAAAAATAAAGACACCAGCGTCGGTAGCACCACCAGCACCGGTAGTAAGCTTGTAACCTCCTGCACGGAGCCAGTTAGGATCGGGCCTGAACTCAGCTATTCTTCTAGAAGTTGCCTTGGGAATCCTTTTTAGTCTTCCCAAATATCTGTGCCAGACCCAGTGTTGCAGCCTATGTTTTATACCTGCAATAGAAGACTAGCAAGCTGGCCGTGGATTTGCAGGAAAAATATGTTCCTCCTTCTTCATCCTAACACCCAAGATGATCTTTCTCACCTTAGCGTCTTGCAAGCCTGTTACCTCCCACATTGCAGGCTTGCTAATTAGCAGTTGGTTAATGGACCTCTTATTAAGGTGGCTTTTTTATATAGCATGTTAGAACATGAATATGATTTTTAAAATCCAACATTCCTGGGAATGGCTCCTGAGGCTAATGGTATTGCTACTGATCTTGATTGCAAGAGGCTTGCAATCCTTTCATTCAAGTAAATGATACAGCTCTTTATGATGTGGCTTTGGTTAGCCGGCCTAGCAAACAGCATGGATGAAATGAACTGCCAGTTAATGTCCTAAACATGTGGATCTGCTAGTACAGGGGAGGGCAGAAGGTAGATTTAACAGATTCCCTGGTGGAGGTGGGCCATTCATTCCTTACTATTGGGTATTTGCCCGTCACTCATGTCGGTAGCCACTCCCATCATCATGGCAACCACTCCCATCACTTCCTGGCAAATAGAAGGGGAAGAAATGGAAGCAGTGACAAAGTTTATTTTTCTGGGCTGCAAGATCACCACAGATGGTGACTGTAGCCATGAAATTAAAAGCCGTTTACTTCTTGGGACGAAAGCTATGGCGAACCTAGACAACTTAATAAAAAGCCGAGACATCACCCTGCCAACAAAGGTTCGCCTAGTCAAAGCTATGGTTTTCCCAGTAGCAATGTATGGCTGTGAGAGCTGGAGCATAAGAAAGGCAGAGCGCCGAAGAATAGATGCTTTGAATTATGAATTTTGGTGTTGGTCTTTAGAAAAGACCCTCATGCTGGGAAAGATGGAAGGCAAAAGGAGAAGGGGGTGGCAGAGGATGAGATGGTTAGACAGTGTCACCGAAGCGATGAACATGAAATTGGGCGAACTCTGGAAGCTAGTGGAGGACAGGGAGGCCTGGCATGCTGTGGTCCATGGGGTTGCGAAGAGTCGGACACGACTTAGCGACTGAACAACAACAACATGTCGGTAGGCAGGCCAGCTGAAAAGGCGGGCTCTTCCTCCCGTGCACAGGAACCTGCTTTCCCCAGATTGTTCCTGCCTCGCGTGACGTCGGAAGCAGTGGTCAACTTCTCCTTCAACGCTTATTGAGATTGTAGTCTTGTGCCTTTCCATCCCTTTTTCCCTTAGTTCTAGCTGAGTGCTGTTAAAGAGCCAGTTGAGGCGGTTCCACTTTAACTGTGGGCTGTGCCGGCTCATCTATTTTCTTGAGCGATCGTCGTCTCCTCAGCTTGCGCAGTGTTAGGGCTCATTTTCTCTTGTTCCTGTTGGAGGCAGGGACATTCCACACGCCTCTTTATTCTGTATTCGATCCATCACCAATCATCATGTCCTATGCTTTGTTGGCTGTGTAGATGTATGGGACTAGGGTCTCCTTTCCCTGTTCTTTGGGGTGCACTCGAAATTGAAATGAGATTTGTCAGTGAATTGTTTAAGTTCAGTCGTTGAAGGTTAGTCGTTGCAGAGTATATTCAAGTTTACATCAGGAACCTGATTCACGGCTCGGCAAGAGTGTCTGGAGAAAGCAGGTTCCTGCGCGTGGGAGGAAGAGCCCGCCTTTTCAGCTGGCCTGCCTATCGACTTGACGGGCGAATATCCAATAGTAAGGAATGTCCCTGTCTCCACCAGGAACAAGAGTTACTGTTTGTTTTCTGCTTGTGTAGTGCTTTTGTAATTGTGTTTGCTCTCCCAGAAATGTGACCCTAAAGAGCATTCAATAGATAACTTACAACTTATAGGAGGTTGCCAAAAGGTTTTTTATTTTAAATAAATAAATAAATAAATAAATAAATATAATATTTATTATATTTATTATATTTAATATTATATTTTAATGAATATATTTTATATTATATTATATTTTATATATTATATTAATTATATTTTATTTATTTATATTTTTATATTTATATTTAACTTATTTTGTTTATTTGAAGAATTTATACCCTGCCTTTTCCATGCCGAAGCAAATGTCCAAGTGGCTTACAGAAAACACAAGTGTACAATGTAAAACAATGAGTTTGTTTTAAACAGCGTTAAACTTTTAACACAGACACACAGAAACATTCACCAACATGTCAAAACCCAACACCTATTGTCAGGTCATGGGAAAAGGGAACCCATTATCCAGGGAGCAGTCAAGCTATGGCACTGTTCCAGAGGGACAGAGGACAACCATCCAACCATCCTCCAAAGGCCAGATGAAATAGTACGTTTTGACCCTCTCTGAAAAGCCACGAGGGAGTGTGTGGTTCTCAATTCTTCTGGAAGGGAATTCCATATTTGTGGTGCTGCTACGGAGAAGGCTCACCCCTGAGCTACCAGCCTTTTCATTTGGGATTGAGGCAGCACTTAAAGGTGAGCACCTTCAGATGGTCTAAGACAGTGGTCTCCAATCTCCGGCATGTGTGTCGGATCCGGTATCCACCATTTCAGTCTGCCCAGTGCCCCGTGCTTACCATTCCGCCGCAGAGCACAGAAACAGCCGCGCTGACATGTCCCAAGGGGGTCTGCAGCCAGCCACGCCTGCCCAGAAAGCCAGGTGCTCAGTCTGCTGGGGTGACCAAACCCAGAAGCGGCTGGCTGCGGTGACACTTGGGACATGGTAGGCATGGCTGCTTCTGTGCGTCGCGGTGGAACGGTAAGTGCAGGTTGCACCACGGAGCATTTTTAACATTGCAGCTGTCTCCAGTTTGGAATATATGGGAGAAGGCAATCCTTTAGTTAGGTTGGGCCTAAGGCATGAAGGGCTTTAAAGGTCAATACCATCATCTTAAATTGGGATAGGAAATGAATGGCCCGCCAGTGTAGCTGCTGAAAGAGTGGGTCCTACTGAGTCAAACCATCTAGCCACACACACACAGGATGCTGCATTTTGCACTAACTAGCTTCTGAGTTATCCTTGAGGATAGCCCAAACACAATGAGCTACAGTAATTCAGTCTTGACATCACTAAATCATGCACCATTGTGGCCTGGTCTGAACAGCTCAAGTATGGTCATAGTTGGTGCACCAATCGAAGCTGGGTAAATGCACTCCTAGCCATTGCTGCTACCTGATTCTCCAGAGAGAGCTGGGCATCCAGGAGCACTCCCAGACTGCACACCTGTTCTTTTAGTGACGTGTCACCCTGTTCAGAGTGGGTAGATGACTTTGTGCCCGCATTGAGGATTTCCTGAGCAGGAGGACTTTGCGAGATTCAGCCTCAGCCTATTAGCTTTCATCCATACCCCAACTGCTTCCAGGCAATGCCCTTGGACCTCCACAGCCTCTTTGGCTCAATACGGCAAAGAGAGATAGAGTTAAGTGTCTTCAGCATATTGATGACACCCCACTCCAAACCCCTGGATGATCTCCCCCAGCCCTTTCATGTGTATATTGAAGAGTATGGGGGATAGAATAGAACAGTGTTGTTCAAACTGTTGGTCAGGACCCACTTGGTGGGTTGCGACCTGATGTCAGGTGGGTCGCGAAAAGCTAGGAGCAGCCATCTTGGAAGCTGCAGACCTTACTCTATATTCCTTCTGTATTAACTGTTTGAATTTTCAAGTGAGGGTTTTTAAAATTTTGTTTTTATTTCAGTGCATTTACATGATATTTTGTCCTCATCTTACTTTCTGTCAGGGGTGTTTCATGGTTGTGCAATTGCTGCAGTCCAAGAATGCCAGTTTGCATTCCAGGAGTGTCATTTGATTACATCACAATGATGGCACTTCCTGTTTGATGATGCCACTTCCGACTATGACATCACTTCTAGGGTAATAACATCACTTTCGGTGGGTCCCAACACAAGTGGCATTCTCAAAAGTGGGGCCCGGTCTATAAAGTTTGATGAACATTGGAATAGAACCCTGCAGCTACCCTACACCTTAAAGGCCAGAGTCCTGACCAGGTGCCCCCCAACATCCCAATTTGGTACTTGCCAGTCACGAAGGAGCGGAACCAGGAACCAAACTCTAGTGGATAATGAGGATTGATTGTGCATACTTTTTAAACTAGCATTATGTAGTCATTCAACAAGCAGTTAGGATCAGGAATTTATATGCTAGATCTGAAAAATCATAAGCGCGCAGGGGAATTTCAGCTGCTGAAGGTCGCTTTGGGGTAAGGGGGCATTTTCCCCCTTGCCCTTGGGTAATCTCCAGCAGTTGCAATGGGTCAACTGGCGCAAGCCTGAGTTGATCCGTGTTTGCGGATATGGCATGCACCAATGTGCCAATGATCCTGCCCCCTCCCAGGCCACTGCCCATTCCGGTCACTGCCCTCTCCCCACCCTCCTCCTGCGCCAGACTTACCTGGTCCAGCGGGCCTCAAGGTGGCTGCTGGCTCTGCAGGAAGGATCTAGCATTCCTGCTGGCTCTGCTTGGAGTAGCACTGTCACAAAGCACTTAAGTTGCTTTTGCAACATCCATGCACTGTGGAGTGCACCCTTTGACAGCAAGGGGGGCCATGAGTCATATTTTTTCCACACCCCCAAACTTGTAGGAAAGATGTTTTCACTGCTGCAGGACACTGAAAAGACATTTCCAGTGACTTATGCATTCTTACCTTTTAAATCACAACCATAGAGACCTAACATGTGAAATAAGGGTGGTGTTGTGTTTGTTGTCAAGATCATTATTCCATTAATAATGAAATCCATTAATCTCCATTAATGAAATCTCCATTAATGAAATGAAATCATGATCTTCACGACAAACACCCTGAGGAAGATAGATTTGCAGTCAGGCAGCCCAATCCTAAACTGCCGTAGGAGCAAAATGGCTACCGATGCATCCTATGGCTACTGGGCCACCTTAGGAGAAAGGGAGTTTGTCCCCCACCCCTGGGTAAGGGGGCTGGGCCACCAATGGGCCTCCTCAAGTCTGGGCTGGCTACTTTGCCAGTGCAGACTTGAGGGCCTCCGTTTTGGGCAATGTGGCCCACCATGGAGTATAGCATCCGGTGGTGGACGTCACCGCCAGTCCCATCCCTGCTCCACCTCACTCCTGCCCAGTTCCGCCCTCCCCAATTTCCCCCCCCCCCGGCTCAAATGAGCTCACTGCTGGTGGCGGTGAGACTTTCCACCTGCCAGCTCTGTGTCAGGTCCTCCTGGTGCTGGGCCAGCACTAGCTGTAAGCTTTTACCACCAGCGTTGAACATAACATAAGAACATAAGAAGAGCCCTGCTGGATCAGGCCAAAGGCCCATCTAGTCCAGCTTCCTGTATCTCACAGCGGCCCCAACAGGTGCCCCAGGGAGGCATGAGACAACAAGATGCTTGCATCCTGTTGCCACTCCCTTGCACCCGGTACCAGTAGCCCACCACCTTTGTAAGGAGGTTGCACAATCCATCATTGCCTACAGCCCACTATAGTGTCTTACAGCACTTCTGAGACACTGGTGCTGGCAGTAAGGGCTTACCACTGGCGCTGGGCTGAGTAGGATTGGGCCTTCAGTCTTACTGGACCCCATGGGCTGAGTGAAACAAATAATAGTGTTTTTAAGCACCTCTATTCATTGGCATTTGCATTGTATTTTACCTGCTTCTTTGTTGCTCAGCCTGTTAATTTGGAAGCATCTTTCTGTAGCGTTTCCCACTCTGCTTGGGATTTTGCTGTTCAGAACAATCTTGTGTCACAAATTAGACAGCACCGATTCCAACAGATCCTGGGGGAGCCTCCCACCAGTTACTCACCTCCATTGCAAGAGCTGTTCATTTTTTAAAAATTTTGCCCCCTTGCTTCCTGTTTTTTAGCCAATTACTGATCTAGCATTTGTTCTTTTCTTATAAGTACTTGGTTTCCTTGGAAGCACTCACAGACTTGGGGGGAGGGTGTAAAGAGCAAAAGAAGGCTATGCCATGGTTTGACTCCATTTTGTCAACATGGTTCCATTTTGTGGGAAAGAGAGCTGAAGCTGCTAAAATACCAGTTGGTGGTAATCAGCTCACTTCCTGATGTAATCAGGAGTGTAATGTCCTACGTGCCTGGCTTTCTGTAAAAGGTGTGAAGTAATAGCTGGGGTCAGGGACACTGAACCACCGCATCAGGAAGGTTCCATCCAGCTAGTGCTGCAATCAGGAAGATTACGCGCACCTGAGACCCTGAGATCTGGTCTAGATGCCTTTAAGAGGGGATTGGATGGATTTCTGGAAGAAAAGTCCATTGTGGGCTATAGGCCATGATGGATTGTGCAACCGCCTTACATTAGTAGTAGGCTATTTCAGAGTACCGGGTGCAAGGGAGTGGCAACAAGATGCTAGCATCTTGTGTCTCATGCCTCCCTGGGGCACCTGGTGGGCCGCTGTGAGATATAGGAAGCTGGACTAGATGGGCCTTTGGCCTGATCCAGCAGGGCTCTTCATATGTTCTTATGAGACCCATCACTTAAGTTGTTTATGTAACTTTTTCTGACCATTCTGTGACCTTCAAACGTTCCATCAGGAGATGGCCGACCTTTATCTGGATTGGATAATTGATTGTGCTAGAGAGGTATAAAGATACCCAGTTTTGGGGGTACAAACCATCCCACCATCAGATCTTCAACCCACCACCATCAGATATTCAAGACCATCACACCATCAAGACCATCTTCAAAGATCATCAAAGATCTCCAGACTTTGAGATCCCTTTCTCCACGTCAGTCCAAGATGCCCCAGCCTGGACCTGCTGCCTGCTTGGACTTGAGAAGAAGGTGAACCAGCAAGGCTAGCCACCTTGCATGTACTAGGGCCTAGTCTAGTGTTAGGCAGCTAGTTGTTTTCTTATTTTAAGGTGTATCTTAGTTAAAGTCTCTGTTAGATCTTTTAAGCCTTCTATTCCCTAGTTTTGTAACTGCTTATTTATTAATAAATCATAATTAATCTGTAAGCCTTGTTTGTGAGTATTTGGAACCAAGCTAAATTCAATTTTGCTGCTTGGGCACTCTACCAGTTTAAAGTTAAGCTTTATAGCTTTGGGATAGGTCCCTGTAGTTAGGGCTAGTTTAGCCTGTGAACTTTTTAAGATAAGAGTCTGTTCATTCCTCTGTTTGAGGCTGTAACTCTTAGCTGTGGTCCCAGGCTGGTAGCAGAGGATGTGTGCCTTGTTGCCTTGGCTTAAGGACACACTCTGCTGAAAGTTCACAGTTCATATGGGCCGTGGGCTGGTTATAGGGCATATGAGCCTGTGAATTACAGGGGGGAAATGCTAAGTTTTGCAGGGGTCACAAACGACTCTGAAGGTGAGGGGGAAGGGCTCAGGCTCCTGCAAAACATAGCGTTTTGCCCCCCCTGTAGGAATGCCCCTGGCTGGTGGAACGCGCACTCCACCAGCACAGCATGCTCTGTGGCTGCTACAAATGCAATTCTGCTGGAGAATGCAGCATGGCCACCACTGGAAGTAGCAAGTGGCTGGGTCTGTGCAGTGACAGACCACACACAGTAAGGTCACATATAGGCAGACATATCATGTAGCGGGTACGTGGGGGTACGCGAGTACCCGTTCCTAGGATTAGGGCTGGCCCCGCCCATTCGCCCATTCGTCGACTCCGTTGGCGCTCTGCTATGCCCCCTGCAACATTTGAGTTACCTGCACGTTCTCAGAGCCAGGCAGGCGGGCAGGCAGGCAGTGGAGCAAGGGAGACTGACGGCGGCAGCAGCGTGTGCAGGTAGGCTGCCTGGGGCTCCCTCCCGAGGAGGCGTGGCGGTTCCTGGGGGGGGATTGGTAGCCCGCGTGGGGGTGCTGTGGAATACTGTTGCAACAGTTGGGTCAGTTTAACATGATGCCAGGCCTTCTTAACCTGCTCTGACTGGGGGTGCTGTGGACCACTATACTTCCGGCCATGACCTCACTTCCTGCCACGACATCACTTCCGGCCATGACCTCACTTCCGGTGGGTGGGCCCCGACACAAGTGCCAATCAAAAGTGAGTACCTGTTGCTAAATCATTTAGATGCCATTACTGCATACAGGGTTGGAGGGAGGTGGGGAGAGGAATGGGGTGGTGAAATGGGTGGAGAGCAGAGCAGATTGGGCCTTGGAAAGAGGTGGATGGCTGCACCCACCAAATTCTGACCCCCCCTCTCGTGCCTGATCCACCTGTTGCACTGTTATGTGCAGTGATATGACACTGTTGCAGGTCCAGGTTGATCCACTGGGCCTGCAGGGGTTTACCCCAGGACAAGCAAACAAATTTTCCCTTGCCCCAAAGCGGGCTCCCAAGGCCGAAACGCCCCACAGGATGCAGCAGATGCTGTGTCGACACCACTGTGTTGCTGCGCATAGAGTTGTGACAGACTGGGCTGCCCGATTTTCAAAAAGCTTGCAAGACTCTTAGCTGAATCACTCTATCTACGTGCCACTGAAAGGTTTGTGAGGCAAGCTGTTCCTTACCAGCAGTCATGGTGATTCTGTCAATCCCTTGGAATAATCTATTTTATGGAAAAAAATATTCAGACTTGACCAACTGTCAAGAACTCCATTCTTTTATTTAAATGTATAGCCACCCTTATCAGTCCCCAAGCAATATTTTTTTACTTACACATCCTCACAATGACTTTGTTTATGACTACTGGCTGAAATCGCCCACAAACTCTAAGGCTCTGGATCTCAGCTTACCTGGGATGAATTTTCTGGGTGGCCTTAAGCAAGCAGCTCTCCCACAGCTCAGCCACCCCACAACTTCAGTCTGCAACATGGGGCAATACCAAACTATCTTGCCAAGCTGTAAGAAATGCTAAGATGATAATGTACATGAAGCACTTCAAGCATGCCCTAAATAAGTACTAGACACCATCTTTGCCTTTGGCATTTTACAGATATATCAGGGAGAGAATGAGGGGCAGCCCAAGGGGGTATCCAGTGGTGGGATTGAGGGGGAATGCGGGGGGATGGAGTTCCACTTGTTGGAACATTGGCTGGCTCTGCCCACTCGCTGACGTCAGCTGGCTTCTATTTTTTTCTCCGTTTTTTTTAACGTTGTTTTTCTTCAGTTGTGTGTGCGCTCCGCCCCCAGTTCTGCAACATTTGAACTGGAGGTGGTGGGAGACTGGCAGCTGCTGCGGCCCGGCAGCGGTGGTGGGAGACAGCAGCAGGTAGGCCTGGGCTCCCTCCGCGGCGTGGCCTGCCTTCTCCCCGTTCCCCCTCGTTCTCCCCGTCCCCCCTCCCTCCCGCAGCAGTAAAAACAACCCAGCCAGCTGGCTCCGCGGCGTGGCCTGCCTTCTCCCCAGTCCCCCTCGTTCTCTCCATCCCCCCTCCCTCCCGCAGCAGTACGAAAGAAGAATGTTGTGGAATGGTTGGTCTAGTTTTTTGGGTGCCAATTTACAGTTCATGTCATTTTATTGTGTTACAATGAAAGCACTTCCTGCTTGATGATGTCACTTCCTGCTACAACATCACTTCCGGCTATGACCTCACTTCCTGCCACAACATCACTTCCGGCTTATGACCTCACTTCCTGCCACAACATCACTTCCAGCTATGATGTCACTTCCGGTGGGCGGGTCCTGACACAAGTGCCAATCAAAAGTGAGCTCCCTTTGCTAAATCATTTAGATCCCACTACTGGGGGTATCCATCTCCTATCCATCTGTATGGGGGGGTTAGGTCCCTGCTTGGGGGCATGTGTTTATGGTATAGCGCCAGAGCCAAGGCATAGGGCATAGGTCCCCCAATGCCATCGTTTTCCCAGCCAGAAAAAAATGGAGCCACTGCAGAAGAGTTCCCTTCAACCCCCATCCACCCAGTTGCCCCACACCATGGTTGATGGTTTTAGAAGCCACTGAAAGGTCAAGCGGAACCAACCGGGACCTATTCCCCTGAATGAACTCCTGCTGTCTGGCCTCCCTCCAGGGTGACCAAAGCTGTTTCTGTTTCAAAACCAGATCTGAAAACAGACTGGAAGTGGAACCAGACTGGGGAGGTATCGCGTTACCAGGGGGGCTGGCCCCACCTGACTGCCCCATGGTACTGCGGGACGATGTCCCGCGGAGGAGGGAGAGACGGATGTTCAGTAGTTTTCATGATTTACACTTGTGTTTAATAAAGTTAAACCCCAACCTCAGTCTGGTGTCTTCCTTGGGGATGGTGCAAGGGTAATAGGCTACCTCAGAATGCCAGATGCAGGGGAGTGGCCACAGGATGCAGGCATCTTATTGTCTTGTGCACTCCCTGAGGCATCTGGTGGGCCACTGTAAGATACAGGAAGGAGGACTAAATGGGCCTTTAGCCTGATCCAGCAGGGATTTTATGAGGAGAAAGAAAGACCCCACACAGACAGGATAGCAAATTCTGTTTTATTTACCTCATATTTACCTCAGAATGCCAGATGCAGGGGAGTGGCAGCGAGATACAAGTATCTGGTGGGCCACTGTGAGATACAGGAAGCTGGACTAGGGCTCTTGGCCTGATTAAGTAAGGCTTTTCTTATGTTCAAGACACATCCAGGAGACTGCAGAAAGATTGCCCAGAAACAGACTGACAGTATAGTAGAGACCAGGAAGGGATTCCTCAGGAGCAAAGCAACGAACAGCACCTCTTCCTTCAATGATGAATTGCCCTCCTATCTGCTTGGCAAGTCTCTTCCGGGCAGATCTAATAAGCCATGCTGGGCAAAGGTCAAGCACACCAGCAGTCAGCCTCACACTCCAGCTGACCCTGTCTGTATCCTCACTCAGGCTGTGCAAGCTGAAAAGAATCCATAATCATGGGATCAACAGGTGCAGAGAGGACATCCGCTAGCCCGGTCAATGCAGAGTCCAAGCTGCAATGGATGCAAGTGGTGTTAACTGCAGCGTGTCTAGCAAAGTGGTCACAGGAGGCCATTGAGGTATTCAAGGGGGACACACAGACGTAATAAGTCTTGTACCTTCAAAACAGGATCATTAGATGACTATCAGCAGATGTGATGGTGGCAGAGAAAAGTGCCTTCTTTGCCTCTACAACCACTACAGGGTAGTAGGTCCTTAAAATAGGAAATGTCCCTTTTCTCCAGGCTATAGAATTGCCACTTGGTGGAAGAGAGTTCAGAGAAAAATCTGAGCAGTTAGAAACATGCCACAAATCAAAAGTGTGCACAGCATACAATTCTCCTTGGATAGCTTGTGAATTGCTCCTTATGTACTCAGGCAACCGAAGAGGGACAGAGGAAACTGTCAGTATAATATATAGACCAGAATTATGAGTGATGTAGAAATAGGATGTTCAGTGAACGTGTAACCTTGATGTGGATTATTTTGTGAAAATGCTTTAAGGGCGCAATCCTAACCAACTTTCCAGCACCAGGGTAAGGACAGTGCAGCTCCGAGGTAAGGGAACAAACATTCCCTTGCTTTGAGGAGGCATCTGTGACTGGCCCGCAAGTGCAGAATGCAGCATGTGCCCCACTGGCACAGCTATGTCAGTGCTGTAAAGTTGGTTAGGCTTGCGCCCTAAATATTTGCAAGCCCTACGAAAGAATTTGTAGGGCTGCATAGTTTGTGCATAACTCAGGATGTGACAACCACAGATTATGTTACTATGTACATCTCTTTCAGGGAGTTTAGAAATGTAACAGGACTAGTGCTATCAGTTCTTGTTTTCCTTTTTCTCTAGCAAACTAGGGGGATCCACTGGAAGCTGACAGGACTGCACTGCAACAGCTGAGGCTAGCATAAGGCTGGTCCTAGCCAAGGGAGTAAGATTCGAATGGAACAGCTGAGTTGAAGTAACCCTTCCTCTTCCTGCCCTCATCAAAGCTACTTGCAGCACTTCCTGATACTTTAGGCATCTATTCATTTTAAAAGATGTATATCCTACCATTCTCCTTTCTAAAAAAAAGAAAGAAAGAAAGAAAGAAACCAGAATGGCTTACAATTTCAATGAAACATTAAAAACAATTAATACAACCAATGTCAATTTTTCTGTATAATCTGGCTCATCCTCTCTGGTTATCAGACCACTGTGATCAGGCCTGAACAATTCAGGTTAGGATGCAGCTCGTACACCAAGCAAAGTTAGGCAAAGGCACCCCGGACCACAGCTGCCTAAACATCCACGAGTAAGGATGTCCAGGTGTACCCATAAGCTGCAAATCTGCTCTTGCAGAGGGAGGCAAAATGAGGGTGGTCTTATTATTTACTGACCTGACATTCAAGTTGTTTCTCAGTGACCTCTGCCTTGTCATAGGGCCATAATGGCTTCCTGGTTTTCCAGGGAACTGCAGATAATGAAGCGATTGGGCAGATGTCCTGAGCAACTGCGGAGAAAGATATGATGAATCTGAACATGAGTCCATTCTCTTCTCCCCAATACACGGTCAACATCATATCCATTTCAAATGAACATATGACATGACCATGTATTTTGTACATCTGCTGAAATACCCCTTAGATTGCTCCACCTTAATAAACTGTGGTGAATTGGTTCATATTACAAAACTCATGTGATAAAAAACCAAAATCAGGTACTTAATAGTAGTTGCAGGAAGTACCATTAGATAGTGACGTGGTCAGAATTCAGTGATTAGCTAATTCTTGCTTATCAAAAACTCATGACTTTATTGAGTACTGTATATTCTTTGCATTGGAAGAACTGGGATCTCAGTTTTTCACAGTGTAGATTAAGTGGTGTGAAAAGTAGCCATCTTTCTGTGCAAAGGCACATCATTTAGCAATTACTATTGTTTCAGTTATGATATGATTATCTGCAGTGCAAAGTACACAATGATTTATGAATAATTTGAGCTTTGGGGTACTTAACGAACACTTCCTATTTCTTGCAATCGCTAAAAATGTCATCTTAAGGACTTGCTAGGCAAATCCTCATCGCTGTAGTTTGCAAAGGAAGGCAACAAAGCAATTCTGATTTCAAGAGCATACACACATTAGTGAATCAATTCAAACTATGGGGTGAGCATTTCTGTGTCACAGACAGAAGACATTCAAGCAGAGAGGGAAAGTTTTGTTTTTGTTTTAGGAGCCACCCAGTTTGCTAATGGCAGGACTAAGGTTAAATATCAGGATTGCTTCATCCACGAACTCCTCGTTCTTCCATCAGATGACAGTCCCAAGTTATTGAAAACACAACAGTATAGATTGGAAAAAATCTTTTATTGAGATTTTTGTTTATTTGATTTGGCAAGGTATGTTTTAGCATATCTAACATGTGACTATACTGTAATATACGTACATAGCAGTGATATAGGTATTTCTTTTTTAGAAGAATGTAAGAGAGAAATATGAGAAAAGCTTTCTATTTCTTAGTGTTTGTGTTACCTATGTTGTTCAAAAGTGTTGAATTTTTCCAGATTCTACTAATAGATGTGGTCACTTATCACAGACTTGACATTCTTAATGTTATCCTACTGTTGTACAAATACAATATTTTGAATATCATGGAAACGACTTGCGAACAGTTTCCTCCCTAATCGCTGCCAAACTGTCACATCCAGCAGTATGTATATTTACATAGCTTTGCCTGCCCTTTTTAAAAAGTCTAACAGAATTTATTGTAAATGATTTTAACAGCCCAATCCTAATTTGGGCTGGAACAGGGAGGCTGGCCGGCCTGTGCTGCATCCTAACACAAGTAGGAGGAGGGAAGGGGATGAATGTCCCCTTGCCCCGTGGTAAGCCGCAAGCAGCTCAACAGGGTTGCTTGGACCTGCGCATGTTAAATAGCAGGCGCAAGTCCAAATGGGCTGCAGCGACCAAACTGGGGCCAAGTGGCCTGCGGATGGGGGTTTGGAGCCAGCATAACTGCCCCACCTGTGGGACCACCCTCCCTCCACACTCCTTCCACCCCGTTTTGCCTCTTCCCTCCCTCCTTCCCACCTTCCCCACTTCCAGAAAAACCCCTGCGTTGGTCAAGCTCAGTGCAGCAGGGCCAAAGCTGCTACCAGCATCGGCCCAGTGCCACTCTCACAGGCATGAAAGTGCCTTATGACACTTCCACAACAGCGTTGGGCCGACACAGGCCAAATGCGTCCACACGACAGGACATTTAGATTGCGCCCAGTGATGTCATGCAGGGGGTACGCGGGGGTACGCGAGTACCGGTTTCTAGGATTACAGCTGGCCCCGCCCATTCGCCCGCCCACTCGTCGACTCCGCCCTCTGCAACGTTTGAATTTCCTGCATGTTTGAGTTGCCTGCATGTTCTCAGAGCCAGGCAGGCAGCGAGCGGAGCCTTTCCTTTCCTTGCCACTGAAAAATGAGTTGCTCTGGGGTTTTAACATGATGCCAGGCCTCCTTCACATGTTCTGGGGGTGCTGTGGAATACTGTTGCAACTGTTGGGTCAGTTTAAAATCATCTGAGGCCTCAAAAGGGCTTTTTTCATGTCACTTCCTGCCACGACATCACTTCTGGCTTATGACGTCACTTCCGGTGGGCGGGTCCCGACACGTGCCAATCAAAAGTGAGTACCTGTTCTTAAATCATTTAGATGACACCACTGATTGCGCCCTAAGTGTCACCTCAACTATGCTCTTTGTGATGAGAAAAGCAACACAGACTATATTTCAGGACAGTGGTATTCAAACCTTTTAGACCAGGACCCACTTTTTAGAATGGCACTCGTGTCAGGACCCACTGAAAGTGATGTCATTAACCTGGAAGTGATGTTGTGGCAGGAAGTGACATCATCAAGCATGAAGTGCTGTCATTGTAACATAATAAAATGACACTCCTAGAATGCAAATTGTATTTTTGGATTGCAGCAAATGTACAACCATGAAACATCTCTGGAGGAAAGCAAGATTGGGACAAAATATTATGTAAAAGCACTGAACTAAAAACAAAATTAAAAAAAAAACCCTTGCTTGAAAATTGAAACTATTAACACTCACAAAAGAAATATAACAAAAGTAAGGTCTGCAGTTTCCAAGACGGCTGCTCCCAGCTTCCCACGACTCACCAAGTGGGTCCCAACCCACAGTTTGAATAACACTGTTTCAGGACATTGGTCCCTGTGGAGTGAGTGCATAGGTGATAGGAATAGAGAGGGTAATGCGGCTGAGAAATTGTTCCTGTGCTTCAGAGCTGAGCTTTGGTCCACTTCTCCCTTCTCATTCTCTCCTCTTGCAGCTCTGCAGGCTAGCCAAGATGCAGCAAGCAAGCACCCTGAATGCCAGAAAGTAGTCATGCTATTACTCTCTCCACTGGTTTTGGATTTGGGGCTGGAAGCAATGTTGGCAGTGATGGGCAGTCTTGCTCAGAAACTGCAGATGTGATGTGATTATCAGCTATGCTTGGCTCTGATGGCAACTGGACCACTTTGAGTGACATGATTGTCAGTGAGTTGTGATTAGTGAATACTACCTTTCTGCAAAGTATTATTAAAATATCTGCAATATTCCATTTTCTCAATCAGGAATGTGGAGCCATTGTAAAGATAGTGTTCGATCATGAATTCCCCTTTCCAAAGCTAGGCTGAGGATGGCAGTAATATTTATTTCGTTTTTGCTCTTAACTCCAGAGTCATAACACTAGGCAATTCTTTACTATTTAAGCTATTATAGCAGTGGTTCTCAAACTGTGGATTTGGACCCACCAGAGGGTAGCAAAGCACCTAGAGCAGCCATATTGAAAATATGGGAATATGGGATGCTGGAAAGGGGGAGTGCTGTGTGGTTGTTTTGCTTGTGTCAAGGTTGTAAATAGGCCATTTTTCTTTCTGATTCACTTTGCTATTGAAAAATGGCTGAGAAATAACCTTAGGAAAGCAGCAGGCTCTGGTTTCACAATGATGCTACTTCTAGACATGACATCACTTCCGGTGGGTCCCAGACAGATTGACGTTCTAAAAAGTGGGTCCTGGTTCTAAAACGTTTGAGAACCACTGTGTTATAGAGTTACGTTGCAGCTGGCAGTGTCTTCTTTTGGAACTGAATATCCGACAGGCACTGTAGAATGTCTCGGAGTATGGATTGTGTTTGACATTTCATCTCCAGAGGTACAGTGGCATGTCGTGCCAAGGGTTAAGACCATTTCTAAGCACTGAAAGAGAATGCTTTCAAACAAATGACTCCGAGCATCATTTGAAATCCTGATACAAGCTGAACTGTATGCCTTTTGTTGGTGCTTAGTATAAAAAGCTCAACAGACACACGCACACTCACCAACACACATTCTTCCCTCCAGAGAAAAAGATTACACGACAGAAAAAGATAAGTCACGATTCACAATTACAAAGTGCTCAGATATTTAGTATACACTGTAGGAGAACGTGTATAGGGCAGAATAAACAAGGGCACGATACTGTCCCTCTTTTCAGTGGCAGACACTGCAAAGATAGAAGCAGTGGCTAAGCCTAGGCAAAGTTCAGCACCTTAGAGGCAAATTGTGGCCTCTTCCCCGGAAAAGTGGTTACAGTTCAACAATTGTTATTTTAGAAGGAAACAAACAAAGATACAGATTGATGAAACAGGAAAGAGGTGGGGGAAGGGGGGAAGATGGCCAGCAATGGGGCTCACTTGATGTAACGAAGTCCAGCCAACACTTCGAAGGTCATTTAGCATAGTGACCTAAAACTGGGACATGTCCCCACATACAATATAGGTCATATCAGTGTCACACAATTTTCTTTTTAAAGTTCTTTTTAAAAAATTTAAAGAGGGCAGAAAACAACACAGAACAGTAAACAATTAAAAATGGGTTTCATGTTGCAGGTTGGTATTAAAGGTGGATCTGCATCTGAAAGGGTTTATTCAGAAGAAATTGGAGTTGAGATTTACACAAATGTTTAGGATTGCAGCTTATATTTACCCAGGAACTTGAACGAATATTTTGGATGAGATTCATCAGTTACTTAGGGCCCAATCCTATCCAATTTTCCAGCACCATTTCAGCTGTGCAAATAGGGCACGTTCTGTGTGTCCTGCAGTGGGGAGGCAGTCATGGAGGCCTCCATAAGGGAACTTTTGTTCCTTTACCTTGGGGTTGCACTGTGGCAGCATTGGTGCTGGAAAGTGGGATAGCTTTGGGCCTCTAGTTAATGCAATGCCGTTAAGACCAAATCCTATCCAGTTTTCCAGCCTTGATGGAGCTGTCCCAATGGGGTGTGTGCTGTATTCTGTGGTGGAGGGGGAGGCAGGGAGGCCTCCTCAAGGTAAGGGAATGTTTGTTTCCTTACCCAGGGGCTGCATTGCATTGCGTCGGCACCAGATAGGATTGGGCCCTTATTGGGCCCAATCAATCCATTTATGCCAGTATCAAACCTTATGAAATACTGTTAAAACTTACTAGATATTTATCTTTTTCCCCATAGACTGGGATATTCATTAAATATACTCAGGGCAATACATAGACTGTGCTGGAAACAAAAGGCAAATCCCACATGATGGTAATCCAAATTCTGAGTCAAGAACACTGACATTTTGCAGCCTCTACTGTACAAGGTAGCAATGCTATGCACACTTACTTGGGAGTAAAGCCCATCAAACTCAGTGGGACTTACTTTTGAGTAAATGCATAGGGCTGCAATTCATACTATGCAAGTATACATTATTTTGCACAATTTATTTTGGGTTGGCTTATCATGAGGATAAGCAAGGAGATTTGCTGGCCATTGAAGCCACCTCAGTCCCTTTGGCTTCCACCCCTTTCAGCAGAGGCAAAATCTCTCTCAGCCATAAGGCTTACAAACTAATTTCCCTTCTCCCCTTTGTCTATGAAAGCAGACATTCTTAGGAAGCTGAATTCCTAAGCACACCACATTTTGTGCTTCCATACACATAGATCTTGTTTGGTTTCCTTTATTATAATTGCCCCACTTTTCCTACAATGAGCTCAGGGCAGTGTATATTTTGTTTATTAAAGCATCAGTATCCCCCCTTCAGCCAATATGCCTCCCACAGTGGCTTACAAATACAATACATAAAAGCAAACAATGGGAAATAATTATGACAGAAAACGTTTGGGGTGGTGAGAGGACGGGATACATGGTTGATCTCTCTTTTATTCTGACAATCCTTTGAGATACAACTGAAGGACTCTGTGAACATCCTAGCCAAGTGAGGATTCACCTGGTCCTTGTGCCCATCATGACTTGACCTCTCTCTGCCCAGCTCCTCTGCCATATTTTCTACACATGCCTTCCCTCCTATCTAATTGCAGACACAATGTTAGCCCCTCAACAATCTCATTCCTTTATTCAGAACCCACACTTTGAGCTTTGACTGCAGATTAGCTTATTTGAGTAAAGTTTGCAAAATTGACTGTAGCCTTCTTGGTACCCACCCAACCCCCTTGCTATTAAGTTTAAGAAAAGCTGATCTGGAAAAGAGGCCACATCGTAAGAACATAAGAAGAACCCTGCCCATCTAGTCCAGCTTCCTGTATCTCACAATGGCCCACCAGATGCCTCAGGGGGCACATAGGACAAAAAGATGCCTGCAACTCCCTTGCACCTGGCTTTCTGAGGTAGCCTACTTCTATAACCAGGAGGCAAAACATACCCATCATGACTTGTAACCTGAGATAGACTTCTATAAATCTGTCCAATCCCCTTTTAAAGGCATCTAAGGCCATCACCACATCCTGTAGCAAGAAGTTCCAAAGATTAATTTTTTTAAATCTGTTCTAACACAATGGTAGGACATATTAAAATCACACATAACAGTTCCAAGTTAATCCTTGGTGTCTCAGTTAAAAGGATGTAAGATTTAATGGCTGGAAAAGCCATCACCCCAAGATATTGGGGAGGATTTCTACCAATCAGAATGGACTGCACTGACCTAGTTAGGCCTTTAGTCCAACTCAGTATATAATAGGGCTGGTTCATGTGTTGGCTGTGTATGTTTCGAAGTAATTAAACTTGCAGCAGATAAAGAGGTCCTTGAATGGTAGCAGTCAGACAAGGTTTCAGGGAGGACTTGCAAAACCTTAGGTACCACAAGCAGTTTTAAGAGATGGTAATAACTTTTTTTAAGGTGAACCCCTGTGCAGGGATAGCAAATGTTCCAAACTTTTGCACCAAATTAAAATTTTAGGCAGCTGACTAGTGAACACCTAGGATTATTACCAGCCCTGTTTAGGAAAGATTAGTGGCACCATGGTAGGACAAAATCTGATTGACATTCTGCAAAATCATCTGCAGGGAGCCGTTTCAGGTTCAATGGACAGGGCAAAATTATAGTTTGTGTTTCATGTCAAGTGAAAATAACAGTTTAGTACAGATACTGAGTTTCAGTTCAAAGTCCCTGAACAGAATAATAGGAAAACATGACAGATGAGAGGGAACATTTCTCCTATACGATCTTCCATATAAGCCACTCATCCCCCAAGGTCATTTGAGGGCGTGCAGCTGCAAGGTGCGACCTTTGGCTGATGCCAGATTGACAGCCATGAGGACTAGTGCCTCCTCCATGGCAGCACCATTACTGTGGAATTCCCTCCCAGAGCACAATCCTAACCTGGAGTTAGGCCAGCACAGTTAGGCCAGCAAAGTTTGGCCGGCAGAAGGTCCACCGAAAAGTACGTTTGGACCACTCTGAGTCAGCACACAGCGGTGCGCTATCCTGCCTGACTCTGAGAGTGGTCCAAATGCACTTTACAGTGGCCCTTATGCCGGCCAAACTTTGCTGACCTAACTGTGCCCGTCTAACTCCAGGTTAGGAGTGCGCCCTCAGTTAAAAGTCCTCCTTGTTAGCCTTCTGGCGGTGGCTGAAAATATTCTTTCATTTAGCTTTTCCTTCCTAGTTCTGTTGGTTTTTAGGTTGTTGTTGTTTTTAACTGTTTTTATGGGGTCGTTAATTGTTTTAATTGTTGATGCTGGTTGCTTTATTCCTTTTTGTATTGGTTGTTATTCTGATTTTATGTATTTTGTAAACTTGTTGTAGGCACCTCAGGAATCAATAATGGGGGGAGGTCGGGGTATAAAGATTTTAAATCATTCAATAAACGTGGATTTTAAGTCTCTTAAAGAATCTTCAGAGAAATGGCCAAGGAAAAGATCCTGCAAAAGAAAAGGACAGAATTTTTTGACTCAGAGTATTCCAAAGCAGTTGGGGATGACAGTTAGGAGGGGAAAAGAATGGATTTGGAAGAAAGCATTGCACAGCTGAGAAGAATAGCAAGAACAAGCAGAAGAAAATGAGCAGAGAGTGAGCTTTGGGAAGGAGTGGGAAGAATAAAAACTAGGCAGGAAGAACAAACAAGATAGATGAAACAAAAAGGCAGCCAGAACAAAATGATCCGACAGGGCCAAACTGCCCTGCATGCAATTGCTTGAAGGACCCGATATCCTGTTTTCTCATTGAAAAGCAACATTGGGTGGAAACACTTTTCGGTGAAGTGACAGGATAGAGTGGGGTGTCAGACATAAAGTTGTGGGCCAGATGTGTCCCCCGAAAACTATTTATCTGGCCCCCATAATAATAGGGCTGCCCCAGCAATGCTCTTTCAGTCGTGCTACTTCTGCTGGGAGAGACGCCTCAGAAGGCAAAGAAAGCTACAGGGGATGGGGCAGACAAAGACGGATGAGAGATGCTGCTGCTGTCTACATGCTGGAAGAGCCCAATTCTCACATGAGCTGTCCTTTCAGCAGCACTTCTGCTGAGGTGTCATGTCACAGACCACCTCTCAGCCACTGAGCTGTCAAGTGACACGGAGGCAGAAGCAACACTGCCCAAAGGGTGGCCCAAGTGATAATAGGCTCTCCCATCTTTGAAAATATGATCAAGTTTTGTACATTTTTTCATCTGTCATTTTCAGCTAATGCGTTTCTATGCGACTGTCCTCTGCTGCGCAATCCTGCCCCCTCCCCTAAGCTGGAGTGTTGCGAATGTGCCATGCACATTCGCAACTCCACAGGACCAGGCTGGGCCAGTGCACAGATGTGTGCTGGCCTAGCAGCGCCAGACTTGTGCAGGATGAGTTTGTGGCTGGGAGGGTGGAATGGAGGCGTTGTTGGGCAGTCTGGGAGGTGGATTGGGCCTGGTAGAGAATTTGGACCAGCTTTGGCTACCTAGACTGGATCCTAACCAGCACATCAGAGGCCCAGTTCTGAGTAGCCCCATAGAGCTGGCTGGTGTATGAAATATATTATACAAATATTATAAAAATAAAATCCCCTTACTTTGAGTTGTACCCCTGCCTGCCTGTTCCAGGGCAGGTAAGGAGTGCCATTAATGACATAACTTCCTGCTTAATAAAGTCACTTCCGGCTCATAGCAGGCACAATGAATGCTATTTGGCTCATTATATCAAAGAAGTTTGACACCCCTGGTACAGAGGGTGCTTATTGATTTGCCTAACTGGAAGTTTATCTTCTAGCACTTTTCTCAGTTGTGGTGCTGGGGAATAATCTTGGGGTAGTGTGTAGTTTATCATTCAGATTCAGATATACCAGTTCAGCAAGGCAAACTCTTCAATATCCACTTTGTATAAATCTACACAAGGTTTACCTACAGAAACCTAACACTAGAAGAAAGTAGCTCCATTCTGCACAAAAATAGGTCAACACACACGCAACACAATTAGCTTGACTAATGAAAGTTTATTCAAGTAACTTAACCAATTTTTAGACAAATGCGAAACTCACCAGAAAGACTCACACAGTTCCTACAACAGTGGGCTACCAAAGTCCCATCTCCACCAAAAGTGCCCTGACTTTAGTCCCTGCCAACCAAATGTCAATGGTGCCAGAAAGCAGGGCCTCCAATGCTGATCCCAGGATCCAGGCAGGCTGATACGGGACAGCACAGTTCTTCAGGGGAGACAAGAACTAGACTTGCATATTAAATTTTTCAGTAACTAATAAACTTTAAAGCGCACCAAAGATCCTACTCTATACCTGATTTACACCTGATTCCCATATTAAAATTTATATTAAACTTTAGAACACAATCCTGAAGTAATGCTGGGCTATTGTAAATCCCTTATGCCAGACCAGTGTTGTAGCAAACATGCCATTAGGAACATCTGCGCTGCAATAGTTCTGGGCCAGCGCAGGGAGTGTGGGCAGCCCAGTGATTTGGGGAGGGGAAGGTGGTAGGGAGGCGGAACGAGGTGGGGGGGAGGACAGGCCAGCCCAGGTAGGGGGTGTGGAACGCTGATCCACCACTTAGGCCGGTTCCTGTTAAGCCCTGTTCCTGGCCGGTTGGCCAAAGAACTTAGCCAGTTAGCCAAGAGCTTTCATGTTTCCACACCTCTTAATGACCTTTATAAAATGTTTCTAAATAAAAACATGTATATTTTATTTTACATTGGTGGAGTAGTCAAAAGATGTATACAAATGTATACTCCAATAAATGTTTAAGTCCTTATTTTTCAGTTTGACTTTGCTTAAGGACCTGAAAGGTATTAATTGTGAAGTTTAGCCATATGGGTAAAACAATGCCATAAATGAAGAGAACTGGTATCATATTTTATAATACATTAGATGGTGTAGAAATAATATTCATTAGAAGTGTCTTGCTTAAACAAGAAAAAAAAAAGCTTACTTTCAGAAACTTGTTGCACAAATGAAGATATACAGAATTTGTTAGCTCCAGGGAATTGTATTTGTACTGCTGCCTACGGTTGAAAGTAACCTTTTTGCAAGTAACGTACCCCCTCTAATGAAGTAACACAGGCATGCCCCAGTATCTGCTGGGGTTCTGTTCAAGCCTCCCCTCCTTATGGATACTTGAAACGGTGGATACTGGGGACTTTTTAAAGATAGGCGAAATCAGAGGTTTTGCTGCAATAAGGTAAAAAAAAAAGGTTTGTTTAATGTTTCCTTATCTATTTAATAGGCGTCACAGTATCCATGGTATCTGTGGATAACTGGAACTGTGGAAAGCAAGTCAGTGGATATTGGGGCATGCCTGTATAAGACAACAATGAACACACTTGCTGTTTCAAAAATGGCCATATTTTTCTTTGAAGGGGCAACTTATAGTCAAGCTATATTGCTGAAGGCAGCCTTCTAATTTATATTTATTTTTATACAGAAAAGCGAGAATTCATGGGAAATGCCCAAGAAAGAAAAAGAAAATCTACCAATAAGGAAAAGAAACCAGGAGAAAGTTTGCTGGTTGAAAGACAAAATACAATGTAAGTCTAACTTCTGTATTGTTGCATCCCATCATCCCACTTTACTTAAGATCCAGTCATGAAACAGGCTTTTGTGTGTATGAGGAAGGCTAGAGCTGAAATGGCAAGCATAAATCATTCATAAATGATGAATTTCCAACTACATCAGAATGCCCACCTGATGGTTTGCTTGAGTCCACATGGCTTGCATATTCTAAAATGTGCATCCATATTCTGTCACAATTATGCATAAATTGCATAATTATGCATAAATTACAATTTATACATAATAAATTATGTCACAATTATGCATAAACTATGCACAGTTATGCCAGTAGTAGAATAGTCTATATATGCTTTAATGTACACAAAATATACTGTCTGTGGCTTGGGTATCTGAGATACCACCTATTCCTACATGAACTTGTCTGTTCACTCAAGTCATTATGATCACCATCACTCAGAGACCATAATTCAAGAGCTCTTGGCAGGTGGCAGGCAACTGGGGGAGACAGCTCTCTGTTACAGTACCCTATCTTTGGAACCCTCTCCCCAAAGGCATCCACCTTGTCCCTATTCTGATGTCTTTGGTACAGGGCAACGACTTTAAAAACAAGTCATCCCAATCATTTCCAATTGTTATTTGTTGCCTTGACTTTATTGTTGCTTTTCTATTATGAATTGTCCTGGGAACCCTTGGGAGGTGGAATACATTTATAAAATAAAAAAATAGTTCAGACATTGTATCTGAAATAATTCAGACACAAACCATGCTTTGTGCTTCCAAACATACAAACCGTGGCTTAGAGTCAATTGTCTATTTTTACATCTAGCCTATTAATACACAGCTTCATCAATTCACTCCTATATCCATAGTTCAGCAGCTTCCATTGGCAAAGCAAAGGCCATACCTGTTGTTTATCAGTTCAGAGATCATGCCAAACATAATCTGCAAACCACAGTTTATGCTAATTCAAACCATAGTTTTTCTTTAGTCCGATTAACTAGTGAATTACAAACCATAGTTTTATCAGTTCAGGTATTACACTAAACCATTATTATAGTTAAGCCTCCTTAGCCATGAATGGATATAATATCTGAACTGACTAAATATGAACTAGCAAGGTTAATTGCACATATAGTTAAATGACAGTTGTAAACAGCAGAGTGATGCTCAGTTTTCCAAACATAATATAGTACAATTATTGTGACTGCAATAATAAAGTTAGGCGGAGCAGCTTCAGCCTGCTCGGACTCAGAAAACTACTTGGAGTGTTCCTTATGGACTTTGATTTTCAATAAAAGTCGCAACAAGGAATGCAACACTAACTAGGAAGCTCTTTCCTTAAACCTAGGTATCAAAAGGGATAAAATAGTCATAAGAAACAGTATTCAACTTTCCCTATGTGTGTGCGTGTGTGTGTGTGTGCGTGCGCAGGGGAAACCAATTTAATACTTTTTATGCCTTTCCTTTAAAAAATGCCTTTCCTTTAAAAATGCCAAGATGGTTCACACTATGAAAGTAAACAGTAAGACACACATCAGTAAAATACAACACCAAGGAAAATCTAAAGAGAGCGGCAACAATAAAATCACTATAGCTATGTCAGGGAGAGCTGTCCACAAGTCTGACAGGACAAACACCTGATGCAGAAGGGAGGTCTTCACCCTGCAGTAGAAAATGTGTCATGGTCCCCCTTAGGAAAGTTCTTTCTCAAACTGTGGCACAGGATGCATGAGGTGGATCATGAGCCAATTCAAGGTGGGCCCCCATTCATTTCAATGTGCATTTTATTTTTAATACATTAGACTTAATACTACTATGGTATGGGACTGCATTTTGGGAAATGTTACAGATCTGTATTTAACAGGCTACTATGTATGTGCTTTTAATAATAATGTATGCGGCTCATTGCTGAATAGGATTAAAGTGGATAGGATCACAACCTCTGGAATGTTTGGGGAATTTTTTACAAACAGATCAGGAACTGCTTCAATTAGGCAGTTTTGTCTTTATTTTAAATAAATCTTTGATATATATTGTAAACTTTTAATTTACTTACTAAATTCAGTGATTTGATTTGAAGTGACATCATCTTCCAGGTTAATGACATCACTTCTGTTGGGTCATGACAGATCATCATTCTAAAAAATAGGTCCTAGTGGTAAGACATTTGGGAATCACTGCTTGACGGCATTGAAGTGAGATCAATGGTTGGCTGGCCTGCTAATGAGATGCAGTAAGGCTACAGACTCAGGTGGTGAACTGGTGCAGGCAACAAGTACTAACTTCCACCGGCTACCTTACTATGCTATTTTGCAATCAGTTTTCCAGGCTTTTTCTGGGAGCTGCTAAGCCAACTGTTCCTCCTTAGACATCCTTCTCTTTGACTTTTCAAGAACGAGGGAGAGAGGCAGCTGTTGCAGCAATCATGGTTGCTGCTGCTACCACTATCACAACAAACTAAATGCTGGGAAAGATTAGTTGGGGTCTCAAAAACAGCAAATAAGAAGGCCAAAGGATATAATAACAAAACACAAATCACAGAACATATTGAATACATTTATTTTAATTTTAGAAACATGCTGAGTGCCCTAAAATCTTTTCTTTTTTTAAAAAAAAAACCATATGTAAACAGTGAAAAAGACCCCACAAACATAATTCAGACACAATAAAATCTAGAAAAAAAGAATAAGCTGTTGGAACAAAATAATCTTTTAATGAGAACAGGCTATATTTTCTTTGGGTAAGGTTTTCCAGACTAATCATGACCAGAGGAAAAAAACCCTCTCCTGCATTCCGCTCATATGCAGATCAGATGGTGATGGGGCATGCAAGAGGGCCTTTCCAGGTAATCTGAATGGATTGGCAGGCTCATGTGGAGGGAATCTGTCATTTAGGTGGTGTACTCCTAAACATTAAGGTTATAAAGGTAAGGACCACTATCTTGATTTGCGTCTGGAAATGGACCAGAAGTCAGAGAAAATATATGCTCCTGAAAATTGGTTCTAGTCAATCTCCTAACAGTAACAATCTCACCCACCTAAAGTTTTTTTTTTTTTTCAACAGCAGGGTTTCTTTTATACTCTTCAACAGAAGAACCACCATAGCAATTAGACAATCCAATCTGGATTTAATTATGGGTCAATTTAGACAACTCCTACTACAGAGATTTTCAAACCAGGGCGTTGCAACATCCCAGCATGAAAAGCCCTTGCTCTGGCTCCTTAGGGGACAGGGGGAGGAGAGAAGGCACCAATGTGATTGGGAAGATTGCCCTGCTGCTGGGGATAAAGGGCCTTTTTTAATACTTAAAGTGTGGGGAGCCCTGCTGATGCATCTGCAGACTCCCTGGACTCCAGGCCAGAGCTGCATGGGGTCAGTATTTAAAAAGACCCATTACCCCCAGCAGCAGCACAATCTTCCCAATTGTGTTGATGCCTTCCACCACTGTCCTACTGCATAACTTCCTATACTCCTGTATGCTAGTTTCTTCCTGAAGTGGTCCAGCCCAGACACAGGTTTACAGCTTAAGAGAGAACCAGATATTCATTCAGTAGCTCAATCTTGAATTGGGTGTCACCTGCATACTGACAACATGGGACTCCTGGTCTTCAGACAATCTTACCCACTGCTTTGGTATATGTTACAAGAGACAAAACAGAACATAATCTGTGGGACACAATGAAGCAGTGAGAAAGATGTTGAGCAATCCCATCCAAGTTTCAGGAAATCATTCTTCATCAAGGATCAGAACCACCTCAAAACACTGCTCTCAAGTTAAGTCTTATACCTGCCACAGAGGCACCATATTGATGAGATCAAAAGTCATTGAGGGGTCCAGCAGAATCAACAACGACAGGCCCCTCAACGACCGATTCCTGGCATAGATCAGGCAATACCTTATTATATTATTTTGGACTGAAAATTGGAATGGAAACCAGACTGAAATAAAGATACAAACTAGATCCCTCTCCTTCATCTGGGCTGGACCACTTCAGGGAGGACTTCTTAATGCAAAAACACCCATTAGCAACAAGGTAAGAGGCCGGCATATCTCTCTCCTTGCCTCCTTCAGTACGGCGAAGAGTTCCCACCAACAGCTTCTTCAATACAAGTCGTTTAAACGTCCAGGCACAGGGTTATCACCTCAGATCTGTGAATAGAATGCATGTTGTTGTTTCTCTCTCTCCCCCACCCCCCCGCAAAAAAGTCACGCTTAGAACCGGCACGGTCCGCGGTGTATCCCGTGCAATAAGTACGCGCCACTTGTTTTCGCTTCACACGATACGTGTTTCTCACGTGTAACGGGGGCCGATCCTGAAAGTCCTGCACGCTAGCGCCTTTCCGTGGAGGAAATTCGTGACGCGTGGAGGACCCTCGAGGCTTCCCACCAGGCTTAACGGGCTCGTCGCGCTACTTCCAGGAAGTCGTTGCTCGTTCCGTCGACGTTTCCCACATTTTCCCCGGCAAAACCCGGGCGGCGGCGGCGGGGCCAGGCGGCAGTCAGGAAGACGCCCGGGCGGGCGGACACAGGGACGCCCCCGAGGCTCCGTTTCCCTTCCTGAGGGCAGGCAGAACCACCCTGGCAACGGGGAGCCTTCCTCTCCCAGGCGGCCGGGCGACCTCCGCCTGACAGGAAAAAAGGCAGCCCTGGACGCGAACTCCTCTCCGCCACGGGCCGCCCAGCCCACCGACTTCCACTCACCGCACGCTCCCGGCAGCTTCCCCTGCCCCTCACCGGCCCTCCAGCGACTAAACACAGTTGAGGGAGTTGCGCGGGGAGGAAGGGAATGAGACCGACGCTGGATTGACTGGCGGGGCTGACCAATGAGCGGAGACGCTGCTCTTCCGTTGGCCGCAGCCGTTGGACGGGTGCGGCGGCGAGCCGAGCGGCGTTTCGGTGGGCGGGCTGCGGAGGGGCAGCAAGATCGGTTGCGATCCGTTGGCTGCTGGCTGTTGTGTGGTTGTGTGTGCTCGACTGAGTGCGCGCGTGCGTATTAACCAGCGCGCGCGCTCCCGCTAGCCCGCCCACCTCCCCCCCCCCTCAAAGCGCGAGCGAGGAGGAGAAAAAAAAAGGGGGGGCCATGGCCGGAGCTCAGTGACTGACTGACAATAGGAAAGAGCGAGCTGCAGGAACGCCCGCCGCAGTCCCGGCAACGGAAGGAGAAGGCCGCAGCCGCCAAATCTCCTCAGCAGGAACCACCACCGCCTCTTCTTCCTCCTCCTCCTCCTCACTGCACCCCGCAGACAGCCTAGGCCGCGTTCGCCCGCCCGCCCGGCGCCCCTCCTTTCCCAAGGCCGACTCGCCGGGAATGTGAGAGCAGCACCGGCGGCAGCAGCAACAGCAGCAGCAGCACCGCCAGCAGCCGCGGGAGGAGGAGGAGGCCTTGTAGGCAGCGGCAGCCACCGCCGTCGTGTCGCTGAGGTCGCGCAGGGGAAAGGCGGGCGGGCGCGGAGGGCCGAGCGGGGCGAGCCGTGCATGGGGCCGAGCCGAAGCCGCTTCTGACGCTGCCGACGGCGCCGTCCTGTGCTGCGGGAGGCCGACGAGGCCTACCAGGCTGCCGCCGCCGCCGCTTCTCCTGCGGCAGGGACCGCTCGGCAGAAAGAGAGCCCGAGACAGAGACACGCCGGCCCGGCTCGCCGCCGCCGCCGCCGCCGCCTCCTCAGCCAGGGATCGGCGCCCTCCTCCTCTTTCTTTCCTCCTCCTTGTCTCTGGATTCTCTACCAGGAAGGTTCAAGGTAACTTCCTCGGCACAAGATACGGCCGCCGCCAGGGAGAGATGAACGTGGGCTGGGTGGGTGGGCCTTGGTGAAGGCCGGGAGCATTCAAGTGCGGGCGGGAGGGCGACGGTGGAGGAAGGGAGAGCGAGCGAGCCACCGGCCAACCACCAGGGGCTTATGGCTACCATCCAGCCCGCGGTGCCTGTCGAGGGCTTGATCCCTTTCGGGGGCGGGCGGCTGCAATTGACATCTTGCACAATGACTCCCTGGGGACGGCGCCTCCTCCATGTCCGATTTCAGCACCTTTCCCCCCCCTTAACCCCCCCTCCCCCGTTTTAACAGCAGCCTTATAATGATCAAAATATCCCCCCTTTCGCTTAAGAGAAAAATCACACTGTCTTCCCTCGTTATCTGTGGGAGGGAGTCACAAGGGGGCTGGAAGACAATCCTGTGCCTCTCGTTTGTAATCTCCCGACGCTGCGAAAATAAAATCACAGTTCTTGGTTTTGGCTTTAAGGTGTGCAAAGGAGCAACTGGTCGTTTAAGAAGATTGGCAGGGAGAGTGGCAACCCCCTCCCCCACCATCATTGTTTATTGTCCTATGTGGTTGCCAAGGTTTGTTGAGTTAGAGTGAGACCTCAATAATTTATAAAGCACGAGAGAGGAACTGTTACTAAATTTGCAGGACAGAAGTGTCGCTAAAGCTTCTTGCTGACACAGTGCTCCTGCAGTTGAAGTGATCCGCTTGCGGATTTGTCTGTTAATATAGTTAGCGGTTCCATTTTGAGACTGTGAATAATATTTCCAAATTGATGAAGGCGCTTTCCAGAGTTGTTTGGTAGGCACATAACTGCTCAGGCCATTGAAAAAAAATGCGGTATCTCTTATAGGCCCCAACAATGCTACTCCCAAGCATGCTTGCACAGTACTGCATGGCAATGAGGTCCATGAACTCAGTGGGATTTAATCCCAAATTACAGCTAGATCCTAGATACGCTTTAGGTGTGGTGATGATTTATGAGTTTCAGGCTCTCTAAGAGATATAAGTAACATCTTTTGTTATTTTGCATGTACAGTATGTTTCTCTACTTTCAGAAGTGCATAAGAGTAGTTTTGTACATACTGTAATCTGTAAATATTCCATATAGTACCATAAATAGGTTCACATAACTGTTAATCCATATTGTCCTTCTCAGTAGGACTATTGGGTATAACTTTCACATTTCATAGTATATGCAATATTTAAATTAATAATTATAATGTCATTAATCTTTTTAGCGTAGGTTGTACAATTTGGAATAACAATGCAGTAGCGGCCATGAGAAAGATGAGTTGATAACGTTAGGGTGGTTGTAGATAAAGCCATTCTCACTGCTGAGTGTCAAGAACTCATGTGATTCCTTGTAGAGGCAGTGAGCAGCCTTTCTGCACATAATTGTGGTGCTTGCTTACTAAATTTAAATGACATTTACTAAAATTGTCCTCGTAACTTTCAAATATGAAAGTCCCACTATCTGAAAGATACATGATGAGAAACACTTTAATCTGTTCAGATGTGTTACCTCATTGCAGTAATGCACTCCCCCCCAAGATTTATATAGATGCTTAACTGTATGCACAGTTCCACTGACTTTTAATGTATCTTATATTGATTTCAGAGGAACTATCTTGCCATTATAAAGTCCACCATAGACAAAAGTGTTATTATTAAATGCACTTAATAGTGTCTCTTCAATAAGTTTAAGTAAATTTCTTCTCCATTGACTTTCTCTACTGATAAAGAAGAGGCAAGATGTAGATTTTTTGAGAAAGAATCGCACTCAAAAGAGTAGGTAGATTAAAAGGTTAATATAATCATTGGGAAAATATCCAAATCTAAGAGAAGGTTCATTAGTGGAACAAGCTGCTTAGTAAGGTTGTGGGATCTTCTCCTTAGAAGTCTTACTGTAGTCAGTGGGGTTTATTTCTGAGTAAATATGCAGCAAATTTGACTATAATAAAAGGTGACATAAGTACATAGTAGGTTTAGGATATGTTTACCTAGGACAAGGAATTGTACTACCTGACACCTAGAGTCCTTTCTAACTTCTGTCATCTTGGAAATGTTAAGCAAAAGAAAAAAAATGCTGCTGCTGTTTAGCCTAATAAGTAATGGACATGATACCCCAGGCTGTCTTTGTTCAGAGATGCTATTGCTCTTTTAATGTCAGAATTGCCTTGCATTAATATGAATTGAATAAAGAGAAGCAGGTGTATAATGTGTTGTTAGGGTAGGTATGTTTTAAATATTTTAATGGTTGAGAGACTGGAAAATTTACTATATCTTTGCAGAAACATTTCCTAATAGCAGGAGGAGAGTTCTCATTGCTCATTTAAAAATATTTCCTGTTTGCTTTTTCTGAATTTCTGGCAGCATTATTGTGATCCATGGGAATTTAAGAATTTCCACAAAAATATATGAAAATCAGAATAAAAGAAAAATGAACACCTCTGTTCAGTATAAGAGACCTGCATGTGCAGTTTGTCCAGATATGTGTAGTGTGGTGCTTAACTGGTCCTCAAGTGTTAATGAATACATCTGATGCAGATAGGGATGTGCACCCCATCTTGGGCTATTGGTCACATGCTGTGAAGTCTAAGTAGAAGGGGACTAGTGAATTTTGCTAACATGTGGCTATCCATAAGCAACATACTATATTAAACTATATGCAAGCTTTAAGAGCAAAATGTGGGGAAAGTTTCTTCTAAAATTGTAATATTTACTTTGGAATTTTAATATTTTTTATTCTTTTCAGTAGGGATATGTCCTCAGCACCAACCACTCCTCCATCAGTGGATAAAGTTGACGGATTTTCTCGGAAGTCCGTCAGAAAAGCAAGACAGAAGAGGTCGCAAAGTTCCTCTCAGTTTCGGTCACAGGGCAAGCCTATTGAGTTGACTCCGCTGCCTCTGCTAAAAGGTAAAACTCTAGTCTATACCTATCATATTGGTTGCAAAACAATATTTTAATCAAGTCAGGTATGCCAGAAGATTCAGATGATTCTTATTTTTGTTGCAAGATGGTTCATTTATCATAAAAGTGTACAAATTAATATGTTTTTTAGTGCTAGGTCTGTGAATGCTGAAGTTGGATAACCTGTGATACGAATACTGAACGCCTGCAGTTTCTATGCTGCTTATAATACAGCTACAATTTTGCTAGGAAGTGTTGTTATTGTGAATTTAATGGTTGATCACACAGCTTGACAATTTTTTGCAGTTTCAGTACTGAATCAGAAAGGCTGAAAAAGTTGAAAAGTTGAAAAAGATACTTTCAACTTACCCAAAATGTTCTTCCTGACACACACACACACACACACACACATGCGCGCGTGCGAAAATAGTGTTTTGGAACCACGGAAATTAACTGCTATGGTTGTTGACAGATAATCTTGGTATATTATAGGATAAAATGTTTAATTTTGGACCTGCCAGCTTTGTTTTGTTCTGCAGCCGCTCATATTTTCCTCTAGTCCATTTGCAATTGGCAAGGCATGGGGTATTCAATAGTTATGTAACAAGGATGATGCATTCCTGTTTGAATTAGACACTTAAATAGTAAATATATGCTCATTTAGAAAAATGGAAATAATATACTTCTACTGAATTAGAGGAGTTAGTGAAGCAAGCAAAGAAGCTGAGTTGATGTTGAGCTCATGAGCATGTCGTGCATGATTGAGATAGAGGTGAGTTTTCACCTAGGAAAATGATACGAATGAAATCTTAAGACCGAACTCTATGCTGGCTGGCAGAAACCTGGTCATACTACCCTTAAAAGGTAAAGGTTTCCCCACGACCGAGTGGTCTAGTCGTGACCGACTGTAGGGGGCAGTGCTCATCTCCGTTTCAAAGCCTGTGAGCCGGCGTTTTTGTCCGATCATGGTGGCCAGCATGATTCTACGCCGTAGCGCACGGAACGCCGTTACCTTCCCACCAAAGTGGTCCCTATTTATCTACTTGCATTTTAGGTGCTTTCGAACTGCTAGGTTGGCAGGAGCTGGGACAAGCAACGGGAGCTCACTCCGTCACGCAGTCTCGAACTCCCAACCTTGCGGTTGAAAGCCCAGCGACAGCGGGTTAACTCGCTGCGCCACCACGTCCCTCCAGAAACCTGTCCAGGCAGAAACCTGGTCATACTACCCTTAGCTACTTTTAAACAGATACATTGCAGAGATCTAGAGAACATATTGCCTTTAGCTAGTGCCATATAGCTTGCCTGAGGCAAACTTAGAGCAAGCGTGTTCTTCTTCTGTCAAAGAAGATGAACAAGAGAGCTCAAGAAATACTTGGTTTAAAAGTTGAATTATCTAGTAAGTTTTTTTGAGGAGATGTCATGAAACTGAATGCTGTTTTTTTCATTGTGGTAGCCTCATGATGTAGGACCTGTGTGTCAGGCACTTACTACCCCATTTCTTGGAGGGTTAGGAACCATCAGCTTGAAAATTTGCAGAGGAAAAGGGTATGCATGGGGTTCATAGCCCAAAATGGGTTGCAAATAACTCTATTCCGAACCTCAGGAGAATTTTGATTGAACTGCGTCTGACTTGAAATCATGTTCATGTGAAAAATGCCCTGGCTGCCTAGTAGGCAATTTGTGCCTCTTCCTGCAGTGTTCTTGATTTAGGTTCCTCGGTGCCTGATGGTAAGGAATATTTAACTTTCAGTTTGGTTGTTTGCTTCTGAGGTCAGTGGGTAAATGCAGACCAACTTACCATGTGGTAAATGTGGGGAAGTTTGCTTGCTTTTTAAATGTGTGTATCAACACAAGCAACTTGGGCTGTTTTTGAACTATTCTGTGGTTGCCGTTGTTCCACCCAGTTACTGTTCTGTTGCTATGGAGTGAAGACATTCATTCTGCTGCAGTATGTTGCTTTTCCTGGTTCTTTGCTTTGAGGAATAGATACTGCAACATCTAATGGATTCTTATTTCTTAAAAAATATTATATTGCTTTTCAGTCTGAAATTCTCTATTGATTAAAAGTGTAAAATGAAAATATTTATAGAGTGGGTTTTTTTGCCTAAAATATTTCTGTTTGCATTTGCAAAGTGCATGTACTGTATATGTGCAAGTGTGCATATTACAACTGTGGTGAAAAAAATCACCAAAAAAGATTAATTATATAAATTTAATGTGGCACCCAGCTCATTGCACAGGATACTTGAAACCATAACCATGGTTTCTTACTTAAAAACACACATGCACTCAAGCACTCCAAATCTTAAGTGCATATTTTTAAAAGAGTCATTACTGAAACGTGAAATGGAAATCTTAAGATCTGAAAACTGTGGCAAAATTCAGGAAATACAAGATGTTCATTTATTTGGAGGGAAAGGTGTGATGTAAATCATTTTAAATAAAAAAAAACTTACTCTAGATTTGAAACTCCATAGTTCAAAGGAATATCTCTAAAACCCTTGGTCAAGAGTCTGATGCGAGTACTCATAGTTTTGGCTTCCAGAAATCCTGTAATTTGAATTAACTGTATGGGCTCATCCCGTTGCAACAAGAGTGTTTCTGCTGTGGGCCTGACTCCCAAATTGTATGTGTCTGCCAATGTGGCAGTTTCTAGCAAATAAATTTGTCTTTAAATATTGAGAACTTTTTAAAAAGTGTACAAATCTAAAGCTTCACTTTAAACACTGTTTTGAGTGTCTTGTGTCGGGATAGAAGGTACGCATTTCCATTTGACTGTTCAAAAGTAACTTGCTCAATTAACAAGTCAAATAATGGTAAGGTAGCCTTTACCATGGGAGAAGCTGTGCTAATTACAAAACCAGAATTCTTTAACTATTATGAAACAGTTAAACTGTGTTCTGTATTGTTGCAGTGTGTTATTTTTTAGCTGACTGGAAATGTCAGGAATTGCACCTGGGACCTTCTGCATGTTAAGCTCATGTGCTGCGATTCAACAATGACTCTTTGTTATGGAAATATAAGTACATGTTGGTGATATTCAGAGATCGAACAGTTTTTCTGTTTGGAATCTTGGAGATAATTCAGAAAATTCAAAATTTGATTGTAGTGCAGGCCAGGGAGTTACTTCTCGTAAAAGTAGGGAGAAAGAAGGAGAGTTGGTATTTGGGTGTAACCATACTTCTGTGGGGCTGCATAACAAGGAATCCTACCTTTTTATTAGCTGACACCATTATGCAGTTGTGATAGTGGTGGTGTGGATTTCTGGAACAGCATAGAATGGGGCCTGAATGGCTGTGAAGGAGAGTTGGAATTGGTCAAAATTGAGTTCAGGTATATTTGCAAGCTTTTGTTTGGGGAACATTCCCCCTACCCACCCAAAACACAGACTGATAAGTGGATTGGAAGCTCATGCAAAGTGCCCCTGCTTGATTTTTTTTAGTTGATTTCTCTTGGTCTTGTGCCATTTTGGATGATTCCTGACCACAAGAGAGGCTTATGGGGGGGGGCACAGACAGCCTGAGGGCCCAATGAAGGAGAGGGGATAGGGAAATCCTGCTTTCTTCTGCTTTAGTCCATTGTATATGGAAGAACTATGTTTAAGTTACTGTTTAGAAAATTATGTGGTGATACTTGGATACTGCACTTCCTGTGGTATGCTGTGTAGTATATGTTTTCAGATTCATTTAATGGAAAAAATTCAGTTGCTAGACAAAAGAAAAAATCAGATTTCTTGGTCCTTGTAGTACAAGGGCTTTTGTATTTAAGGGCTAGCAATTTAGGTTCCTGGTTCCTGATAGGACCAGTGCCGGCAGTATGCTTGTACTACCAGAGCTGTTGTAAAAGTGCCATAAATGTGGTAACGCCAGCGCTAATGCAGAGCCAGAAGGCGCTGCGCTTCAGCACCAAGAGGATGATGCCATGGTGCTGGCCGTGATGAGTGTCTCCTGGAGTAACCTTTTGGAGCAGAGGGAATGGAATGGAACTGGGTGGCGGGAGGGCTGCCCAAAGGGAAGATTGGACCCTAGAGGGGGGGTAGAGATGGTCCTTCCTGATCTGCGGAGCCCTACAAGGGTGTAGGAGACCCATTGGAGCTGCTGGGGCTTTATACGGGGTAAGGGAACAAATGTTCCCTTCCCCCGATGGGGCTCCGGCAGCTTCCCCAGCCATTTTGGTGCCACTGCAGCCAGAGCTTAGAATTGGACTGTTAGTGAGATTTGAATTGGAAATTTTCTTGTTCATTTGAGAGTCTCTTAGCAAGTACTTGACACTAGCTTTCAAACTGATCACTATAAAAACGTTTTTAGGTGTCTGAAATTTCCTCTTGGCCCATCAACTTGATACCTTAACTTTTGTAATGGAAATTCTTGAACAGCAAAGTATAAACTTAGAGTGTGAAATGGTTATCTGTCAGTTGGTGGCAGACATGGTGGGAGGAAGCATTTTGTGAAGCAAAATTGATTTGCAAATACCTCTGTGTTGGGCATGTTGTATGTAAGGTAGATGGGAACTGAGAATGGCTTGTTCAAAACCACCTAATGAGTTGGAAGGGGTGAGATTTAAATTGGGATTTTCTTATTTATACTTCTGTATCTTCTTTACTGTGAGGTGACAGTTCTCAATAAACATTTCTAAGATGTGGCTGGTTGCATGCTTCCTGTCTGGGATTTGAACTCTCAACCCCAGCGCGGAGCAAGTACGTGACGGCATGCCAGATATTGTTCTCAGTATTTACATTTAACTTTGCATGCTGTGACCTGCCTCATGTCGTGTATGTTCTTTATGACAGAATTGTATTTTTTAATCTTGGCAAAAGTTTCTTTCTGCAAACTAATATTGATCATCATTGCTGACCGTTTCTGAATTCATGACAACATAATTCAGTGGAGGGCCTTTAATTTCTGAAAATTTTGTTTTTAATACTTGCAATGTATAATCCAATTATTTTGAGTTTTTCTGGCTATATTTCTACTTCAGTATGTATACGATCTCTCTCTTTGTGTTTGTATGTGAGAGAGATGCTGAGTACTTCAAAATGTTAGACTGTACAACCTTCCCAGAATGGCAATGTTTCTTATTCTTAATAGTGCCATTGTATTAATCTGAGGTGTTAATCTGAGTGTTGAGAGCCTAATTGGTTAAAAGAATATTATATGGAGCCAAGAATGCCCCTGTGCAGGTGGCAGTCTACTATTTTGTTGGATCACATCATCCCTGTGGTAATACAGGAATACGGGTCTTTTTCTTTCCAGCTGTTCAGCGTTCAGGGTTATAGCTACGTATGTTTTTAAATGCTCGAGTCAATTAATTAATACTTCAAGTCAAGTCAATTAATCAAACCTTTTGCTTGATATCAACCCTATTGGGCATCCCATTTTATGGGAGGGATGTGGGCTATAAATATTTTTTTTTAAAAAATAAAGCCTAATTGGGGTATTCAACAGTGCATCACACGTATGGGAAGAAAAAGTAGGTACATAGTGAGTCCAGAAGTACAGAATGTTGAATGGTACTACAAGTGTCTGTATCATGTGTGCTGAGACATGACAGAAAATAATGACTTGCAGATGAATATCTGGTCTTTGAGCTATTCTGCTTTTTAAGTTTTCTAAGTGGTGCAGAAGTATATAGTTAATGCTTGGGTATGCATTGTGTTTCCATCTGTGATATATTATCTGTGGTTGTATATATGCTGCTAGTGCTAAACGGACATTACATTTTTTTGGTGTGGTAGTGGAAATAATTTGAAACCATGCATGCATTTCTTGTTTTCATTGATAGCCCTTGATTTGCTTGTGGTGAGTTTTGTCCAGAGCCTAGCCCAAAAAGAGTCACCAACCAGTGTTATCGTTTAAATGATCAAACAATGCAACTGTTCCTTTTAACTTTACCCAACATTACAGTCAGTGTTTTTATTATTTTGTGTATATGTTCCTTTTAAAGATTTTTCTCTTGATTCTTCTCTTGTATGTTGTTCTGGAAGGTGAAACACTGATGATCATGGATAAAATATTGTGATAAATTATCATGTTAAGAAACCCAAAATGCTGTTTGCTTGGAATTGATTCCTCTTCTTTTATATTATATGTGATGAGGTAAAACCAATTAGCAACAAATATAAGCATAAATTGACCAGCTCTTTTAAGGTTAAAAGTAACAAATGTACTTGTTAAATGAAACATTTAAATCTCTTGATTTTACTTCTTTACCAATTTAATTTTAGTACAGTAATATACTGTACAGTAAAGCAGTGGTTCCCAAACAGGTGGGTCCTGTACCAGGGATACAAGAAAAGGGCAATTCCCCTTTAAGAGGCCTACACACACCCATACCCCCCCCCCACACACACACACAGACAGAGGCTTGAAAAGTTGAAACAAGCGGGAAAAATCCATTTTTAAACATTGTCAAGCCTCTGGGAGAGTTGCAGGAACGGGTCACAGGCTCCCCAAGCCCTCTGGAGGGCCATAGTGCCCCGCAGGTGAGTTGAAAAGCTCCTTCCCTGCCCAGAAGCACCAGCACAATCATGCTACTGCTCTCTCCTTTGCCTGTGCAAAGATGTACAGGCTTCCCAAAGGCCGAGTAGGACTTTGGGAACTCCTGTTCTAGTGCTGTTTCACTATTAGGCTGTTTCGCTGTAGGCTGAAAACAGAGTCCCGTTCCCCCTTGCCCCGATATTGGGGCTTTATCAATTTCCAGAATAGTAATTGTATGGCGATGGACGATCTCTGAACCATAACACTAGCTTTTCTGAAGTACGCATATGCTTCCCTTTTCCCACTCCAATTATCCTCAAGATAACTTTATAACAAAGACCTGTTCAAGTGCAGAGAAGTTTGATTTCAGCTTGTGAATTTTTAAAACTGTCATATGATTTAATTGTATTATTATATTAATTTTACTTATTAATTGTAATGTACTAATTTAATGTAATAAAGAAACTGGTGGTGTGCCTTGACAATGTTGTCAACTTGTCAGTGTGCTATGAGCTGAAAAAGGTTGAAAATCGCTGGGCTAGAGAACAAACAGAGGTAGGAATAAATGAACAATTTTCATAGTAGAAGGAAGTCAGAAGTTGTCCCCCCCCCCCAGGATAATTATTGTGATCTTTTTAATTTGTTGATAAATGAACTGAATTTGGTAAACTAGTTGGTTTCCAAGTTTGTGGATAACATCAAACTATTTAGAACAGTGAAAACCAAAATAGATTGTGAAGAATTCCAAGAGGAAATCACAAAAATGGGTGGATAAGTGCAAAAGGATCAGTAAGTGTAAAGTGATGCACATTAGTGTGAAAAAAAATCCCAATTTTATATATACACTGGTGGGTTTTGAGCTGTCATTGACAAGCCAGGAAAGAGATCTTGGGGTTGTGATGGATATCTCTGGGAAAACATTGACCTAGTATGTGGTAGCTGTGAAAAGGTCAGGTTTTGTGGCTAGGGTGATTAGGTGACCGCTGGTATTTTAGACAATATATAATAAGGCTGCTGATTCCGTACGATAGCCTTATACAAATAACAGATTGTGGTGCACATGTGAAATATTGTGTATAGTTCATTACATCTCAGAAAGAATATTGTTGATCTGGAACAAGTGCAGAAGAGGGAACCAAACTGATCAGGAAGAAGTATTACAGTGTTTGAGACTTTTTTGCTTAGGAAAACAACAGCAAAGCGGGGATATGTCTGTGCATGACATGGAGAAAGTGGATAGTTTTTTTCCCCTTCTCTTACAACTAGGAGTAATTCCTATGAAACTGATTATTAGGAGATTCAGTACATACCACAGGAAGTACAATTTCATGCAGCTCATAATTAATCTTTGGGATTTGCTACCACAAGATGATGTGATGGTCATTAGCTTAGATGGCTTTAAAATGGGAATTAAGCAATATCATGGAGGACGAAACAGTAACTATTAACCAGCAACTTGTTGGTTCTGTGACAGTATTTCTGAATATTAGTTGTAGTTGATGAATATTAGTTGACACACAGGCGTATGCTCTTGTCTCTTACTTGTAAATTTTCCAGAAGCATCTGGTGGACAACTGGGCAAACAGGTTCTTGGACTCGATGGGCCTTTGACCTGATTCAGCAAAAGTTTTTCTTGGATTGTAATGGTCTTGACTCTCAGGAGCTGTTTTTCAGGTGGCTTAGGGAAGATAGTTTGCATTTTTGCATGAGCATTATTTAGGCCAAGGGTTGATCTTGAATCTGCTATCTGCTGACTTTGTCAGATAACTGAACTCTGGTTTTGAATGGAGAAACTTTTATCATATAATCTCACTACACAGTTATTAATTGTATAAATGTTGATTGTGTCTTTCTATTTAAGTTGTCTTTCTAAACAAAAAAATGATTTAACCTATTGAACCCTCATGGGGAAATGTGGGATTCTTTTCTTTCCACTGGAGACACCCAGAACTGCTTGAGCATTCTTAGTAGAACCTTTGACTTATTCCGTTGGGATTTAGATCCTTGTGCCATATTTCAGACTGCTTTTCAGAGTTTCCTCAAAGCTTGAAACCAGATTTTGACATTTATTTTATTTATTTGAAAGATTTATACCCCGCCTTTCCCACCACCGAAGCAAATGCCCAAGGTAGCTTACCGAGCTACATAGTACACTGTAACACAACAATAAGTAGGGAGGGGTGAAACACATTTCCAGGGGAGCAATTAGGCTACAGCACTATTCCAGAGGCACAGAGGGCAAGCATCCATTTATCAGCCACATGCCAGGTGGAATAGGTATGTTTTGAGCCCTCTCCAAAAAGCCATGAGGGAGGGGGCAGTTCTTAATTTCTCTGGAATTCCATATTTGTGGTGCCACCCCTTTAACCTGGGATAGAGGCGGCACGTGAAGGAGATCCGAACAACTGGTAGCAGTTGGTGCTGGGCAGTCCTAGCCACTGCTGCCATCTGGTTCTCCAGAAAGAGCTGAGAATTCAGGAGCACTCCCAGACTGCATACCCGTTCTTGCAAAGGGTTGCCATTCCATTCAGAGTGGTTAGATGACTCCGTATCTGCATTGACGTTTTCCAGGAGGACTTCTGTCTTTTCTGGATTCAGCCTTAACTGGTTGGCTTTCTTCTGTACCCCAATCACTTCCAGGCAGCACCCCAGGACTTCCACAGCTTCCTTGCCTTGAGTTGGCAAAGAAAGGTAGAATTGGGTATCATTAGTATATTGGTGACACCCTGTGGCACCCCACACTGTAGAGTACTGAGCAGGTGTCCCCCAGCACCACCATTTGTGACCTGTCAGGAAGGAAGAAGTAGAGCCATTGCAGAGCAGTTCCCTTTAGTCTCAGTTTGGCCAGATGATCCAAAAGAACTATGGTCAATGGTATTGAAGTCTGCTGAGAGGTCTAGCAGGACCACCAGGGACACACTCCCCCTCTTTAATCCATAGCGAGGATAATCCATGTTCTAGACCGTCTGTCCCAAAAGCCAGCCTGAATTCATTTAGCCTTTCTGCGTTTCTGCTTTCTATATGTTCTGTGTGGCTATTTAAAAGCTTGTTATGGTGGCAAGAATGAGCTTTAAAATATTATGAAGGTATTTCTGTGGAAATGTAAGACAGGACAGCACACATTATCTTTTCAGAGCTTGTATTTTCTAAAATATGTGATTTTTAAAAGTATGAAGTTCTCATAATAACAGATTTGGCTCCTTGCCAAATCTGTTATTCCCGGAACATACCGTGAGCTGTGTGTGTCTCAATTCAATCATTTTTTTTTTTCAGTCACTAAAACATGATTTCAGACTGAGAATATGCTACTGATTCCTTCACAGGCTCCGGCCTTCCTACCATGGTTTGCTGTAACAGTGGTTTGCCGTGATGTCTGAATCAGGCTAATTATTTGATTTATAATCAAATTTTTCTCCCCCACTATAGTTATTGCAAAGCAAGATTAAACCATAGCATGAGGTGAGATTGCAAAGTATGGATACAGCAAACCGTACAATGGTTTTTGTATTTTGACAGGTTGCCTAGTTATTGTGGTAGCCAAAAATTTTAGCTCTGTAAATAGGCACTTCAGTTTACATGTTAGTACTTGAATGCCAGTTCTGTCATAAATGATAAGAGCAGTATCTTATTTGAAAGGAATGGTTGAGACTGGTATTTCACAGTTGTATACTTCATGTTGTAAATCTGGTTCATAGTAGTTACAATTTACGATTATGGAATTACTTATCTTTCCTTTTATTTCCTTCTCTTTCTTCTGGTACCTCTTATCACTTATCTTCTTCCTTGTCTCTCATAACCTTTTCTGGGCTAGGTCCTTGTGGTAGCCCATATCCCTCATTTTGTCAGAAATGCAGTGGGAACGGCTCTGTATTTGTCGAATGTTTGAGAGTTGCCTGGAAATGTCAATAAGGGCTCCTAGGTCTACAAAGGGCTCTTTAGATATTTGGTCTGGGCTTCTGTAGATTTCAGTTCAGTCTTTTTCAACTCATGACACATAGACAAGGTGCTAAAATTGTTAAGGCACACCACTAGTTTAGTTACATTAAATTATTACATTGCAAATAATAATTGTATTAAATAACTAAATAATTACTGCATGGCAATGAATCATTAAATTACGTTAAGTGATTCATTGTCATCTAACGGCCATGTTTTGATTACAAATCTATCTATGTCTAATAAGTTCAGGGGTCCCCTTGGGGATGTGATTCACTCACATGCACTGTGCACACAGAACACCAGACACTTTGGTCTTATTGTTTGGGTTTGAAGAAATTCACAACAAACTGAAATCAAACTTCTCTGAACTTCAGTAGATCTTTCTTACAAAGTAACCTTGAGGAACTCTATAAATGAAGAGGATAGTGTGGTTTCTGGAAAGGAGGAACAAATGTCAGGTCAGACTGAGCACATGGTGTATTGGAGAAATGTGGGGAGAGGGGCAATGAAGGGGCATAACTGAAACCAGGGTGGGATTCACCTGGGGGTCGAGGAGAGAGTGTGAGGCAAAGGATTGCCTCACGTTGACCAGCACTTACCCTTTCAAAATGGCTGGCAAAAGCATCAACTGGCCATTTTTAAGGGGCCCATGCTGGTCAAAGGTGCCATTCTGAAGATCCCTGCAGCCTCTGGAAGGTCTCTGCAGCATTCAGTGATCTTTTGGCACTTCCTGCTGCACACTGCTGGCTGCTTGGGGTGTGTGTATCTCTACTGAATTGTTAATGGTAGATATGGTACTCCTTGCACCTAACCCCTATAACCTCAGATAACGCCATTATCTGTGAATTTGCTATCCACAAGGATTTCCAGGAGTCTACCCATAGTGTATTATGAAGATGGACTGAATTTGCACAATTACAATTTCGGAAATCTTTTTGGAAATTTCTAATTCAGATAAATTATTCATATAGATTATTCAGAATTAACAGTTCTGTCCCATTCTTTTGACATGATCTGAGATAGTTACCTCATCATAAATAACAATGTTTGTTATTTATGTGCTTGGAGGTGTTCCCCACTCCAAGCACATGGGGCGATGCTGGGCAGCATCAGTGTGTTTTTTTTCTTCAAGAAGAGTGAAATACTTCCCCTTTTCTGACACTCTGGGCTGGAAAAGCTCATTATTTAGGCTAGGAGTCTCCAGACATCAGTACCAGGGCCTCATCTTATATTTTAGATTCTTGCAGGCCAAAAAAATCAGTTTTATCAACAAATGAAATTTAAATGAATGAATATGTTTTACTTGGCTCTTTTTTGTAATTGGCATGATATGACTCAGAACAAAAGAGAAGTGTGACATTTACAAAGAAACAATGCCTTGCTTAAACTGAGAAAAGATATATGAGGAGCAAAAATGGAGGGACGTGGATGTGGGTGAACCTGTGGATATCATATATCTGGATTTTCAGAAGGCATTTGACCCGGTCCCCTACCAAAGGCTGCTGAAGAAACTTCACAGTCAGGGAATAAGAGGACAGGTCCTCTTATGGATTCAGAATTGGCTGAGGGCCAGGAAACAGAGAGTGGGGGTCAATGGGCAATTTTCACAGTGGAGAGAGGTGAAAAGCAGAGTGCCCCAGGGATCTGTCTTGGGGCCGGTGCTTTTCAACTTGTTCAGAAATGACCTGGAGACAGGGACAAACAGTGAGGTGGCCAAGTTTGCAGATGACACAAAACTTTTCCGGGTGGTGAAAACCAGAAGGGATTGTGAAGAGCTCCAGAAGGATCTCTCCATGTTGGGGGAATGGGCAGCAAACTGTCAGATGCATTTCAACATAGACAAATGTAAAGTGACGCACATTGAGGCAAAAAACCAAAACTTCACCTATAGGCTTATGGGTTCTGAGCTGTCTGTGACAGCTCAAGAGAGAGATCTTGGGGTGCTGGTGGACAATTCAATGAAGGTGTTGACCCAGTGTGCAGCAGCAATTAAGAAGGCCAATTTGATGCTTGGGGTAATTAAAAAAGGGGTTGAGAATAAAACAGCCAATATTATCATGCCATTATACAAATCAATGGTAAGGCCACACCTGGAATATTGTGTTCAGTTCTGGTCGCCGCACCTCAAAAAGGACATAGTGGAGCTGGAAAAGGTGCAGAAGAGAGCGACGAAAATGATTACGGGACTGGGGCACCTCCCTTATGAAGAAAGACTGCAGCGTTTGGGGCTCTTCAGCCTAGAAAAAAGGCACCTGAGGGGGGACATGATTGAGACATACAAAATAAGGCACGGAAGGGATAGAGTCGATAGAGCGATGTTCTTTTCCCTCTCTCAAAACACCAGAACCCGGGGCATCCGCTAAAACTGAGGGTTGGGAGAGTTAAAACAGATAAAAGGAAGTACTTTTTTACTCAGCGGGTGGTTAGTCTGTGGAACTCTTTGCCACAGGAGGAGGTGATGGCATCTGGTCTAGATGCCTTTAAGAGGGACTTGGACGGATTTCTGGAAGAAATGTCCATCGTGGGCTATAGGCCATGATGGATTATGCAACCTCCTTACATTAGTAGTAGGCTACTTTAGAGTACTGGGTGCAAGGGAGTGGCAACAAGATGCAAGTGTCTTGTGTCTCGTGCCTTCCTGGGGCACTTGGTGGGCCGCTGTGAGATACAGGAAGCTGGACTAGATGGGCCTTTGGCCTGATCCAGCAGGGCTCTTCTTATGTTCTTATGCTTAGGCAACTTTTTTTTTTAAAAAAGATCAGCAACTGCTTGAGAGAGTTAGGAGGGTAGTTCTTTATTTTAAATAAATTTTTAAATTACAAGTTTACAATAAGTATAAATTCATTTAATTAATTAGATTTGATGTTTTGTGTGTGGGGTGTTTAACATTCTCCTGCTTTATGATGTCACTTCTAATGATGATATCACTTCCAGAGCTAAAACATTTGAGAACCACTGCTTTAGCCGATTTAATCAGTGGGTGAAAACTTTTATTTTGGGAAGGTAGAAATAGGACAATATAATGCAGTGGTCTTCAACTTTTTTTGTACCATCACCCTGATAAATAAAGTATGAGGCTGGGAACCCACTGTTCATCCTCCCCTCGTCTTGGGACCCAATCTACCTGTGCCCGTTGCTGCCCACTCCCCGCCCCCACAGGCCACAGTGGGGAAGGCTATTTTTGAACATGTTGCCCTTTTAAATGGTACTGGACAGGCTGTTGCCAAGTTTAATGTAGAATGTCTACAGTGGAGCAAGGCTTGGTGGCAGTCAGATGTATACAGGGCTCAGTGACAATTCCATGTATACTAGCAGTGTGTAAATATTTTCACATGTGGATTATTGGCCTGTATGCAACACTCTGCCCCCCCCCCCCTACTGTACTATATGACCTCAACATTATGACTTGGCATGATTGGTGGCCGGTTTTGTTCCCCTAACTTGCTGTGACCTTACAAATGTGACTTTGCAATCCCATCAGGATCACATCCCCAAGATTGGAGAATATTGATATAATTAAGCAATGAAGCTTGAAGAAATTTAAGGGCAGTGTTTGTACTGTAAACAGCAAGGCAAAAGAGTTAAGGTAATAATCTTAAACTGCAGACCTATACAAAGGCATCTGGGAGTAAGGCCCATTGGAGCTTATGTGTGAGTAAACATGCGTAGACTTGCACAGTTAATGTGAGTTATACGCTGCAGAGCATCAAATAGTTATAAGCTTAAGACAATAAGAAGAGCCTTGCTGGATCAGGCCAAGTGCCCATCTAGCCCAACAGATGCATCAGGGAGCACACAAGAGAACGAGATACCTGTACAGCAGTGATCACCAAACGTGTGACTGCTGTGTGCCAAAAAAGCAGTCCCAGTTTGGACCAGTGCTTAGCGTTCCACCATGCAGCTCACCAGCAGCCACCCCAACTCTACAGAGTGATGCTCCGGGCAGTCGCATCTGCAGCCTACTGCCCCAGCAGGCTTTATGCCCGGATTTCCAGGCAGATGTGACTGTGCAGCAGGTCGCTCTACAGGTATCAGATAGAAATAGAAATTTATTTGTCATTGTACACCTGTACACATGTACAACGAAATTAGGTGCTTTCGCATGGTAAAAACAACACAATACACTAAAACAAAAACATCACATACAGTCCCACTTTGCTTAAAACTCTACTCAACATGTCACTATACCACCGCATTTCGTCTAGACACTGCACTAGGATAAAAACCGTGTTTTAATCTTTGTTTTTGTTCTGATTGCCCTGCATCTTCTGCCTGATGGCAGTAGTTCAAAAAACTGATGACCAGGATGTGATGGATCTTTCAGAATTTTAGAAGTCTTCTTCAGACAATTTAAGCTATAAAGCTCCTCCAAGGAAGGGAGGGGACAGCCAATGATCTTCTGAGCAGTGTTAATAACCCTCTGGAGCGCCTTTCTCTCTGCCACTGAACAACTCACAAAGATGGGTGTTTTGTGAGCAGCATGGTGGAATGGTAAGCGCTGCTCATGTCGGGGAGGAATCCAATGTTGTCCTGTATCCAGCCCATGGGCTGGAGTCTGGTGAGCGCTGTTGTAAGGTCTTGCATCTGGCAGTCAGAGAGAGCCTACTTCTAGAATGAGGAGGTTGCTTATACTCATCATTATCTGTAGACTGTGATGGACTTTTTGCTTCCAGGTATCTGTCCAATCCGTTTTTAAATGCATCTAGGACAGACGCCATCACCACATCATGTGGCAAGGAGTTCTGCAGATTAATTCATATGCTAGGAAAATAAGTATTCTTTTATCTGTTAGCTCTCCCAACATTCTATTTTATTGGATGTCCCTTGGTTCTAGTGTTGCGAAGAGGAAAAAGAACATCCCTCTATTCAGCCATTCCATGCATAATTTCATAAGTCACAGTCATATCCCCCCCCACAGGCAACATTTTTAAGACTGAAGAGACCCAAACACTGTAGCCTTGAGAATTGCCCCCTCCCTCATGGCTCAAAACATTTGCTTTTTCTGGAGTTTAAGTGATGCTTATTGTCTGACCTCTAATATCTGAGGCTCTGTACTAATGCTTTTGTCTAGTTGCCTTCCCCCAATGGTTTTATTGATCTTATTACAACTTTATGTATTTTACATATATTCATTCTAGTGTGATGAAAGGCAGGATATAAATCTGTTACATTAAATAAGAAAGGTGCCCCAGCCCCGTAATCATTTTTGTCGCTCTCTTCTGCACCTTTTCCTATTCCACTATACTCTTTTTGAGATGTAGTGACCAGAACTGTATGCAATACTCCAGATATGGCCTTCAATTTTTGTACAATCAATGGTATAATAATATTGGCCATTTTATTCCTGATCCCATTTTTAATCCTGAACATGAAATTGGCCTTTATAGCTGCCGCACACTGGGGCAACACTTCTGGGTCAAAGGGTCTTTTAATGAACCCTTATGTCAAACTAACACCACAGAATTGCATTTCAGTTTCATTTTTTAATGCAAACATTTTAAATGCATATTTTAAAGGAGATGCAAAAATCTGTTTCATATAAGTACTGTGTGAAAGAAGAATTTCTAACAATTAAATTTTTAAATAAAGACCTCATTTTAAATGCATATCACATTTATGGCTTTGTTCCTGTTAAGTACCTGTAGCCAGAGCTTGCAGTATGCATCTTAACTTAATTCATGTCTTGTCATCTTTTGTTTCTTAATTGTAAGAATGCACCGCCCCTTTGCTCAATAGGTAGAAAGGTAAGTGTTAGAGTGGAATTTTATGTTGCACTCCAGAGTCGCAGATGGACTGGTGCTGACAAGGATCAATTATATTTGGTTTAGATTTGTGCTCTGAAAACGTGATAAGAGAGATTAACATCATGGTGATAGTTATATTTTATATGAAGCCATGCCCTTTCTCTCCACTATTGCTAGCTGTGTAAAGAACCCATAACAGGTAATTAGAAATGTGTTAACTGTGTGTGCTATCTTGACTTGGGATCAGATTTTGTTCTTTGTGTATGTTTAAAGACATAGGGAATCTGCTTTTTTCTGTGTGTATACAATTCATTAGTTTGAAAAAAAGAAGCTAAAATATGAGTAGAATAGTTTTTCGAATATGATGTTAGATGGATTTAATTGTTAAATTAAGGGATTCTTGTTTTCTTAAACTTCTGTTGTCTCAAAAATTAACAGGAAATGGTTTTAAACTTGTAAACAGGTGTGATCTTTTATTCTTTATTTAGGACTTATGATATGTTTGATTAGGCTCTATAGCTCTCAAAATTGTGGGAGAATGTTAGTTTGGGTTCAAATTTAAGGAGAAAAGGAATATGACAGAACTAGACAAAAAAATGGTTGGAAAATGGAAGACAATTTTGATTTGCTTAGAGCTGTGTTTCCTGCAATTTTCAAGCCACAAAACACATTGAAAGTAACTGAATCTGAATCCCCAAATTGACATAAAAGCACATCTGTGTCACCCTGTCATTTAGTTTCCAATCATACCTTGTTATATCTGCCGCTGTGTTATCCTTAGATAAAATGCAGGCATGCCTTCTAGTACCTTTTGGAGCGGTTGATTCTCTGTGTAGATGAAGGTGTGGTTGTAGAAAGATTTAAATTTCTTGCCTGAAAGGTTAGTTCAATATGTCATTCTTTCAAAGTTTGAATGAGTAGTCTGTCATACTGGAGTCTGTGGTACCCAGAGATTCTAATATCCCAGTAATTCAGAGTTTGAACTATCTTTTAGTGTGATTTCAAACACCCTCTTGTTACTGTATGAATGAAATTGTTGTACGTAAAGTGGATGTGGAGGAAGTCAAAGTTGCATATGATTACAATGCGCAAACCATTTCAGTTTAATGATTTCTAATTGAAGAGTTGTAAGTCATCCTGTTTGTGCAACATAATTTTTATATTAGTCACTGCTAAATTATGAAAGTATGTGTGTACTATATGGAAATGTGTAGAGTACATTTACCAAATGTATTCTGTGGAGGTTGTGGCATTTAATTGAAATATTAGTTTTATCAGTTAATCTGAGGCACTGGGAAACCTAAGGAGATTAGCACTTATAGTGTTAGGATTTAAGGAGAGGAGAGGGAGAGATTTTTATGGGTCAATATGAATTCATATGCACTGGCTGGGATTCAAAGAACCCTATGGGTAAGAAATATTTCAGTGTGGGCATAATAGGTATTGCCCTTCTGTGCACACAATATTAGCTATGAGCAGTGGACTGGGTATGCGTGTGATGAATGGCTCTGGACTGCCCAGCACCGCACACTGGCTAGCCACCCAGGTGCTTCAACTTGTTGGCGCCCAGATTGTCTTGTCTCTCATCCTCTTTCAGGGAGAGCTAGGAAGAAGATTGGGGCACAGGTGGTCTTTCTTTCCTAGCTTCATCACTCTGATCATCATTGGCAGTGCTGAAGAAGAAAATAGGAAACCCTGATCCTCAACAGTGTCTTTGGAAGGGAGGGACAGGCTTCAGCTCATGCAGTTGTATAAAGTGTGCGTCTGGATGCAACTTAACTTTTTTTCTGTATTCTTTAAATCTTTGGGTTCCTTTTGTGTTTCGTCAGTAGCTGTTGTCATTTGGTGTTGGGATATGTTTTGGAACACCAGATTTAATTTGCAAGTTGAAATGAGTTTGCAACTGAGTTTTAGGCGGGAACCTGGTCATGTGATATGTACAGGTCAATGTTGCAATTATGTACGGGCTTGAACTGGACTGGATGTCAGTGAGTCTGTGTGAGTGTGTGAGGAGCTGTCTTTGCTGTTAGATGTGTGGAGAGAGAGATAGAGAGCTGAGTGTGATTTCTTTGAAGCTGTTCTATGTAAATACGTTCTAAATACAAAGTTCTGTTTAGAACAAGTCTCTGCATCTTCATTTGAACGAACCTAAAGGTCACTCATCGTGTCCACCCTAAGGCCGCAACACTTTTCCTTCAGGTTATGGGCCCAGCAGGCCGTTAGAAGGACTTTGAGTTGACCAGCAGTGACCAGTTCCAGGTTGGAGGAAGCTGAGACAAGGAAGAAGAATCTTGTGAGGTCAGCATGCAGACCAACGTCAGCATGGCAAGTTTTCCCTTGACCCGTCTGTCAGGGAATAACTACATGACCTGGAGCACAAAGATTGAAATGTTCCTGCGTCGAGAACAGCTGTGGACCATCGTCCAAGACCCTCCAGATGAGTATGACGAGGCAAAGTCCAGACTGGATGAGAGGGCTCTGGCCACGTTGATACTGTCCCTGGAAGATGACCAACTGGTACACGTGAGAGGGATAAAGACAGCCCATGAATGTTGGAGGACTTTGAGAAGTCTGTACGTGAGGGACACAATGAGTTCCAAGATCATGTTGTCCAGAAGGTTGTACAGAGCAAGGCTTCAACCAGGAGGCAGCATGAAAGAACACCTCCAGTTTATGAGGCAGACATTTCAAGAACTGGAGGAGAAAGGAATGAACTTTCCTGAGCCACAAAGGGCTTGTATATTGCTGAGTTCTTTGGACTCTACTTATGATACATTTGTGCTCACTCTGGAAGCAATTGCAGAGAGTGAACTGACCGTGGCGTTCCTGACCGGGCGTTTGTTGGAGGAAGAGGAGAAAAGGTCAGAGAATTCAAAGAATAGAGCCAGCAGCAGCAGTAGCAGCAGCCCAGCAGCAAGCAGGATCCAGAGCACAGAGAGGAAAGGTTCAAACGTGCTTTTCGTCAAAAAGTGCTTCAGATGTGGATCTGAGAAACATCTACAAAGAGACTGCACACAAGAAAGACCCCCAAGAAAGACAGGATCAGACTCATGGAGGGGCAAGGAAGAAGCAAAAGTCTCCGTGGTCAAGATGACCCAAGACAGTGACCAGCAGACTTGGCTAGTGGACTCTGGTGCTAGCCAGCATGTTGCAATTGACCCAGCTTTGTTCACTGAGCTGGTGCCTACACCAAAAGCCCATGTCAGCTTGGCTAATGGTGTGTGCACCCCAGTGAAGGGCCAGGGAGAAATATTTATGCCTTCTCTGGGTGAGTCTATAAAAGGAGTTCTTTGTGTTCCAGAGATACAACACAACCTCCTAAGTGTTTCTTGCCTATGCAAGCAAGGGTTCAAAGTACAATTTGAAGACAATGTGTGTAACATTATGAAAGGCAATGATGTGTGTATGCAAGGTAAAGAAAAAGAGAATTTATACATGCTGCAAGAAGTTCCAAAAGGCAATGCAAATCAGGAGTGTATGAATGTGTTTGCAAACACCCCTGAGCATGATAATTGTATTCATCTGATGCACAGGAGATTAGGACATTCTGGGTTTGCAGCACTAAAGAGAACAATTGAATGTGCACAGGGTTTAAAATTGAAAAACTGCAACAATTATTTGGACTGTGCAACTTGCAAAATTACTAAACCTGTTGCATACCCTGTAAGCAAGAAAAGTGAAAGGGTAAAGGATTCTCCTGTGCATTTTCCAGAAGGTTCTGATGCTCAGACACAGCAGCCAGTGTTAACAAAGCAAAGGGCTGAGTCTAACAGTGAGGCACAGAATCTGGATGAGGAGAAGGACAATTTGGATCTTCCTGTTATTGTAAATAGCCAAGTAACATGTGGGCCACAGAGCAATGGTGAAATGTTAATGCAATCCATGATGGGTAATAAAACGTTTGTAAGATGCCAGTTACCACCTGAGAAGAAGGTAATTGATTTCAGGTGTGTGTCCAAGCAGAAGGCTTTGGGTGATGGTAATTTGCAGCACAAGTCAGGACAAGGCTGACATCATGACAAGGACATTTGCAACGGTTAAGCACAATGTTATGTGCAAGTTGCTGGGAATGTCAGATGATGTGTAAAAAGTTTAAAATGTACTGTGTGTATAATGTACTGTGTATAATTAATATGAATGTATAACATTTCAACTTGAAATTTGGAGGGGTGTTGGGATATGTTTTGGAACACCAGATTTAATTTGCAAGTTGAAATGAGTTTGCAACTGAGTTTTAGGCGGGAACCTGGTCATGTGATATGTACAGGTCAATGTTGCAATTATGTACGGGCTTGAACTGGACTGGATGTCAGTGAGTCTGTGTGAGTGTGTGAGGAGCTGTCTTTGCTGTTAGATGTGTGGAGAGAGAGATAGAGAGCTGAGTGTGATTTCTTTGAAGCTGTTCTATGTAAATACGTTCTAAATACAAAGTTCTGTTTAGAACAAGTCTCTGCATCTTCATTTGAACGAACCTAAAGGTCACTCATCGTGTCCACCCTAAGGCCGCAACACTTTTCCTTCATTTGGTCATACAGCTAAATGGTCAGATCTGAAATACAAACTGTGAGCTTTCAATTTATGTTTATTACATTTATATTCTGACCCCCGGTATCAGTGGGAGGGTCATGATTCTGGAATAGAACCCCAGCAGGTACAAAGGTGGTACTACCAGCCGGTTGTTGTGAGCTGGAACAGTCAACCTTCCTCGCCTCATGCTGAGAGCCGCATAAAATCATCCTGAGGGCCATATTTGGGCTAGGGTTTGGAGACTGTGTTAAATAGTCCTCAGTAATTTGGAATTGAGATGCAATTTAAAAATTGGTCTCCTATAAACTAATTAAGGATTCTTACTGAAAAGAAGAAAGGCAAGATACAATGTATAAATAAAAACGTTTATACAGTGTCTTACAAATGGTAACTGTCCAGAAACTATTTTTATCATTTATTCATGGTAAAATTAATGGGTACTGTGCTTACTGCTTTATCCGTAATTTTTAATTTTGCCTTAACTGTTTATTGGTTTCTGCTTTATGAGTTTTACTTGTAAAAGGTGGGGTATAAATTCACGTTAATGCTTTGATTTGGTCAATGCCATATACCAGTGGTTCTCAAACTGTGGGCCTGTGGTCCACCAGTGGGGTCATGAGCCAATTTTTGGTGGTTTGCCAAACTGACAGGGTAGATTAGTCTATGTGCATTGTTAAAAAACCTATCACTGCTACCCAATCACCATTAGAGCCACAGAAATCTTGAGTGGCTGGTAAAGTGAAACATTTTTTAAGGTAGGTTCTGATGCTAAAAAGTTTGAGAACCACTGCCATGTAAATCAAAGGGGCTGCTATTCATGATACATAAGCTCAAAGACTCTTGCATATGCAGAACTCGTTACCTGGTTCTTTGCATCCAACTCATTTTTCACAAAACATCAAACAATGTTTTCTGAACGCAATTTTTAAAAACGTGTTTAATATTTTAAAGTGCAGGCCCATGTAAGGCAGGGGAAAATATTTCTAATTTTCACACCAAAACCTAATTTCCAGGCACTCAGGTGGACCTAGCACTTGCATTTTTTTTGAGACTTAGCTTCTGCATTCCTGAGATGTTGCCTCAGAAGGTATAGTTCTGAGTACAGGTATTCGAAGTTGAGTGCTTTGTCGCCTAAGTAATAAACTTCTGTTTAAACTGCTGGAGGGGTTGTTGGCAAGTTACCCGTCATGGAGGAAGTAAGTTATGGGACAGACAGGAAATCTGCATTCCAGTCATGGCTAATTCAAGGGCGTGTACTTGCATATGACGTGCAAGAGAAGAGGAAGTCACTAATTTAATTAATGAAACAGAAATCCTCTGTAAAATATTTCTTGGTCACCTCTAAGTAGAGAACCTTTTAAAAGTCTCTTGGTTAGCAGAAAGACTACCTTTTCTTAATGCAAAACTCCCCAAACACAAATCATCTTGTGAGAATGAACATCACCTGTGGGATACCCTTTTACCAGAATCCCCTTTGACTAGTTCTCCATGCTCCCATTTATGACACAAATTGATAGAGCAATAGCAGTTGGTGTTTGTTGGCTCTCTAGTTTTAGAGTATGTATGTATTTTGCTTTTGGTTGAAATTTATACCCTGCCTTTCAGTCAAAATGATTCCAAGCTTGGCTTATGATAAGTATACCGAATAACCCCAGGTGTTCATTTCCATCTGGTTGGTGGCAGGCATCAGTGTGTGCTTCCACTTGCTTCTGCAGTTCCTGGGCAATGTCGCAAACGCAGCAGAGTTTTGTTTCAGTGATGAGGAAATGAATCCTATTCTCCCAGTAGAAAATTCATCCGGACCCCACAGCTGCTCCGTTCTCTAGTTAATGATGGGGCACAGGCTGATTGTTTTGTCAAATTCTCTGATTTCTGTGGAATAAGTGAAATTCCTTTTCAGGTGCTTTACGCTTCATCATAAATTGTTTAAGGCAGCAGGTGCCCAAAACCCAGCCCACAGGCCAGATCTGGTGCCTGCTCAGTCCTTCCCCTGGGTGAACAGAGCTTATCGATCCACCGATCTCTGTCATGCAACAGATCTCCCCTGACTCTTGTGCTGTCTGCCGGTTCCGGCCGGCTTTGTACCTGCATTTCTGGGCATGTGCAGTAGGCCTGGGCAAATGTTGGGGGCAATCTGTGGCGTGACAGAGAGGCCCCCCCCCAGCCGGAATGGTAAGCTTCATACATGTTGCAGACATCTTTACTAGCACGCAGCGGTCTGCATGTTGGAGACTGCTGGTGTGCTTAGTAACCAAGAGGTGGTGATCGTGTGACTAGGATATTTGGCTCCATTACACTGTGTAATTGTCTTCAGTCCATTCATTTGGAAATAGCTATAATCAATTGTGTTGGGAAAATCTTATAGTCAGATGTGGCTGAGCTGTATCATTCTTGTGTATATCAAACTGTATATACTGAATACGTCCCCAAACTGTAGGTGAATGATTCTGACCCTACAGAATCTAGTTAGGGCTAATAGGTGTGGAATAAGGCAGGGAGCAGTATGATGCAGTTCTTTTGTTGCTTAGATACGTTTGGGTGTGTTTGATGGCTTGCACAGCTATTAAAGATTCTCTTGCCATTATTTTCTTGAGCCAGATAGTGGGTGGTCCTCAGGTTACATTTCCATTATTATTTTTGCTGTCTACATACATGGTACTTTACAAAGAACAAGACATTTTTTGCATTACTTTTTTATAGAAAATGTTTTAATATACTGTGAGGGCCTTTCCATTGCTATATCAGTTTATTTGACAGGAATAAAGCTTCAGCAAAGAAAATAAAGTCCTCTCATTGAACTATCTGGCATCTTGAGCTTTGCTTATTATGCAATTTATACAGCATATAAAGACTGACTACTTTCTACATAGGTGTGCTAAAGTTCTACAGATTGAGAAGAACATTTTGATATCTGAAGAGCCATAGTAGGGTCCACGGAAAACTGTGTCCATATTTTTTGTTCATTTCTCAAATAGCTATATGTAGTTATATTTAATTAGCCTATTGTTAAAGCTCATAAAGGCCGTTTAAAGTTAGGTAAATCTGGTTTGCATAATGACAGTCTCCTATCATATACAAGAAGAGGTATAGCTCAGTGGTGAGCACATGTTTTGTAGGCACAAGGCTTCAGGTTCGATCCCTGCCATTGTTTTCTCCCCCCCAATTTCTCACCACTTCTTGTTTTATTAGGAATATAAACATACATTCAAAAATTTACTTAAGGGTAAATCAACTTAGCCCTCAAAATGCCAAATAAAAATAGTTTACTTTCAGAGGCAGCAAAAACAACAGTCTGGTAGCCCTTTAAAGACTTAACATATTTATTTCAGCATCCTCTTTTGTGGGTTTGAGTCCTCTTAATTAGATTCCTAATGATGGCAACTGGAGCTTTTGCAAACACCTAAATGCACTTAACGCTTTTTCCTTTGGCTCCATCCCAGGCAAGGAAAAGATAAAAGTACACCAATGTGTTCTCCTTATCTTATTTTCCTTGATCTTGAAGGCTGTACAAAAAGGATAAAACAGAACTTTTCTGCAAAACAAGTAGGGAATCTTCTGGCCCTAAATGTGTAACTTATAGAGCAATCCAAACTGGGTGTAATTGTGGGGCAGGTCCCCTGTGCTGTTCCAGGAGTGTTGCAAACATATGCGTCGACCTGTGAGCTGGGCACACCAGCACAATGCTGTGCTGAGGCTGGTGCAGGTGAGTGTGGAGCTGGGTGTTGGAGAGGTGGCAGGAGGGTGCACTGGAAGGGTGTTCTGGGTGAGGGAGGGCGGAATGGGAGGTGGATCGGCCCAGGAGGGGGTGGGATCAGTTGTAGCAGGGCAAGCTGAATCCTAACCCCTGCTCCTGGCCTGATCAGCCTTTGTGCGCCACTTGGGTTGTGCCAGCAAAATCACTAGTGCAGATCCAAATAGCCCCATAGTGGTGACTGCATCTCAACATGGGGTAAGAGGAATAAGATCCTTTTACCCAAGGATACCTTCAGCCAGCATCTACCTTGCACTGGATACTTTGCAGGCCACTTAGCCTAGATGTTGCAGTGCAAGTTAGGATTTCGCTGTTACTCAATTAGCACTGAGCTGACATTGTAAATTTTTTTTCTGTTTTTAAGGTCTAGACTTGTGTGTTTAGTTTCTAGTTGCCAAAGGTCACATGGCTTCCTATTAATTACCTATTAATTACAAGTTGCTATTAAACAATTGATATAGATTGTAGATTGAAATAATAAGTAGCTGAGAAAATTGAGAAACTGAAGCTCTTTCAAAATGTTATGTTGATTGGGTAGGAATAGCTGCTACCAAATCTTATGGCAGCAAAGTATTTTTCAAGGCAAAACTCTCACCATGCTGTTGTTTTATAGTTTAATAAATGTATTTGTAACCATTATACAGCTTGTAAAAGTACTCTTAATGTTAAACTTTAATATTCATGAAATGTTTGCTAGGCAATCAATAACCTAGAGATTATAATTTGACTAGTAATATAATAACCACTTTATGAGTGACTTGAACAAGACATTTAAAAAAAAATTCATGAGGAAGATTTTTGTAAAATGTGCATTCACCCACTGGAGAAGCAGAGTTAGAACTGCTCCTAGGAAAACAAGGAAGCTGCCTTTGACAGAATCAGACCCCATTGGTCTATCTAGCTCAGTATTGTGTAAATTGATGGACAGCTTCTCTCCATCTCCAGAGAATTCTTCTCTGCCCTATCTGGAGACACTGGGAATTAAACCTGGGACATTCTTCATGCAAAGCATGTGCTCTATCACTGAGTGATGTTGAAAGAATTCTTATCAATGTACATCTGGACAGGGGTGTCAAATTGGTTTCATCCAGTGTGCTTAAGAGCATTCATCGTGCCTGCTGGTACCAGAAGTGATATCAGTAGGCAGGAAGTGATGTCATTAAGCAGATGATGGCCAGCACTTCGTTTTCAGCTAGGATTTGTAAATGACAAGAGAAAATATGTAAAACCTGATCATATTTTCAAGATATTTTCAAGAGCTTAATTATCATGCTGGGAGAATCCAGTTGTAAAGCAGGCTACCCCTTCAGCTGTGCCGCTTCTGCTGAGGCATCACTTTGCCAGGTCAGCAACTGAGGTGTGCAAAATGATGCCTTGGCAGAAGTGGTGCTGTTGAAAGGGCAGCCTGCATAATAATGCTCCAACAGCATCTCTCTCATCCCTCTTGGTACATGCCCATTTCCCCATAGTGTTCCTTGCTTTCTGAGACATCCTTCCAGTGCCTCAGCAGTGGTGCTGCTGAAAGAGTAGCATCAGAAGAGGCCAATTATCACACGGGCTGGATAAAGAGCTTCCTAGGCCATGTCTGGCCCACTAGCCTTATGTTTGACACTCCTGATCTAGATCCTAGGTTAGAGTCTAGGATCCTAAACTTTATTTAGTTTGAATAGGTGTTATAAGAGGTATACTAAGGTAGGCCTGCAGATGTTTGAATTGTGGTTTTTAGACTGCCTTGATCCTCTGAACCTAGGGGCTGGTTGGGTCTGGAGGCTCTTCATCTGCCCATGGCCTCTGCAGGCCTCAGAAGTGGTTTACAAGCGCCAAAAAAAAAAAAAAAGCTACTTCTGGTTTTGCTGAAAAACAGGAAGTGACGATTATATGCCTTTAAAAGGCATTCTGAGGCACAGGTAAACCAAACAAACCTGGAAGTGACTTGTTTGCTTGTAAAGCTCATTCTGAGGCCTGCAGAAGCCGCGGGTGCATGCGCATGGCATCTGCAGGGCTCAGAAAGCCTTCCAGAGGCAATGGGAGCTTACCTCCTCTCGCTTCTGGAGGGTCCTGGTCAGATCTAATAGGAACACGCTCCCCCTGTCCATTCCCTGACTAAGGCAACCAAAACTGTCTCAGTCCCGTACCCCACTCTGAAGCCAGATTGGAATGGATCCAGATAATCTACTTCCCGCAGGACCCTCTGAAGCTGGGACGCCACCAGCTCAGTCACATCACCCAAGAATGCCACCAGCTCAATCACCTTGCCCAAGAACGGGATGGAGACTGGCTGAAAGTTGTTCAGATTAGTGGGATCCAGGGAGTGTTTCTTCAGGAGGGGCGGACCATAGCTTGCTTCAGAGTGGACTGCAACACCCCCTTCCTCAGAGATGAATTCACCACCCTCCCTGTTCACTTGGCCAATCCTCCCCAGGCAGGGGACAAGGGTCGAGTGGGCAAACAGCAGGCCTCACATTCCAGAGCAGTGCCGTCACTGTGACGCCAGACTTGCTCACTTAAATACACTGCGATTTAGTGTTTTCAGTGAGGTACGTTTTTTTTCTGTTAAGTGCTGATATATAGCTGGAATATGCTGAATATATGTACTTCACATGAACAAAACGTCATCAGTGGTGCAATCTTATACATATCTACCTAGAACCACGTCCCATTGTGTTCTGTGGAACTTAATCCTGGGAAATTATACATAGGAATGCATTCCAACAATCCTTTGCATGTCTACTATGACGTCTCATTGTTTTCAATGGGGCTTACTCCCAGGAAAATATATATAGGATTGAAGCCCAAGTTAAAATTCTCTTCTAAGAAAAGCTGAATTCTCTGAGTGTAAAATTAAAGAAATTAATATTATGCAAACCCCCCCCCCCCCCACACACACACACAAATGTATGGTTTCAGATTTTGTGTATTAGGGAACGGGGCAGAAACATACGTTGGACACGGATGCCTCTTACCCATAACCACTACAAATCCTGGCCCCTCTTTTACCTCTTTGGATATTAACATTAACTACAATGAAAGGCTTTGCAAAACTAAAACTGAGGGTGCAATCCTAACCTGAGCTAAATTCTGTGTTCATTGAAACTCAGCTTTCATGGAATTGCAGAAATACCCATAACTTGGATGTGTGAGAAGAAAAAAGATTATTTTCCCCCTGACTTAGTTGGATTGAAAGGATTGCTAGATTTGCCAATGATAATCAAAATAAAGGGTAATGGCTCCCTTAGTCTTGATCTTAAGGTATGTGCTCTCAATATTAATTCAGTTTTTATGTTTTGGATAGATAGAAGAGCAAAAACAAGTGCTTCATAGTGTGTTGAATTTTTCTGGCCTTCTTATCCCTCTGTATTTAAAACTAAATATATCTCTTTCCAAATATTTAAAATAGTTCATGATAGAATTGCTGAAAAGCATCAGATCTGGAGTTGCTTTATACTTACGTATAAAGTCATGACCTTATGTCACTGATGTGTTGAGATTGTTCTGTTTTTAGAACATGATTTTTTATTGGATAAATGTCATTATATAGCTTCATAAAGGAAGAGACATGTGTTGTATATTGTGGGCAAGTGAGATTTAATGCAGCAGTTGTTGGAGATATTAATACACCTAAAGGAAGAAAAGAAAAACCATAGTTGAAACTGAAATCTGGTTATGTTTATTCAGTGTCAAGTTTCCAACATCAGAATTTTTGATTAAGTTTTCTGAGTGCTAGTTTTTGTTTCCTTCTTTCCAAAAGTGGCAATCTTATTCCCTGGGCAACATCAAAAAAAAAGAACAAAGCAAAACTAGTTGTAGAGTTTTAATGAAAGATTTCAGTACCACATGACTTCGTAACTGACACAACTTTTGCATGACTTTCTTCCTGCAAGGTCAAGGAAAGTAGTGACAGGTGAAAATCAATTTTAGAGCTGGATTAGTAATCCACAAGCCTTGGTGTGTAGCTCCTGCTCACTAAAGTTTATGTTCACTGTAGCTGGAAAAAGGATTGGAATTGCACTGTAAAATTTTTCAACACTGGAATTTGAAAGGAGCAAGAAAATTACAGGAGGAGCCTTGTGATAAGTTGTTAATGACAAAGAAGGTCAAATTTTCTTGGTGTTAACTCACACTCGATTTTTTAAGGTTGAAACTGTAAAGTGCATGGCAGGTATTTTGCATTGCCTCATGACAGTCTATAAATACTTGATTTATGTGCATCTTCCTACTGCCCTCCCACACAAGTCTGTTTGCCTCTGGAACAGAGGGCAACTTCCCTTGCTTTACTGTGCCAGAGGTAAGCAGTAATAGAAAGCTAAAGGTATGTTCCCTTTAGTAAAGCTGACCATCTCTGCTAAGACTGAAAAGCATAACTTTGTTTGCAGGTTAGAATGTGCTTTGTTTTTAACTCATAAATGGGTATAATGTATGGTGGTCCATGCATTAGTGACTTCAAGACTGGATTACTGTAACTCGCTGTATGTGGGGCTACCCTTGAGGATGATTCAGAACAATTAGTGCAAAAATGCTGCGGCTTTGGTGGTTACAGGAGCTAAATAGTTTGACTCGGTTGGACTACTGCTTCAGCAGCTACACTGGCTGCCTATTTGTTTCTGGTTCAATTCAAGACAATGGTATTAACCTTTAAAGCCCTTCATGACTTTGGTCCAAGCTACCTAAAGGACTGCCTTTCCCATCCATTCCGGTCTGCCATCTTAGATCATCTGAAGGGGCTCTCCTCTATCCCAAGTTAAGGGGTGATGGCTCAGAGACATGCTTTCTCTGTAATGGGTGCCACAAATATGGAATTCTCTTCCAGAGAAAATAAGAACTACCCCCCCCCATGGCTTTCCAGACATATATTCAAAACATACCTATCTTGCCTGGCATTTGGATGATAGGTGTATGGTAGTCCTCTGTGACTCTGGAATAGCGCTGTAGCCTAATTGCCCCCAAAGTTGCCTTGTTTCACTCAAATTGCCCAGCAGTTTGGGGGGTGCTTAGCTAATCCACCTTTGCTGCTTGATGTTCAGGTTGTGTCAGTAGCAGGCAGTACTTTTTCCATCTTCAATTATGCTCCTACCGGGGAAAGTTGGTCTTGCTTCAGTTATCTTGCGATGTCCAGGCAAGATTACAGTAGTATGTTATGTGGAACAGACTACCCTTGAAAGGAATCTGGAAATTGTAGCTGGCTCAAAATACAGAGAACGGACTGTTGACTGAGATCAGGGTACACTATCATATCATGCTGGTGCTGAGTTAGCTAAACCAGGGGTGTCAGGCCTGTGGGCTGGATGCTGCCCCTGAAAGCTCTTTATCCTTCCCCTGTTATAATTGGGTTCTTCCAAGCACCTTGCAGCTACTGAGCTACGAAGTCATGCCACAGCAGAAGTAGCACTGCTGAAAAGGTGGCCATGCGCCATCTTGAAAATATGAGCAAGATTTGCGTATTCTCTCTTATGTGCAGCTGATGAGTTTCAACATAAGAACAAAGTGCCTGTTCCTAGGCATCAGCTGCTTAATGAGGTTACTTCTTGCTTAATGACATCACTTCCAACACCATGAATGCAGTTTTACCCGCTGTATGAGTTTGACGCTCCTGAGCTAGTCTGTTAACAGGGCTCAGTTCATTGATCCATGCAAAATCTGACCGGCTTTCAGGTGTTAACTTCATTGCTTTTATTTCCCCTGTGTAATAGGTTGAATCATCTGTGGGTTTTTTATTTTTGTGTGTATTATTGTGTGTGTAGTTGCTGCACTTTTACTGTGGTATTTAGTTTCTTTTGTGTGTTTACTGTAGTATTTAGTTTCTTTTCTAATGATTTTTTAAATTTAAAACTCATGTTTGTCACCTTGATACTAAGTGCACAGAGTGGGATATAAATATCTGAAAATACAGTGTCAAAAATAAATTGAACTCAGTTGCTTGGATCCTTAATAAATGTCTCAGGAATTTTTGGCATATGGAGTATTATTGAAGATCATTGAATAGCTGTATAAACTAAATTTGCTGGTTGCTTTTGTGCATTACTGTTTTTGAGCTATGTATCTTTCACATCTTTGAGGTGATAAGTATGCTGTAATTCCATTATTATCTTAAGTAAGACTTAAGGCTACTGTAGCGCTCACATGTGCATTGTTTGTTCCTTCTGAAATCTTTTACAAATTTGTGAAACCATAATAGTTCATCAAAGTGATGACCAGAGTAACAGTTCAGTGGCCAAGATGCCAACCTCTTGGTTTCTACAAAAGGACAATTGTAACTTTTGTTGCTATTTTACAGACACTTAATAATATGGTTATCTGTTGATATTACTCTCTAAATTTGATTAAGTAAGAACGCTCTCCTTTTTTTCTTGCAGACGTTCCATCTTCTGAGCAACCTGAATTGTTCTTAAAGAAACTTCAGCAGTGCTGTGTCATTTTTGACTTCATGGACACACTTTCAGATCTTAAAATGAAAGAATACAAGCGCTCAACTCTCAACGAACTTGTGGATTACATTACAATAAGCAGAGGCTGTTTGACGGAGCAGACTTACCCTGAAGTAGTTAGAATGGTGAGTTTTATTACATACACTTCCAATGATGGCAATCTGGTTTAGGCTGTGTGCCCAATATAGCTGTGAAGAGAAAAAGAATGTCATATCTGTTTAGAGGATGAAAGATTCATAGTATGCAATACAACCTGGTTTATTATGATGCCGAGTAGGAAAGGGGGGAACAGAAAATAAAGAAAATGGATGTATCTTTGAAGGTTTGGATTCTTTATTTTGTTTCCATGCAGCAGTCTCAAATTTTTTCTGTTCTTCGCTGTGGTTCAAAGCATTCTGTATGTATGCATTGCTGTCTTAATTGCCTCTCATTGCAGTATATAAAGGTTGCTTTTGCACAGTGTATTGAAAATGTCAGTTTTCATGAGCAGGCTAAAGAACTCTTCGTGAACTGGGAAGATTTCAAATTATGGGCTTAAATTAAATTCTTAAAAAAAATTCATTACTGATATTCTTGAGGTCAGCACCACTGACCTCAGTATATACTTGAACCAATGTTGTAAAATATTAACTGAATTTTTGTTTTTTATGCACTAGGAATATTAAAGTATTTTATTCCTCCAGTTGTGGCTAACTTTTTGTGCTCAGAAACATGCTATGGTCATGTGCTTTCAGAACATTAAGAACAGATCAATGTTGTGTACTTATATGTAATATTAATCTGAAAAATGCATGTTGTACTTGTATACTGTAGGTATACAGTCCAGCAGCATAGCTGACTGATATGCCACCCTAGGGCACAGTTACCCTGCCCGCCCTCTCCGACTCCACTGCCTCAAAGTTGGACGTAATTGTAGTGACGTGATGACATCATCGAAGTGCCTTCCAGAATGCTCAGGCAAATTGGAGCAACAGCACTGAGAGTGACTGCAGGGGTGATCAGGAGAATCTGCCCACCCCCCGCAGTCGTTCTTGGTGTGCTCGTGCAGCATTGGGAGTGAGGCTGGTCACTTCTTCCAAAGCAACCAGCTTCACTCCCAGCGACTGTGCCGAGCATGAGTGAGGGGTGGGCAGTGCCGCGGCTGGGGCTACATTGCCTCCTTCCACAGAGTGCTGCCTGGGGTCCTGTGACTCCCCACCACCACCACCACCACCACTTAGCTGCGCAACTGATACAGGCTGTGTCTGTGAAAGTTTTTGCAACAAACCTGAAGTGCTGTTTAGACCTGAAGCTGCCTCTGGGGGTAAAAGTGATCATCACTGAGGTGTGATCTTCCCCAAGTCTGTTTAAAACGATTTTAAGCATCAAGCACTCCTATAGAGAGTGACTTATTTGCACGGAATCATGGTGTTAAAACATGTTTTTTTCATGATGCCTGCTAAGGAGCAGAAGTGATGTCATTAAGCAGGTCATGACCAGAACTTAGGAACTCATAACCTGCAAGCAGCAAAAGAGAAAACTTGCAAATCTTGGTCATATTTCCAAGATATGGGCGAGCCCACGTATCGTGCAAGTTGTCCTTCAACAGTGACACCTCAGCACAGCTCAGCAACTGAGAGCTGCTGATTCTGGTTCCGGGGAGAGCCTGAGGGGCACATCTGGCCCACAGGCCTTATGTTTGATCCCCCTGGACTAGATAGTAGTTATGGCAGGATCTTCAGAGCTGCAGACTGATGGGAATGCATTCTCAGAAGCAGGAACATATAGATGAAATGTAGGCTGAAGTATCTACAGCAGCTACAGTACTTTCAACCACTGTGCCATGACATGCTGGTGTGCCGTGATTGGTCTGCAGGTGTGCCGCGGGAGTTTGGGGAAGGGCCATATATTAGCAGGGCCATTGGGGTATGTGAATCTCTGGCTGGCCTTGTCAATTGTCAATAAACTGATGGTGTGCCTTTAGTGTGCCATGAGATGGAAACGGTTGAAAATTGCTGATCTACAGGAAGGTAGATTGTCTTACAATGCAATCCTCTGTATGTCTACTCAGGAGTAAGTTCTGTTGTGCTTTAAGTTCAACTTGTGTCACGAAAAGTCGGACACGACATAGTGACCGAACAACAAGTCCAACTTGCAGCATGCTTCTTCAGAGGATTCTGAGGAAGTTCCTTTCCTGAGCCTTTACAGCAGTTGAAAATGTTTGTGAGCTGTGTTTTAAGAATTTGTGGTAAGGAAAATGAGAAAGATATTTAGATTTTTGCCTTTGCCGGATCTTTCTCCTCTCCATACCCTCCAAGCTCTTAAAGGGACATCATCATTATAGTTCTGTCAATACTGGCATTGTTTTCATTAATTGGCATAGCAGGGAGAGTAACCCCTGCACCTGCCTGCTTTACCCCCTTGGCATCCAGTACTGCCACAGCCACCACTTCCTATAATGGCTACAGGGGGAATGTTGGGAGACCAGCATTCTCTGCACTGGCAATTGGAGGATGAGGATCCAGAGGGCTTACATCTCCCTCAACATTCAGTGTTGCTGCCTTCTCATTCTGTGGCAGAACTGCTGGAAGACTAGTATTCCCTTTGTGGCTGTTGGAGGAAGCAGCAGTGGTGCTGGACGCTCTGAGAGAGAAGTGAGGCTTAGAGGGATTCAAATGGTGTCAAGCATGACTGCCGTTGGATTATGGCTAGCTATCCCTCTGATGTCCCACTGTTGTGTGGGAATCACCCTGCAAATAGAGAGATTCCCTAGTGTCCCTGTCTCTTTAAGAAAAGACAGAAACCTGCCAAGTTGAGGTTTCGTTTCCTGTGCGTCTTTCTCCTGTTAAAGGAAAATTTTCTCAATTCCAAACCCTTCCCCAAGAGCTCACCAAGAATGTAGGTTGCCAAAAGAATGCCAGCTGGACTTTGATGTTGCAGAGAAAGAAATAGGCTTTATTAATATAGCAGCATTAATAAAGCGACACAAGAGTTACCCTGCTAACTGGGCAAGAGGCACTTTTTCAAGTGGTGTTCCTCTTATATTTAGCAGGGGGAGAGTAATTGTCCCTCTTCACCCCTGCACAGTCTTTCTAGTGGCTGTTGCTGGTGGTCTGCCTTTTTCTTAGATTGTGAGCCCTTTGGGACAGGGAGCCATTTAACTTTATTATTATTACTATTTACCTGTGAACCGCTTTGTGAACTTTGTGTTGAAAAGCGGTATATAAGTACCTGTTGATTGATTGATTGATTGATTGATTGATTGAAGAGCAAAATGCTTCCGTGGTCACCACGGAACTTGTGTAACTTGTGTATACTCAGGATCAGGTGTTTACACAGTTTGACATGTAAATGGGAAAAGAGACGGCAGCAAATGAAATGTTTCTAATTAATTGACTATTGACTGTTGGTGAGCTTGGCTATGTTGGGCATTTGATTGGTGGCCCTTCCTGACTGCTCGCACCCCCTCCCATCAGCCGTGGTGACCCCAGCAAAGGTCAGGGGCAACAGGAAGGGAGTGACAAGGGGACAGTCAAATGCCAGCCAGGTAGATGAAGTCCTGAGTATGCCAGACAAAGAGGCACGGAAATGCAGAAAATGCAATCAAGGGAGGACAAAGGAACAATGGGGTGGAGGCCAAACAACTGTGAGGTGAGGACATAGGGGTAAGTCACTGCTGACTGTCCCCAAAAGGTCATGCATGAAGCAATCGCATGTAAGAATAGAATGACAAAAAGGACAGCCGCATACATTTATTTCATTATATAGGATGACAAAAGGAACAATTACAGACATTTCATGACAAAGGTACAACTATATACAGTTCATCTTGTTGGTAGAAGGTGCATGGCGGGTCTCCCGTTTGCCCCGCCAGGCACAAAGTCTTTGGTGGTTCCAAGATGGAGGAAAGGTCGGGAGAGAGAGAGAGCAATCTTGGACTGGTGGTGTTCCACATCACCTCTGTAATTCTGCTATAGTTTGTTTACCGCCCTGGTCAATTGTTTTTCCTACCCTCCAAAGGGCCTGATGAGAAGAATTGGGTCTTGCTTCATTCTTGAACTCTCTCTGTGTTCCTGTTAAATGTTTAATGTTTTTTGCTTTTGTTTTTATTTACTATCAATCCATCAAAAGTATTTATATAGTGCTTTTCAACACAAGGTTCACAAAGCGGTTTCCAGGTAAATAATAATACAGTTAAATGGCTCTCTGTCCCAAAAGGGCTCACAGTCTAAAAAATGCAGAACACCAGCAGCGGCAGCAGCCACTAGAAAAAGACACTGTGCTGGGGTGAAGAGGGACAATTACTCTCCCCCTGCCAAATATAAGAGGAACACCACTTGAAAAAGGGCCTCTTGCCCAGTTAGCAGGGGCTATTATGGTTACATTGTTGTTCTCCGTAAGCTCCCCTGGGCATTTGCTTCAGCATGGGAAAGGCAAGGTATAAGTTCTTCAAATAAATAAATAAATCTTCCCCTCATGCTACAGCATGAAAAGAGGATGAAGCCTCTGGACTCTATGGAGATTTCAGTCTGGGGGAGGTAGTTCTCTATGGAGGTACAAAACTTGTATCATGGACAGGCTCCCTTTGCTATGGACGCACTGGTTTATGTTGTTCCAGAACTGTCTGGTACTCTATACAATTCCAATCCCTACTTTACTCCATGTATATATTATGGCAGTGTTTCCCACTGTGGGTTGTGAACCACAGTGGTTTTAAGTGGGTCGCTAAGAGTTTTTGAAACGTTAAAATAACAAAAACTTTGCAAGCCTGGTTTGCAGAAGAAAAGCTTTAGCTGGGATGCCAACCTGTGGTATGAGGTAATCTTCATACCCCCAAATTAAAATGTCAAATTTTCCAATTTTCCTTAGTAATTTATGTACCATTGATCAGATATGAACCCAGCGATATCATTTTGTCTAGCCTGGGTGTCTCACTGCACATCTTGCTCTCCCGTTCAGACTTCTGGGTTCCCTGGAATGACTGTAAAGGTTTGGGAAACAGGTTTGGGAAATTTGGAAGTCCTTGAACTCCATTTATTACTTTCTAGATACCTTTTTTTTTGTCCAATGGGTCGCAATAGATCGATGTTAAAAGTGGGTCCTGGTGCCAAAATGTTTGAGAAGTACTGTCTTATGGAATAAAATTATCTTCATTAAGTCCAGTGAAAAGCATGGGTGTAATTATCCCAGTTAACCCCTATTTGCATTATTTGTTATGGGGGAAAATTCCCTCTTATAGGTTATTTTGCTATGTCTAAGCTTTATGGTCCCTACCCCTGACTTATAAAGGGGCTCCCTGTGTATTCTACAGTTATTGCTGTAGATTCAAGCAAAAACTTTAGATTCTACAGTTGTATACAGGGAGCCTCCTTTATAAGCCTTCCTTCCTCTTGCATGCTGTCACACTAGGGTTAATCTGTTTCAAGCAAAAAAATAGAACAACATAGTTCTACATAGGTTTTTGCTTGAAATCGACAGGCGTGTGTCACTTAGCAACTTATCTGCCTCATCTGAGTAGTTGCCTGAGATCAAAGCTCCTCTAAGATCAAAAGGCTGTAGCATGAAGTTGCCCCCCACACATTGTAATAATCTTTTCTAAAGATATTCTTGCTTGACTGTTCTCTTCCTCCTGCACATGCAACTTCTTCCGGTCTGCCACTTAATGAACTAAATGAGCCAGCTGAGCACCCTTAGCCTGCACGCCTCTGTTTACAACTTGATTAGCATAATGAGGCAATCAGTCAGCTCACTCTACTTGCACGTGTTTGTTTACAAACACACACAATTAGTTTTAGGCAGTGTCTCCTTCTATTAGCTTGAGTTTAAGGAAGTGATAGTGCAGCTCCCTCTGCTTGCCTGGTTCTGTCTACAAACAAACACGGTAAGCTTAAACGTAATGTTTGCAGACAGAATTGCAGGAAGATGTGGATCTGAGAAGGCCTGTGAACCTGTTGTTAAGTGATGCAAGCCTGTTGATTATATTTCTATTAATGGTGGATGAGGCTGATTAGCTGTAGAAATGTTCTGTCACATTTGACTTTGTATTAGTTGTTTCATGGTTTCTTTAAATAGTGTTTGTGTAATGATGTGAGTGGTCTCAAAGATTCCTTAAAATGTCATAGAAAGATGGTATACAAGTTTGTTAAATAGTACAGGCATGCCCTGGTATCCTCCGATTTGGTATCCACAGTTTCCGTTATCCACAAATACCATGGATACTGGAACAACTATTTAAAAATTAGGGCAACATCAAACAAATCTCTTTTTTTTTTTTTGCCTTGTTGCAGCAAAACCACTGATGTCCCCCTGACTTTAAGAAGGCAGCCACAGTATCCACATTTTCAGGAATCCACGGTGGGGTCTGGAACGAAACCCCAGCGGATACCGGGGCATGCCTGTAAATTCCACCAAGGTGTGAAATGCATAGTTGGCTGTATTCAGCATGTATTTAACAAACGTATACCACACTTTCCCTCGCCAAAGCAAAGGCCCAAGGTGGCTTCCAGACTGCTCACTAAGCACGACACCATAATAAAACTCTCAAGCCAGTGCTGGATTCCATGGAGCTGGCGCTATAGGCTTCCACTGGAATGGACACTTCCTCTTCTTTTCTCCCTCAGGGCATGTAGACCTCAAGCCAACCATGGTGGACCTGGGGAAGGGGTGACACCAACAATAAAATGTTAAAAATATAACAATGAGCTTTAATATAGAGAGCTTGCCATTCCCCTACAGTTTGGGGGGGTCCCCCACTAAATAATGACCCAGGGCACAATCCTAACCTGGAGTTAGGATGGCACAGTTAGGCCAACTGTGCCAAACTGTGCCAAGTTTGGCTGACACAAAGGAGTAAAGTATGTTTGGACCGTTCTCAGAGTTAGAGAGACCAGCACACAGACGTGCGCCATCCCCCCCCGACTCCCGAGAATGGTCTATACACACTTTATGGCGGCCCTGGTGCCAGCCTAAGTGCAGGTTGATTGTGCCCCAGTTATATTTAGGTTTGTTTTTTTAAAAAAAAATCTAAATGTATCAGGTGATATTTCAAAGCTTTGAAATTTGTGCCCCCCACCCAGTGGTGGTTGTCACTAGAAAGAAGCTCTTAAGATCATTCTCATAACCTTTGTGTTCAAAGCTTAAATGTACTTGCTTCAATATTTATGGAGACAATTCTGCTCTGATCTGGTGCTGTGTAGCTTTTTGGTTCAGGAGATTTATTGCAGATCTTGAGGAAAAATGAGAGGTCAAAGTGTGATGTAAGGTAGGGAAGAGAATGGCTGCAGTGATGTCAAAAGTAACTATAGCCACACTAAAATGAAAATTTTAACCAATCATTGTTAGTAGGATTTATAGAATAATGGCTTCTGTTCTTTCTGTTTCCTGAGCTTCAGCTGTGGCTGTGTTCCTTGTAGGATTTACAATTTGGAGCACATCACGGTATCATTAACATGGTAGCTATGGTACCAGTTCTTATTACATTAAATCTAAAATTACCTTGAACATCTGCTGATTTGCCCTTTAGTAGGTTTGTAACCATGTTTTTTTTCTATTTCTGGGATACTTGTATTTTTGGCTCTGTAAAAGCTTTGACAAAAATTAATGCATGGGTTAGATAGGAAATATATACTCACAACTTATTGTTTCTAGAAAAATGGCTGATGAATTGGAATGATCTTGTGGATGTATACTACTTGTTTCTTATATTCAGTCCTAGGGCTGAACTAGATTCTTCATGTGCATTTATTTTAGCAAACGCCCTATTTAAAGAAAAATAGCTTTGAGAGAGGCAAAGTGTAGTGAATAAATGGCAAGTGTGAACATATCCAGTTTGTCACTCTATCTATCCCCAAACTACTTTTTCTCAGCCTTTAGGGGTTGTTCTCTGGGTTTTCATGAAGTGTCTAGTTCATGTATACCCAAAGTTCCCAAGTTATGTATAGGTGTGCCCAGTATCCACAGTTTTAGTTATCCACGGATACAATGGATACTGGGAAACCTATTAAAAAGACAGGAGAACATCAAACAGATCTCCTTTTTTTAACCTTGTTGCAGCAAAACCACTGATATTCCCCTATCTTTAGAAGGGTGTCCCCAGTATCCACAGTTTCAGGTATCCACAGGACTGGGGGTTCCGAATAGAACCCCAGTGGGTTCTATAATACATGCCTGTATTAATTCCAGAGGTTTGTCTGGAAGCCTGATTGTATGGAAATCAAAACAGCCAGCTGTTGCTGGCCCAGTACTATTGTACTTGCACAAAAGCAGCGTAATGGACCAACTATACCAGCGCAAAAGTGCTGGCACATCTGTCCGTAACTTAGAGACCCAGCATATTATTGTTTGTTCATCACTGTGGGTTTTTGTTTTGTTTTGTTTTGTTTGCCATTTAGCATTACTGTATCTAGGCTGGCTTCTCCTGCAGCAGGAATATTTGAATGTGCATAATGTGTGCGGGTACATCTTCGTAGCATACATTCAGGAAATTTTGTGAAACAGTTACTGTTTCTCTTGAGGAAAGTGACTTGATTGGGCACCCTTAATATGCTCGTGTTACAACAATATGATACTGGCATTAGGGATTGCATAACTAAAACTGGGGTGTAAAACAGTCAAACCCCTCTTCTATTTCTTCTCTTGTACCAGAGAAGAGTGTGAGGCACAGCTCCCAGAAAGTTGTGGGGTATTCCTCCTGTCAGCTACAAAGGAGGCTCAGCAGGATGAGCTCCTGCGCGCTAATTTTGCATGCTTAGAAAAGCCCGCCCACCCTTACCGATTATGTCATCGCTATTCACTTCCAGGAGTCGCACCACTGAAGACTGAGAGGCACTGTATTATGCTGTAAAACAGCTATTTATCTAAGGGCCCAATCCTTTCCAGTGTTCTAGTGCTGATGCAGCCACAATATAGTCCTGAGGTAAAGGAACAAATGCTCCCTTAGGTTGATGGGTCTTCTGTGACTGCCCCCCCCAGGATGCAGCTCACATCAGCTTCGCATTGCTGCATCAGTGCTGTAGAGTTGGATAGGATTGGGCTGTTATTGCTAGTTCCTGTTGTGTGTGTTAGTGTATAAACGTTTTGATTCAGGTTAAATATTTGGCCTGCCTTGTGTAAAATTACCTATAGGTAAAGCTTATAAAGGAAATGCTGTACAGCTTTTAACAATAGCAATGTGACAAAGAGCTTCCAATACAAGTTCTGAATCTTCGTGGGACGTCTTTTTGAGATGCACTTTCTCAAATCAGAATTGTGAACTGAAATTGTGAGACTGATACTATAAGGATTACTAAAGTCTTCTGTTTGCAAAAATAAAACTTGCTTTGTTAGCTTCTGCTGTTGTGGGCAACATAAAGTACTTTATTGGGCCCAGTCCTTGCCCAGGTTGAACACATCACCTGGCACATAGGAATTACTGTGGGGCATATCGGAACACTATCCCATCCTCTTTCCCCTGTGTTCATGTCATTTGTGTGTGCCTCTTGTATCACTATCCAACTCTGTCCCTTCTGTTTGGTTAGAGAAGTATGTTTCTTGATGTAAAGGAATGAGATGAAGGCTGAATGTGAATATGGAAGATGAGCCAAGGGGGTGGGGAGAACAGGGCTCCCTTAAGCCCAGCGGGAATCTCTCGACAAAGTGATGTTGCACCCAAGTAGGGGTGTGCTCACTGATTTTTTTTATGCTTTCAGAAAAAGCTGTGTTTTAATTTAAGCTGTTAATTACTTGAATTACTGTTATGAAATTGCATAGACCACAAACAGAGCAATTTATAGCTGAACATGTTATACTTGAAACTTTTACAAGCTTAACTTTAAGTAGACAGTGAGACTCCCTATCTTTAGTAAAAATATTGTGTTCTAATTTACTATCTTTTTTGAAATTAGGATGACTGTACTGCACTAAGTAATTGGGAGATCCATGGTTTTGCACAACATGGTTTAAAAATCCTTCAGGACCATACGTTTCACATACTTGTTTAAACTAGAATAATATTGTTGCAGTCAGTTCATGCTGCTGGAGATCTTTTAGATCTGAAATTCAGAAATGTTAGGACCCTATCCTCTCTAGTGCAGCTGCAGTGCAGCCCCAAGATAAAGGAATAAATGTTCCCTTGTCTTGAGGAGACTCCTATGACTGTCACCTCACCACAAAAGGTAGTGCATGCCCCATTTGCACACTTGCATTAGTGCTGGAAATTTGGTTAGGATTGAGCTCTAAGTGAAATAAGAATGGCTGGATTTCTAAGCAAGCAGCATGATAGAACCTTGAGGCATTCCACACTGTAAAGGCCAAAGTGCCGAGCAGGTGTCCCCCAGCATCAACATTTAGGACCTTTTAGCCAGGAAGGACTGGAACCGTTTCAGAGCAGTGCCCTTTAGCCTAAGCTTGGCCAGCCGATCCAGAAGAATACCATGGTCAATGATATCAAAAGCTACTGAGAGGTCTAGCAGGACCAGCAGGGATGCATTTCCCTTATCTAATCCATGGTGAAGGTTGTCCATGAGGGCAACCAAGGCTGTCTCTATCCGAAAACCTGGTCTGAAGTCAGATCGAAAGTATCAGATTATGCATCTCCAGGTCCAAACCAGGAGCCTGCCAAGCATATTGCTATTTGAACATGGTAGCTGGGCTTACGTACAATGCAACCTCTAGCTCCACTGGTTCTCACTTATTTCTGCATCATGAAACTAATTGACAAAACTTTGAAAGTGTGTGTGTGTAAAACCAAATAAACATGTAAAAGAATTGGGAACTCATTTCAGTCCATACAAACCTTTCGGGTTTTTTTTTTTTTTTGAGTCTGCAAGTTAATTTATTCTATTGATCAAATGACATGAGTAGCAATCAGTATTATTATTTGAAACATTTTTATCCTTTTCTCATACCAAAGTAAATGCTCAAAGCTGCTTACAAAGTTCCACAATAAATGTACGGTGGATAACAATAAGTAAAATCAATAAAAATGGGTGCACATGCAGAGTAGAGCCATGGGAGGGGGCAGTCACTGTAGTTTCCCTGGATGCTGGAGCTTGATATTGGGTCAGTCACTCTGAAGCCACAGGGCTTGTTATGAGGGTGAAAAGGACCACATGCACTTCTCTGAGATTTCTGAAGAAATGGCAGGATTAAAAATTTAATAAAGAAATAATCTGACAAACGTGTAGAACAGAAGTGGCTAAACTTAATGTACGAGCCAAATAAAATAAACTTCGGATGTTTGAGAGTGGCAGTATTGAAGAAGGATAATGTATTTACTCCTCATACACATTAAGGAGTAAGGGCAGGAGGTTTAGTTGAGAGGGTTAAAGCCTCCGTTTGCCCGAAGATAAGATCCGAAGGTCGCCAGTTCGACAACACCGGAAGTTTCCGTGAGCGGCAGACCTTGAGAAGTGCGACTGATAAGAGCTGTCTCCAGCTGCCTGTGAGAGAGGAGTTGTGCTGGGCCAGCTGTTTCTTTGGTGGGAGCAGAGAAGCCGTTTATCAGCCAGTAGGAAGGCAAGCGTGTGGCCAGAAAGAAGGACTAAACCACGGAAGTTCCATCTGTATGTTGTTGTAGTTCTTGAAAGACAGAACGTCTTTGTAATTTGTAAAAAACCCTTGCGGGTTTAGAGATAAAGCCTGCCTATGTCAACCGCCTTGAATTAAAGCCAGAGGAGCAATCTAATGGCCAAAGAAAGGCGGTATATAAATACTTTTATTATTATTATTATTATTATTATTATTATTATTATTATTATTAAGCTTCCATTTTAATCCTGTATATCCGGTAAATAATTATAAAACTTGAAAATGTATTATTGACCTTGTATATTTTGATGCAAAGAGGAGCTCAGCCAGCATATTTGTGCAAGCCACACGTTATATGTCAAAGAGCTGCATGTGACTTGCGAGCAGTGGTTTAGCCACTGCTGATATAGAATGTTTGGGGCTCTTCAGTCTAGAAAAAAGGCGCCTGAGGGGGGACATGATTGAGACATACAAAATTATGCATGGAAGGGATAGAGTTGATAAAGGGATGTTCTTTTCCCTCTTTCAAAGTACCAGAACCAGAGGGCATCTGCTAAAACTGAGGGTCGGGAGAGTTAAAACAGATAAAAGGAAGTATTTTTTTACCCAGCGGGTAGTTAATCTGTGGAACTCTTTGCCACAGGAGGTGCCACAGGAGGTGGTGATGGCATCTGGTCTTGATGCCTTTAAGAGGGGATTGGACGGATTTCTGGAGGAAAGGTCCATCATGGGCTATAGGCAATGATGGATTGTGCAACCTCCTTACAAAGGTGGAGGGCTACTGGTACCAGGTGCAAGGGAGTGGCAACAGGATGCAAGCCAGTGGTGTCATCTACTCTCTCGCAAGCCGGAACGCTGGGCGGGACTTGAGTGATTGACAGGCCGTCGTTTGACTTCCGGTTTCTTCACGCGCCCCGCGCGGCTTTCCCTCGCCTCGGAGGGGGCGCCTGCTCGCCCGGGCGGATGGGTGGGGGGCGCGCCGGGTGCCTGGGCGAGCAGGCGCCCCCTCCGAGGCGAGGGAAAGCCGCGCGGGGCGCGTGAAGAAACCGGAAGTCAAACGACGGCCTGTCAATCACTCAAGTCCCGCCCAGCGTTCCGGCTTGCGAGAGAGTAGATGACACCACTGATGCAAGCCCTGGGGCACCTGGTGGGCCGCTGTGAGATACAGGAAGCTGGACTAGATGTGCCTTTGGTCTGATCCAGCAGGGCTCTTCTTATGTTCTTAATGTTTCTTGGCACATTTGCTACATGATTCTTATCAATTCCAGACTCCTCTGTCAGCATGAAATGCTATTTGATGGAAGTACATATTTGTGTTTGTGTTTTTTTTGGTATTTTCAGTAAAATAGTGAAAATTCAGTGTTTCAGTAAATATTTCAGTAAAATCCCATTTATTTCAATAAAGTCAGCATTGCTTCACTAGTATCGTAGGAAAATCCACCCTCTGTTTTTTTTAAGGTAAAGAGTAAATAGCCTATTTTGTGATTATTACTTCTCAGTACAGTGTTCTCATCCTCCTTTAGTTCTCCCTTGCTTTCTCCTTGATTCTGTATCTTTGAAGCTGCCCTTCAAAATGAACTTTTCCCAGTGTTTGATCTAATTCCCAGTTTTCATTCCAAAAAGTGCTATAGAAATGGCTACACTTCCAATAAACTACAAGTGTTGTTTTACCACCACCACCCCAGAAAACCACCCAGTCAGTATGCAAAAGCCTAGTTAGCAGTTCTCAGCTAACTCAGGACCCACCAGTGGATCCAGGACCCACCAGTGAGTCATGACTCAGTTTTTGGTGGTTTCTGAAACTGACATGGCAGATTAGGCTGCGTGCATCAAGAGCTGCTACTTGAGGTGGGGGGGAAGGAGCCCTGCTGCCCAATCACCATTATAGCCACACCCTTTGGCATTTAAAAATGATGCAGAAGCCAGTCTAGGGTCTCTAAAAAGTGTAAGAACTACTGACCTAGACATTTTGAACACTGTTACCACCTCTATATTTGTTTTTGTTTCGATAAGTATGTATGTTGCATTATAGGTATGTTGAACGCAATATGAAAAATGGGTGTTTAAAACGGTTACAGGTGTAAAAGGCCTGTAGAGAGGTATGAGCGCATCTTGTTTCAAAACGTCTCACCTGGCCTAATGAAAGGAATGGACTAAGAGAAGCAGGTGACTGCTTGAGAGCCGATATATTTGGACAGAATGCTTTAAGAATGAGAAGTGAGAGAGGCTGCATTCACACTGTGTGGGTCAAATTAGATGGAGCTGTACAGTGGACAGTCAGTTTATCTCCCTTTATGTGTCATGTATAGATTGTTTATGCCCCATAGTGCCCCTTCAATCTCAGAGACAGGTGCTAGTCAGCTTAGAGCCTATAGAAGTGGTGAGTATAGGGAGTAATATCTCCTACCTGTCCTCATTGCAAGAATAAAATGTGGCAGGAATTGCTGAAACGTTTTGCAAACAATGTGCTGGTAACATTTGTAAAAACAATTATGAACTCTTTGAATGAATTAGGGCAATTCATAATTGCGCTTTGATTTTCCTTCTAATGCTCAGGAGAGCTGAAAGTATAGAAATGTTGATAAGCAAGAATCATTTTAGCATAGCAGCAGTTGTAGGCTTACACCATTGGTACACAGAATGAAAGACATACACATAAGAGTATATAAGGATTGACTCTTGAGGAGCTATCTAAAGAGCGTCATCTTTAAATTATTGCTCTTTAGCCTTTAAATTTGCTGTTTTTGCACAAGAGCAGCTCTTAATTTTGTGTTGTTCTTTACTCCTAGGTATCTTGCAATATATTCCGAACTCTTCCTCCTAGTGATAGCAATGAATTTGACCCAGAAGAAGATGAACCCACCCTTGAGGCATCATGGCCACATTTACAGGTGAACTTCATTCTTTAAATGATGGAATAAAAAAACGTATGTTATTAACATGATAGATTCAGAAATAGACCTAAATGTAAAAGTGTTTAAGCATATAAAGTTGGATACCCCATGTTGACATGTTCCCTTGCAACTCGGGTTCCTGATCATCAGCATCTCTCCTTTGTATAGTACTGGAAAACTGGTTCCTAAACCTAGGTACAATACCACTGAAAAAGCTAATTTGGCTGTTTTCATCAGCCTGATAGTGGAACCAAGAAAAGGTTCTCATTACCACACTGTATTACCACATTGTAATACATTGGAAGACATTATCTTACAGATGAAGGTAATGTCTCAAGTATCCTGGGCCCAGACTCTAAATCTGCTTAAAAAGTAAACACTGGTAAATTAAATTTAGTTCAGAAAAAAAGGAGTTAGCCACTGATGATTGTTACTGTTGTTAGTCGCTAAGTCATGTCTGACTCTATGTGACCCCATGGACCACAGCACACTAGGCCTCTCTGTCCTCCACTAGCTTCTGGAGTTCGCCAATTTCATGTTCATCGCTTCGGTGACACTCTCTAACCATCTCATCCTCTGCTGCCCCCTTCTCCTTTTGCCTTCGATCTTTCCCAGCATGAGGGTCTTTTCTAAAAACTCCTCTCTTCTCATGAGGTGGACAAAGTATTTGAGCTTCAGCTTCAGTTCTTCCAGGGAGCAATCAGGCTTGACTTCCTGTAGCATTGACCGATTTGATTTTCTTGCAGTCCAGGGGACTCTCAGGAGTCTTCTCCAATTTGAAAGTATCTATTCTTCGGCGCTCCACCTTCCTTATGGTCACAGCCATACATTACTCCTGGGCACTGATGTTTACACCACATATTTACATCTAGATAGGTCCAGGCTGATCTTCCATGCAAAGAAATTGATGCAGCTACCTGTTTCTAGTGGGGCTAGATTGGAAATGATGCAGCTAACTCAATAGGGCTAGATTAACTTCCCTAATTGTTTCTGCCATCACAGAGCAGTGGACTTGTAGTAAAGTTCTGTCTGGTAGTAAGAAAAAAAGCAAGCTTCCTGCAGCTGTTGCTTTTTTGGCTAATGGCAGCAGGGGCCAGGGATGTCTTTCCTGTTGCTACAGTGTATTTCTGGGATGGGAAGATTGGAACCTCCCAGCAATAATGTACACTTGGTTTATTAAGTATGTGGATGAGAGGGAGAGAATGCCAATGATCTTTAGGCTAAAATTAAAATACCGTCTGAAAGCAATTGTTGACTCCAGCCTAAATCTCATTATTCTCCAGCAGGCATCTGTGTTGTAGAATGCTCCTAAACATTTTCTAATTAACCATTAAATATTTTACCAACTGTTGTCAACATCTTAATTGCTTTATTTTGTCTGATTTCAAGAGTCTGGAGGGCAGAGGAATGTGCTTGTGGATTACCCCTGGGAGATTTGATGACCCAGTGAGCAAGCATTACAAGGTCGGCGATGCCTGTTCTTAGCATGAGCTGGAATTCTTCTGACCACAGCTCAATGAGAAGAATTAATGGGCACGCTGCTTGTGTCACTGTAGTTTTAAATGAATATATGGCAATATATTATTTATTTAGGATATTTTTATACTGCCTTCCTGCTTCGAAGGAGGCCCCCAAGGCGCCTCACCTCCGTTCAAATGCACAATGACAAAAATCCTTTTTTCTCTTCTTCCTCCTCTTAGGGGACATGGGGTACTGTCTTAGCTCCCCTACCCCAGGACAGATAACAGCAGTATTTCATTGTATGTATGGGTCTTTCATGTCTCCTAAAGGATTCACTGTAAGCGTAGACCATGGATTGTATCTTAACCCTCAGATGTGCAAGTGCTATCTCTTGCTTGTGCAAAAGGGGGAGGGTGCGGATCGTTCATGATTCCCCTTGTCTCTCCAGTCCCTTGTGCTCCCCAGAAAATCTGCTCTAGGGGATTGGGGTCCTTACGAAATATGATGGTCTATTGTGTGTTATAGTGTAGGCTGGAGAGGAAAGGGGAATTTCTGACAATCATGCCCCTCTTCCATCTTATACAAGCAGGAGACACCACTTAGGTGTTTAGGAGCGGCTTTGGATACAGCCCTGTATAGTGGATACACTAAGGGTGTCAGGTACAAGGGGGGGGGAGAGGAAGAGAATTCTTTAAAATGTTTAATTCAACATAAAACCTTCCCACAGCTTGGAAAACATATAATTTGTGACATGGGAGTGGGAAACAGCAGGAGGGCAATTCTCTCAGCTAATCTAGGAGGTGGGAATATGTTGTGTTCTCCTGCCTGTCTTTTTACAAGAAAGCAAAATATTTACTGATGTGTTCAATGGAAAGATGGTGTGCTTAAGTCAATTAGCAGCCCTAAATTGTGTGTTGATTTCTTGCAGCTTGTATATGAATTTTTCATACGATTTTTGGAAAGCCAAGAATTCCAGCCCAGCATTGCCAAAAAGTATATAGATCAGAAATTTGTATTACAGGTGAGAAGAAACTTTCTTTAAAGCTTGTGGTATTTGAAATTTTAGCTTTTATTGATTGGATTTAAATCCAATCCTTGAGGGATTTAAAAAAAACACTGTATAAATAGCCATGCACTAAGCTTGCATGCTTAGCTTATATTGACTGGAAGGGAAAAAGATAAGGTGGTACCAAGAAGTAGGCAATTGGAGAAAGCCAGCTTTTTCACTTAAAAAAAAAATCTGTGCTGCTCTTCAGCAGTGTTTCCTAATATAATAGTAGTTAACATTGTTTAGCCCTGGGTGAATGAACAGAACTTGCCTGATGCTAGAAAACAGTACTGTAAGTGCTAGGCAAGCCTCCTTGGAGAGAGAATTCCACAAATCGGATGCCGTTAGTTGAGAGAGCCTGTTTCCTGTCATCACCCAGCTTCAGAGGTGAGCTTCCCAAGGTTATCCGTGGTGCGCAGATATGTTCATGTGGGACCATGCATTCATTTAAAGGCAAGTTCCAGCACTTTGAATCAGGCTTGAAAACTAACCAGGAGAGAGTGGCTAAATTGTCACTAAGAGTCATCAGTTAAAGCAATTCTCTCTCTGCTGCCACCGTACGAATTTTTGAAAGTCCAGCTGTGCAAAAAGATCCTGTTCGGACTTATCAATAACCAAGCTACACATTGCCTGGTGAGTGCTTCAGAGGCAAGTTTTATTCGGTAAGGAACATAAAGCAAGCAGGGGACAAACGCTCAATTGTTTGAGAGTTGTAAAGATAAAATTTAATCTGGACAAAACCAAAGACCTCCCCGTCTGAAAATCCACGATGTGAATTCTAGACTCTCTCTCCATCCTGAATGAGGTTGCACTTCCTCTGCAAGAACAGGTGTGCAGCCTGATTTTCTGAATCCACAGCTACTCCTGGATTGCCAGAGATTGGCTGTGGCCAGGGTTGTTGTTGTTTTTTTTTTTGCCCAACTTCAGCTGGTGCGCCACCTGCAGCCAAAATTTATTCAGTCCCGCAGTGGTCCATGCCTTGGTGATTTCTTAAAATGCTCTACATGGAGCTGCCCTTGAAGATAATTTGGAAAGTGCAGAGTTGGATATCTCATGTGATTGCCGGGATTTGGTAGGTCAACTCTGTTCTGATGAGTGCATTGGCTGTTGCTTTGTTTCTGGACTCAGCCAAAGATTCTGCCATAAATCTTTAAAGCTATTAACCGCCTGAGACTGGGATACCCCAGGGACTGTCTGCTCTCATACATTCCCTGTGGTCATCTGAAGGGGCCCTACTTTGGATGTTACTGTTAGTTGAAGTTGGGAGTGTGTGAGAAGCAAGGCCTTTACTGTGGTGGCATCACAGCCATGGAACTCTCTCCCTTGTGCGCAGGCTCCTCATTTAACGGCATCTGGCAGAGGTTGAAAACATTCTTATTTCAGCTAGCATTTTAAGGATGGATGGGAGTGGGAGGATGAGTTCTTTAATTCTTGCTGCTGATGGCGATGTTTATGGTTTTGATGCTGCTTCATCTTTCTTATTTTGAAGGCTTGCTTTTTGGTAGCATATATTGTGCTATTTAGCATGCAATCCTAACCTGGAGTCAAGCCAGCACAGTTAGGCCAGCAAAGTGTGGCTGGCAGAAGGAACATAGTAAAACACGTTTGGACCACTCGGAGTCAGGGAGAATGACGCACCTCTATGTGACTCTGAGAGTGGTCCAAATGTACTTTACCGAGTCCCTTGTTCCAGCCAAACTGGCCTAACTGTGCCGTCCTAACTCCAGGTTAGGAGTGCTCTCTAAGTAGCACATTAAATTCTGCTGCATCCTTCTATAGTGATTTATGTGCTGATGGTTTGGAATTGTGATTACTTGTTTTATTGAAATGTTATAGTTTTTATTATGAGTTTGTTAACCACCTTGAGCTCTGGAAAGTCAGGATATGAGTCTTTAAAATATCTGAGCTACCCCATTTCATGTGTTTTCTTAAAACAGCTTTTGGAGCTATTTGACAGTGAAGACCCTCGAGAACGAGACTACCTAAAAACAGTCTTACACAGAATTTATGGGAAGTTCCTTGGTCTTAGAGCATTTATCAGAAAACAAATTAATAATATTTTTCTACGGTAAGTTTTCTTCTAAAAGAAAGTGGCTTACTTGGGTTATGTGGGTTGTATAACTGAATAAATATGAACTTATGATTTCTTAATTGGTTTTAACAGATTCGTTTATGAAACTGAACACTTCAATGGTGTAGCTGAACTGCTGGAAATATTAGGAAGGTAATGAACTCTCATTATAAAGGGTAAAAGTCTGCTCCTTATTTGGGCTTGCTGGTGTAATAGTAATTGCCAGGTCAGTGCTTGCAGGGGGCAGATTGGGCATCCCTTATCTGAAATCCAAAGTATTCTGAAAACCATCACTTTTTTGAATGCCAGAAATTGCATCTGACCTAACGTGACAGGTTGCACAAAATATTTTTAAAATATTGTATAAAATTACCTTCAGGCTATGTATATAAGGTGTATATAAAAATAAATGAATGTTGTGTTTAGACTTGTACCCCATCCCCAAGATACCTCATTGTGTATATGCAATATTCCAAAATATGAAAAAAAACATATCCAAGGTACTTCTGGTTCCACAATTTCAGATATGCGATGCCCAACCTGTATTGATGGTGGCATATATAAGAGTGCCATGGTGTCCAGCTTCAGATCTGAAAGGGAGGGGAAGCTTAATTTTTTTTCTATCAGACTTTAATATTGCAATTCCCAAAATGTTGGAAGGAAGTGCCTTGTGCACTGGGTTTGCAGTGGTTCTGTTGTGTTGTACAGGTTCTTAAGGCTTCTATCTGGGGGCAAGGCCACGTTTGGGTGCCACGATTCTCTCTTTCCAGAGAGATCTGACACGCAGCCTTCTTTTTGGGGGGATCTACTCTTGCGTAGTTCCCCACTCTAGAACCTAGGAGTAGGTCTAGAGCTTAAGTGCCTCTTGAACCTGAAAAGCAGCATAAACTGCTGTTTTGGAAGGCTCAAGGCTGCTGTTTTGAGAAGGAGTGCTTTCTTCGGACGCCATTTAGGCGATCTCCGGAACAGTTCTTTTCTCCTGCTTCTCCACATGAGAGCAGCTACAGAAGTTTTGGAAAGAAGTTTTAGAAAGAAATTGCAACTTAAATTCAAGAACTACAACCTAAGAACTATGAAACAGCAAAACTAAACTGAGGTTAGATGTATGTGATTCTACTATCCGAAACCGAAGAAGAATAAAGATATCAGACTGTCCAGTTGGAAAGTGACGAGACGAGAGGGAGAAGAGAGGAGGATCCCTCCTTCTACGCTCAGAGTAAAACAGAGACCTTCGAAGGATTTGAAAATATACTTGGGATTATATTTTAACATTAATTAACTCTCTGTAAAACATTCCGGGACTATATTATTTGAAATAGTTGAAGATTAAAGTACACAAATTTAAGACTGGAGCCGCGATGGAGAAATAAAAGACAAATTGGGAGTGAACACAGCCGATTCCCCCCACCTTTTTTACAACTATTTTGGACGTATTTGGGTGAGTTGGTCTGTTTGCCTGCTTGGATTTATGGATTACGACGAGGAGCCGGTTTGAGAAATACCCTGTTTCAATGGAGGAATGTGAGAGGGAGAGATTGCTGGCGGGACTTGAATTTACAATGAGACTCTAATTTGGTAGTTATAACTAAATTGACTGAATTTGACTAATTAAGTAAAATTGACTGAATTTATAAACGTGATTGAATTATAACTGGGATGTTTGGAGGAGAACATGGCGCATTAAAGAGCTGGGCGGACAGAAGAACAAAGACTGAATTACTTTCACTTTTGCTGACTGAACTGGTTATAGATAAAAAGCTGTGTTGTGTCTAGACATTTAAAGAGATATATATCTGTAAAACAGTATATATAAGGACAGATGTTTGGCTGAAGTGATTATTGTCTATAATTATTGATGGTCATTGCATAATTCTCTTGTTGGGTATGCATTTGTTGGATAGAGAAGCAAGAAAAAATATTTTTATTCATAGACATATCTTTGTGTAGCTTCCTACACCTTGAGGCCAAAAGATGTCAAGACAAGAGAGACAAGAGGGAACGCGGGAACTTTTAAGATAGGATAATACCAGCCAGTCTGTACAGATTTTATTAATTAAATTACTTTCAGAAGTCCAGCAGGTGTGGCAGGAAGTGGTAATTATTAAGAATATCGGAAAGTCCTGCAAGATTTGGAGAGTCTATCATAAGAAGTTAGCTATCTTGATAAATTTATGAATGGAACTGGAAAGGCAGACAAGGCAATGGACCGAATAGGGATAAATTCTTTGAAGCTAGAACTGGATCAGCCAGGCTCTGTGACTAAAAGCCCCTTAGAGATAAAAATAGAGTCTACTCATAGGCAAACTGCAAGCCAGCTAGCTCCAGGAAGAGAAGTAGTCGTAATGGAGGAACAAATAAAAATTACATGTGAGACATACAGAGTCTTGAAGATAAACTTGGACCAGTCAGGGTTTATGAATAGAAATCGGGGCTTCTTGGGAATAAAAACAGAGGTTATTGAAGAATTTTACAGAGAGTTGGAGATAAATGCCAAGAAACAACAATTGGATCTATTAATGTTTAAGATTGAGATGCAGAATCTTTTTCAGGAATATTCAAGGAGGAAGACATACAGTAATAATGTAAAGGACGCAAATAGGAGAAATTGGAAGAAGAAGAAAAGGGGAAGAATCTCTGAGTGATACTCAGAATTTGATGACTGAATTAGGGAAGATATAGCCAATGAGAAAAAGATAATACTTAAATAAGGGAGACTATGATGAAATTATGAATTAAGATACTTTTACTAAATGTAATCTTCCCCTCAAAACTAAGAACAATTCAAAAGAATTATTTTTATTTTTATTTTTGCTATCTTTATGCAATAATTAGATAAATTGAAAGTAGTAATTGTATGCATGTTTCAGAGATACTTAAGAAGATGATTGAACAATGTTCATGTTAAATGTTTAATGCTTTTAAATAGTGTTCGTAATGTGTTTTACTTATTGGGATTACATTATTTATTTATTTATTTATTTATTTATATATATCCCGCTTTTCTGCCCGAAGGCACCCAAGGCGGCATTACAACACAAAAACACAATAAAATACAAAATTTAACATTAAAAAGCAATTAAAAAACAATATTAAAACAATACAATTCAAAATTTAAAAAAACAACAAGCCCCGTGGATCATAAGATATAATCAAGATATAAAAGTGTAAAGCCAGCCAGCCAGCCTGTCAACAGTTAAACGCTTTTTGAAATAAAAAGGTCTTCAGCCCCCGCCGAAATGTTAACAAAGAGGGAGCAGTTCTCAATTCTAAGGGGAGGGTATTCCAAAGTTGGGGGGGGCCACCACCGAGAAGGCCCTCTTCCTGGTCGCCACCCCTCTCACTTCTCCTGGTGGCAGCACAGTCAAAAGGGCCCCCTTAGATGATCTAAGAGTACGGGTAGGTACTCATTGTGGTAAATTTATGGAGGCATAGTAGAATAAATATAAGTTAACGTATTTTGATATAGAAATGTTGGGTTAGAGTTAATCAGATAATGCAAAATAAGAGATAGTAAGGTTTGTATACAGGACAATTAAGCAATGTTAAAGTTATGATATAGATTGTATACAAACATTAATATAGGTAAGATAACTAAGCTGTAATCAGTGTAGACCTTTTGTGTGAACCTTTGTATCCCCTTCCTATGTACTATCCCCTCCATTCCCCATACCTATATGCCACTTTGAATATTTTTATTGCAAAGTGGGGTAGACATAATGGAAATAAATAAAGCAAATAAGGCGAGAGGTTCTGCCTGGCAGACGTGCAAGATGTCTTTTTTTAAAGTAAGGATCCAGCAATCAACACAAGCATAGTCCAAGCTGCCAGCCCTGTTGTACTTGTCCCTTTCCCCTACATGCACATAGCAATTACCAGCATGGCTGTGAAGGTAATGAATAGCTCCACAACACTGACCACAGGTCTTCTGGTAGTACAAGGCCAGGTATGGGTACGACCATGCAAGGATGCTGTTTCATCTGTGCTATCATAAAGTGGTCTTTGAGGCTAACTGTGATAAAGTGCATTTAAGGAGTTGGGGGTTGTCAGGTGTTCTGTGTGTGAGTGATGTCCCATTTTCATAAGGTGATTGCGTCCTTTGTTATTTAGAGGCAAATACTGTGTCTCTTTGAAATGTTTGTAGGTCCTGTGTACTCGTCTATTGTTTGTGTTTAAATATGACGTTGCATCACCACAAGCCATGAAAAGCCTTTCTTATAAACCTGTTGCGTTTTTTTCTTCTAAAATATGCAAAATCATCTTTGCTTTCAAGAAACTTAGACCATTCTTCAGATATGCATTATTGCTCCCAAGTCTTACATAACTGTGACTACGTAATTTTTTTTACCTGATAATTGAGGAATACCATGTTACCCATCTCCTTTGGTTATGATTTACTGGCTTGAGACAGTCAAAATTTTTTAGCAGTGATACTTAAATTACTTCTCTTTTTGTTTACAGTATTATCAATGGTTTTGCTTTACCTCTTAAAGCAGAGCACAAGCAGTTTTTGGTGAAAGTGCTGATTCCTCTACATACTGTTAGAAGTTTATCGCTCTTCCATGCACAGGTAGAAGTTATGCAATTATTTTCTGTCTCACTTTTTGTTACAACTGTATTGAATTGGAAATATTTTATCAAGCACCCACAAAACTGGAACATGCATTTTTGTAAACGTCCGTAAACCTAAGCTATATTTGAAAAACATGGCAGCGTAAAGTGGGTGGATGGTCCGAGCTGTGGATGGTTTCTAAAGCAGACAATATAAGGAGGCAACTGATGCTTAAGGGGACCAGTGGTTCATCTTGCCTACACTGTCAGCCAACAGGGGAGGAGAGTCTTGGTTCTAGCTCTCAAAATTTTCTAGGACTTGAATGTAGGTGCAAAGCATATATTCTGTATTCTCTAGAGATCACTCTTAATTAGGCAAGGACTTTTCCCATGCAGTTCTTCTGTTGATGCAATACAGCTGACTGTGCTCCATCCATTGAATTGGTTGTTCTCAATAGTATATGTCTTCAGGGCTGGAGGAAGGAGGAAATGTTGCATCTTTCTTCTGTGTTTTAATAGTCCTGCCTCCGCCATTCTGAATTACAGTTGGGTTGGTTCAGAAGTAGCTTTTGCGTTTGGTGTGGGAAGAAGAAAATCGCTATGTTGAAAGTCCACTCCTGATATTTAGCCTCAAGTTTATACATGATTAGACTAAATATGGAATTAGCCCTTTTATTTTAGTAACATATTTATTTTAGTAACATATTGAGTGCTTTTTCAATAATGACTTCAATTTGCATTATTTTCCTTCTGTGTTTGCAGTTGGCGTACTGCATAGTGCAGTTTTTGGAGAAAGACCCTTCACTCACAGAGCCTGTAAATATGATATATATATATATATATATATGTTTACATGTTTTCTCTTGAAGATTAACGTTGCTGCTCTGCATCTCTCTCTAACTGACCTGTTTGCAATTTCTTCTTCAATTTAGGTCATTAGAGGTTTAATGAAATTCTGGCCGAAAACCTGCAGTCAAAAAGAGGTAGGCCTAACCTGGAGTTCAAGTTGAATTTGGGCCAAGAAGACACAAAGTACTGTTTTTGCCCTGAGATAACTAGATTATAATGATGGGCAAACTCCCCTCAGCTCAATTCAGAAGTGCCAGTAGTTACAAAAACAGTACTGTTGGAGAACACTCACAAAGTATCATATATTTTTGAAGTAGAGTTCCAAGGTGTTTGTTAGGTTGGCTGCAGTTCTTCATATTATTGTATCCTTATGGGTATGCAAAGTAGTGTTTTACGTGTTGAGATGCAGATTAATTCAGGGGACTGTTTTGATTCATAATGCCTTTTGAGCACTACAGGCTGAGCGGATTTGTATTCTGAGCAAGGTCATTGCAGACTTCAACAGTCACTCCTAGATAGACAAGTCCCTGCCTCACAGCTTCAGTTCTGTACAACAGGGATTATAGTGACCTACCTCAAAGCATCATTGTGATGCAAAGCGCAGTAAGCTTGTGGCGTGCCTTTGGCCTACAGAGTGTTCACATAACTTAAAAGCCTTAGTGAAGGCAGGTCTGGGGCAATGCTGTGTGACGGTCTGAATAAAACAGTTTTGAATAGAACTGTTGTAAAAGCAAGAGGTGCATGGCTTGTTTCTTGCCAAACCAGGACTGTCCCAAAGGTGCATGAAAGCATCTTCAGTGGGAAACATCTAGTCCGGTGATGGTGAACCTTTTGTTCTCTGTGTGTCAAAAATTTGGGAAATGCCTTACTTGACAGCGCTGGCGTATCATACCCTTCCCCCCCAAAACAAAAGAAAAACAATTTCATATTCATTTATTTTTTCAAAAAATACCGGGGGGTCCTCATATCCACTGATTCTGTACCCTCAGTTTCAATTATCCATGGATCTGGGGTGTGTGTGTCTCCCTAATCATCCATTATTCTTACTTTGGGCTGCTAAAAAACCTTCTTGCTTGGGGTAGGGCAGGGGAGAATCTTATAAACGTAGGTTCCTTCTTATCCATGATTTCAGGTATCCACGGAGAGCCCAGGAACCTATCCCCTGTGGATACCAAGGCATGCCTGTACAGTCCAATCATGTGCAGTGCTTTGTTTTATATATAGAAAAGTCAAATTAAAAAAATGAAATATGAGTAAAAAAAAATTCAGGTGTCAGGAGTTGGTGAATACTAGCATGTCATCCAAAACATAGTGGCATGTCAAAAGAACATGAGTCCTGCTGGATCCTGCCAAAGGCTCATCTAGTCCAGCTTCCTGTATCTCACAGTGGCCCACCAGGTGCCTCAGAGAGCTCAGTAGACAACAAGATGCTTGCATCATGTGGCCACTCCCTTGCACCTGGCATTCTAAAGTAGCCTACTATTAATGTAAGGAGGTTGCACCACCCATCATGGCCTATAGCCCCTGATGGACTGTTCCTCCAGAAATCTGTCCAGTCCCCTTTTAAAGGCATCTAGGCCAGATGCCATCACCATCTCCTGTGGCAAGGAGTGCCATAGTTTAATTATCCACTGGGTAAAAAAGCATTTCCTTTCATCCGTTTTAACTCTCCCAATGCTCAATTTCAGTGGATATCCCCTGGTTCTGGTATTGTGAGAGAGAGAAAAAAACATCCCTTTGTCGACTCTATCCCTCCCGTGCATGATTTTGTATGTCTCAATCATGTCCCCCCTCAGGCACCTTTTTTCCAGACTGAAGAGTCCCAAATGCTGTAGTCTTCCTTCATAAGAGAGGTGCCCCAGCCCTGTAATCATTTTTGTCGCTCTCTTCTGCACCTTTTCCAGCTCCACTATGTCCTTTTTGAGATGTGATGACCAGAACTGTACACGATACTCTAGATGTGGCCTTACCATCAATTTGTACAATGGCATGATAATATTGGCTGTTTTATTCTCAACCCCTTTTTTAATTACCCCAAGCATCGAATTGGCCTTCTTAATTGCTACCGCACACTGGGTTGACACCTTAATTGAGTTGTCCATCAGCACCCCAAGATCTCTCTCCTGAGCTGTCACAGACAGAACCCATTAGCCGTTTTGATTTTTTGCCCCAGTGTGAATCACTTTAAATTTGTCTACATTGAAACGCATCTGCCATTTGGCTGCCCGTTCCCCCAACTTGGAGAGACACTTCTGGAACTCTTCACAATCCCTTTTGGTTTATACCACCCAGAAACGTTTTGTGTCATCCACAAACATGGCCACCTCACTACTTATGCCTGTTTATGAAGGTCATTTATGAACAAATTGAAAAGCACCGGCCCCAAGACAAATCCCTGGGGCACTTCGCTTTTCACCTCTCTCCATTGTGAAAATTGCCCGTTGACCCCCACTCTCTGTTTCGTGGCCCTCAACCAATTCTGAATCCATAAGAGGACCTGCCCTCTTATTCCCTGACTGTGAAGTCTCCTCAGCAGCCTTTGGTGGGGGACTGTGTCAAACGCCTTCTGAAAATCCAGATATATGATATCCACAGGTTCTCCCACATCCACGTGCCTGTTGACCTTTTCAAAGAATTCTAAAAGGTTTGTGAGGCAAGACTTACCCTTATAGAAGCCATGCCTACTTTCCTTCAGCAACACTTGTTCCTCTACATGTTTTAGGATTTTATCTTTGATGAGGCTTTCCACTATCTTACCCGGAACAGACATTAGGCTGACCGGCCTGTAGTTTCCAGGGTCCCCCCTCCTCCCTTTTTTAAAGATTGGCGTGACATTGGCTATCCTCCAATCCTCTGGCACCGTGGCCGTTTGAAGGGACAAGTTGCATACTCTAGTTAAGGGATCGGCAACTTCGTCTTTAGTTCCTTGATAACTCTTGGATGTATACCATCTGGGCCTGACTTACTTATATTTAATTGATCAGTTTGATCTAAAACATCTTCTTTAGTAACCATTATCTGACTTAATTCCTTAGTTAGGATAGGCCGTTCGGGCAGCGGTATCTGCCCGAGGTCTTCTGCCATGAAGATGGATGCAAAGAATTCACTTAATTTCTCTGCAATCTCCAAGTACCCTTTTACCTCCTCTTTCCCTCCCTCGCCATCCAGCAGGCCAACCGCCCCTCTGGCAGGTTTCCTGCTTCTAACATATTTGAAGAAGCTTTTATTATTCCCCTTTATGTTGCTAGCCATGCGTTCCTCAAAGTCTTTCTTGGCCTCTCTTACATGTCTTCTGCCAGGATTTATGTTCTTTTTTATTCTCATCATTTGGGCAAGGCTTCCATTTTCGGAAGGAAGTTTCCTTGCTCTTTGCAGCCTCTCTCTTTATTCGTCAGCCATGCAGGCACCCTCCTGGACCTAGTTGAGCCTTTCTTTCTTTGCGGTATACACTTCCGCTGGGCCTCTACTACTGTTATTTTAAACAGCCTCCATGCAGCCTGTAGAGACTGGACTCTTTTTACCTTCCCTTTCAATTTCTTTCTAACTAGCCTCCTCATCTGAGGGAAATCTGCCCTTCGAAAGTCAAGGGTTCTTGTGTCAGATTTGCCCTGCACTCTTTCCTGGACATGCATGGCAAAACCAATCGCAGCATGGTCACTGTTCCCCAATGGCTCAGTAACACTTACATCCCTAACTAGGTCCTGAGTACCACTCAATATTAAATCCAGAGTCACCTGTCCTCTGGTGGGCTCCATGCCTAGCTGCTCTAAGGCACAGTCATTTAACACGTCAAGGAATCCGGTCTCTCTTTCTCTTCCAGAGCACCAGTTGACCCAGTCGATATTAGGATAATTGAAGTCCCCCATGATTACAGCCCTGTTTTTCTTGGTCACTGCCCTGATTTGTTTCCTCATTTCAAGGTCCCCTTCAAGTTTTTGATCTGGAGCACACCCCCACTATTACATAATGCATTTGACACATGTGTAATAGGTTCGCCATCACTGAATTCTAATCAAACATCATTCAAGAATATTCAGTGTTTCAAAATGCATGCAAAGTAACTTCGTTGCAAGTAGTATTATAGAAAATTGTACTTCATATTCTTAGCCATTTGTGAAACTTTATAGTTTTCTGAGGAACAGCTTCTGAGGCTATGCAAATCATACATATGCTTCCCAAGCGTGTTGTCTGTCTGTGCTTAAGAGGATATTTGCAGATATAAACATGGGCAACTTCCACTTGAAGCAAAGCATCACTCCCCCACAAATCGCACATCCATTAATGTTCTCCTGTCTCTCTCTTGTGTCATGGATCTTGCTCTTCATAAATATGCTTGGACCCCGTTGAGAACTACTGTGTAATTATGATTGCCATTAAAAGGCAATAGTGTGAACTCTGCACATTTTGTACTTTGTAGTGCAATATAGAATTTAACAGTAGACTATGTATATGAAGAAGCATGCTGTTTGAACAACCTGCTACACATGTTCATGTGCATTCTTTTTGAAATCCATAACTGACTGCTCAAATGTCATAAGTTTGTATAAAATAAAGTTTGACAGAAGTCTAATTTAGGATATTGAGTACTGTTAATTGCGTATTGTTGTAGGAGTAAAATAACGGCTATCTTTTTAATGCCATCTGGAAAAAATAAGCTGCCCACTACCCTTCATTCTGCAAAGAACAATACTACATGCTGCAAAGAACAATACTACATAGGAACCTGGAACGTCAGATCTATGAATCAAGGCAAGCTAGATGTGGTCAAACGTGAGATGTCAAGGCTGAACATCGACATCCTGGGAGTTAGTGAACTAAAGTGGACAGGAATGGGAGAATTTAATTCAGATGACCATTATATTTGCTACTGTGGGCAGGAATCCCTTAGAAGAAATGGAGTAGCCTTCATCGTGAACAAGAGAGTGAGAACAGCAGTACTGGGGTATAACCTCAAAAATGATAGAATGATTTCCATTCGGATCCAAGGCAAACCTTTCAACATCACAGTAATCCAAGTCTACGCCCCAACCACTGGTGCTGATGAAGAAGTTGACCGCTTCTATGAAGACCTAGAACAGCTTCTAGAATTAACACCCAAAAAAGATGTCCTTCTCATCATAGGGGATTGGAATGCTAAAGTAGGCAGTCAAGAGGTAAGAGGAATAACAGGCAAGTTTGGTCTTGGAGTACAAAATGAAGCAGGGCAAAGACTGATAGAGTTCTGTCAGGAGAACACATTAGTCATAGCAAACACCCTTTTCCAGCAACACAAACGGCGACTGTACACATGGACTTCACCAGACGGTCTACATCGAAATCAGATTGATTACATTCTTTGCAGCCAAAGATGGAAAAGTTCCATACAGGCAGTCAAAACAAGACCTGGAGCTGACTGTGGCTCAGATCATCAGCTTCTTCTTGCCAAATTCAGGCTTAAACTGAAAAAAGTAGGGAAAACCGCTAGGCCCTCCACGTATGACCTAAATCAGATCCCCTACCAATATACAGTGGAGGTGACAAATAGATTTAGGGACTTAGATTTGGTAGACAGAGTGCCTGAAGAACTTTGGACGGAGGTCTGTAACATTGTACAGGAGGCAGCAACTAAAACCATCCCAAAGAGGAAGAAATGCAAGAAGGCAAAGTGGCTGTCTGACGAGGCTTTACAAATAGCTGAGGAAAGGAGAGAAGCCAAAAGCAAGGGAGAAGGGAAAGATATACCCAACTGAATGCAGATTTCCAGAGAACAGCAAGGAGAGATAGGAAGGCCTTTCTAAATGAGCAATGCAAAGAAATAGAGGAAAACAACAGAATGGGGAGGACTAGAGATCTTTTCAAGAAAATTGGAGATGTCAAAGGACAATTTCGTGCTAAGGTAGGCACAGTAAAGGACAAAAATGGCAAGGACCTAACAGAAGCAGATGAGATTCAGAAGAGGTGGCAAGAATACACAGAGGAACTCTATAAGGCCGATCTAAATGTTCCTGATAACCACAGTGGTACAGTCACTGAGCTCGAACCTGACATCCTGGAGAGTGAAGTCAAGTGGGCTTTAGAAAGCCTCACTAACAACAAAGCTAGTGGAGGTGACAGCATTCCAGCGGAATTACTCCAAATCTTAAAAGATGATGCTGTCCAAGTGCTGCTCTCCATATGCCAGCAAATTTGGAAAACCCAACAGTGGCCACAAGATTGGAAAAGATCAGTCTACATTCCAATCCCAAAGAAGGGCAATGCCAAAGATTGCTCGAATTACCGCACCATTGCACTCATTTCACATGCTAGCAAGGTCATGCTCAAAATCCTACAAGCTCGGCTTCAGCAGTATGTGAATCGAGAACTACCAGATGTACAAGCGGGTTTCCGAAGAGGCAGAGGAACTAGAGATCAAATTGCCAACCTTCGCTGGATCATGGAGAAAGCAAGAGAGTTCCAGAAAAACATCTACCTCTGCTTCATTGATTATGCTAAAGCCTTTGATTGTGTGGATCACAACAAACTGTGGCAAGTTCTTGAAGAGATGGGAGTTCCAGACCACCTGATCTGCCTTCTGAGAAACCTTTATGCGGGTCAGGAAGCAACCGTTAGAACTGGACATGGAACAACCGACTGGTTTAAAATTGGGAAAGGAGTACGACAAGGCTGTATATTGTCACCCTGCTTATTTAACTTATACGCAGAGTACATCATGAGGAAGGCAGGGCTGGATGACTCACAAGCTGGAATCAAGATTGCTGGGAGAAACATCAACAACCTCAGATATGCAGACGATACCACTCTACTGGCAGAAAGTGAGGAAGACCTAAAGAACCTTTTGATGAGGGTGAAAGAGGAAAGCGCCAAAATTGGTTTGAAGCTCAACATTAAAAAGACTAAGATCATGGCAACCACTCCCATCACTTCCTGGCAAATAGGAGGGGAAGAAATGGAAGCAGTGACAGACTTTATTTTCCTGGGCTCCAAGATCACCGCAGATGGTGACTGCAGCCATGAAATTAAAAGACGTTTACTTCTTGGGAAGAAAGCTATGGTGAACCTAGATAGCTTAATCAAAAGCCGAGACATCACCCTGCCAACAAAGGTTCGCATAGTCAAAGCGATGGTTTTCCCAGTAGCCATGTATGGCTGTGAGAGCTGGACCATAAGAAAGGCAGAGCGTCGAAGAATCGATGCTTTTGAATTATGGTGTTGGAGAAGACTCTTGAGAGTCTCCTGGACTGCAAAGAGATCCAATCGGTCAATTCTCCAGGAAGTCAAGCCTGATTGCTCCCTGGAAGGACAAATGCTGAAGCTGAAGCTCCAATACTTTGGCCACCTGATGAGAAGAGAGGACTCTTTAGAAAAGACCCTCATGCTGGGAAAGATTGAAGGCAAAAGGAGAAGGGGGCGACAGAGGATGAGATGGTTAGATAGTGTCACCGAAGCAATGAATATGAAATTGGGCGAACTCAGGAAGCTAGTGGAGGACAGGGAGGCCTGGCGTGCTGTGGTCCATGGGGTCGCGAAGAGTCGGACACGACTTAGCGACTGAACAACAACAACAACCCTTCATTCTTAATAACATTGACTTTTTAGAGCTCTTGAAAGTGTTTGTACTGGCTCTTAACTGTGGCATTTGAAATTCTGCGTGTTACTGTAGGGTGCGTGACATCCTTGAAACGTGTATACTTTTAAGCTGTTCAACATTATGCATTTGTTTCCTAAGAAGTATGTGAGTAGCTGTAGTTAATATCTGCAAATGAAAGGTTTTGCATCTGTATATATTTGTATTTGCATAACCAGAAGCTGATTTGCTGTGCTCAAAATCTGTTTGAAAAGCTGCAAAGGGGCGAGTTCTGTTATAATCCGTCCTTTCTCATTTTTAGGTCATGTTTCTTGGGGAGCTGGAGGAGATATTGGATGTGATTGAACCTTCGCAATTTGTCAAAATTCAAGAACCCTTGTTTAAACAAATAGCTAAGTGTGTCTCTAGTCCTCACTTTCAGGTCAGTATTGCATCCAGAAATTCAAGAGCTTAATATATGTTGTGTAGAAGCATGTATAAGAAACCCTGATGCAATTTTTCAACATAAGAACTCACTTGTGGAGAGAGAAATTTTAAAGCAGAGAAGCAGCTCAGGGGTGGGGTGCAGCTTAACCCTTATTCTACCCTGTGCCATTCTGAAGGCCCCCTGCCCCTGTTACATGGCCAGTCTTTTATCTCTGTTAATTTTGTTTCTTTCGAGGCATGCGGAAGACATGCATATAAATGTGTATACTTAGTGCCTGCCTGCAGAGCAAAGGACCAAAACACTAATGTGGCTATTTAACAGGCCTGATGGCAAGAGGCCGTAGATCCACGGGCAAGGAAGGCCAAACTTCTTCATTTAAACCATGTAATTAATCAAGGAGGGGGGAATCCATTGATCCCTGGAGTTCAATTCTCCAAATTTGAACAGAGCCTTGTTTACTTCTTAAATGTGAATAGAGCCTCATGCCTCCAAGTGTAGACAGTAGCATAGTGGAAAGAAGGCAATTCCGCCCTGGGGGCAGCAGTGGGATCTGGGAATAAGGAAGCGGAATGCTGGGCAGGACTTACACGTGATTGGCTGCCCGTCCGTTCCATTCCGCAGCTGCCCTGGCCTTGGGGGGCTGCCCCCAGTTGGCGCGCCCCACCGCTGCTCGCCTAGGCACCCGGCGCGCCCCCCACCCGTCCCCCCCAGCGAGCAGGCCCGCCCCCCTGAGGCCAGGGCAGCCGTGGAACGGAACGGACGGGCAGCCAATCACGCGTAAGTCCCGCCCAGCGTTCTGCTTCCTTATTCCCAGATCCCATCACTGCCTGGGGGCCTGGCCAGGATGCTACATGAGGCCCAGCCAAGATATTCCGAATCTGGCTGACGGTGCTGCAGAACAATTTTTTTTAAAAGAGAGTCAGGTGGTTTCAGAAGGGATGAAGACGGATGAGGCCAAGGAAGGGCGACACCCCCCCCCATGGGGTTTCGCTCTTGCTCAGCACAATGTAATAACAATATATTGCATTCAAATAAGCCTTACTGAGATTTGAACCTCTAAAAGCCTTCCAACCTTTTTATGACCCTTCAGACGTTGGAAGCGATGAAACATGTCTTGCCACCAGATTAATTTTTGCTCTGTGGATGGCCTTTCTTTTTCTTCACTTGAAAATGTTAAGATTGCTGAAAATAACCGTGTACATTTTTTACTTTCCTCTAAGGTGGCTGAAAGAGCACTGTACTACTGGAATAATGAATACATCATGAGTTTGATAGAGGAGAATTCCAATGTAATACTTCCCATCATGTTTTCCAGCCTGTACAGGATTTCCAAAGAACACTGGAATCCGTAAGTGTGTGTGTGTGTGTTTGCCCACCCCTGCTGCTCATTTTCCAACATACCAAGAGAGCCATGTTTCTACCATTTGAATGTTGTCTTCTGCAGGGTGAAATTCTACATTTTTGCTCTAAGCTCATTACACCACCTCCAAAGTTTATAGCATTAACTAAATGTAGCATGGCAAGTTCTTAACTTTAGAAGTACACAATCAGAACAGTGTGTATAAAGACATTTCAGATATTTATCTGAAATTTACACAGGAAACATTTTTCTGAAATACAGTACAGTAAACTGGAAAAGTTACTGTGCTTGCATGCAGTATTGGCTGACAGTATTCCTTGTATAGTACAGTAGAATGACCTCATGGACCCTGCCCTAAGATTCCTGGAGGGTGGAATAGGATTTGTAGCCTTGGGTGATATACAAATGTAATATATTGGGAAAAAATGAAACCTACTCTGGAAACCTGAGGTCCTGTATGTCGTCAGGATAGATGCTCTTGAGCTGCCTTGCTGTGTTAGTAGTCATTTGTTTTTGCCAAAGATTTAACTGTTGGAGACAGGAAGGAGATCTTGTTGGTCTTCCAAAAGAACATGTGTTACAATCTGATCATATTCACTTGAAAGTTACAGTGGTACCAGCACACAAATATGTTAGTGCATGACCACAGCTTCGCACATTGTGTTGCACTTGAGTCTTCTGGAATATTTATTCAGAGTTGTTTTAACCTTCCTTTCCACTTCCACCAAAGCAGTTTACCATCAATTTAAACAAAAGACAACGTAAAATACCAAAAATCTAGACAAGACACAAAAACATTATCTGTCAATCTTGCAAAGATGTAATGGTTGTATGATGAATATATAATAGTGGCCCCAAGACCCATCCTGGCCAAGAGGGGCAACCATGGTCAATAAGTGATAAACCACATGCTCAGGGTTGCAGGCATGGCTATCTATGGAAGAATAAATGGTGGGCAAAGTCAGTTCACTGTGTTCACATATGACTTTGGTACATACATTTATACATGTGGTAGGCCACAGAAATGAATGGTATGTGTATTTATGGAAATAATAATACTTTCTTAGGTCACCAGATTTCTCTAATGACTATAACTCAAGGCAGTTTACGTAGGCAGATTTTATTCAGAAACCCGAAGGTTTTTATAATTTTTACAGAAACGTTCTGTCTTCCAAGAACTACACACATACAGATGGATCTTTCTGGATTTAGTCCTTCTTTCTGGCCACCCGTTTGTCTTCTCGCTGGCTGATAAGCGGCTTCCCTGCTCCCACCAGAGAAGCAGCTGACTTCGGCACAACTCCCCCTCTCACAAGGCAGCCAAAGACAGCTCAGCTGTTAATCAGTCGCAATTTACAAGGTCTGCTGCTCACAGAGACTTCCGGTAGTCCTGAACTGGCGACCTTCAGATCTTTCAGCTCTTATCTTCATGCAAACGGAGGCATTAACCCTCTCGACTAAATCTTCTGCCCAGAAAGGAAATAGTATCCTTATTTATTTATTTTAAGAATTTATATCCCACCTTTCCCATGCTGAAGCAAATGCCCAAGGTGGCTTTCAAGATGGTTGTACCCAACTTTTTAAGATGGTTGCCCCAACCTGTTCACTACCCTCTGAAAATTGGTTCATGACCCTCTTGGGGATCTCAACCCCCAGGTTGGGAACCACTGGTCTAGCAGGACCAGCAGGGACACACTCAGTGATGTCATGCACCCACTACGCACCACTACGCGAGTACCGGTTTCTAGAAGTTGAGCTGGCCTAAATCATTATTTGTTTGGCATTTGGACAAGTGCCAATCAAAAGTGAGTACCGGTTTCTAAATCATTTGGATGACACCACTGGACACACTTCCCCTATCTGTTCCATTGGGGGGGGGGGTCATCCATGAGGATGACTAAGGCCGTCTCTGTCCCAAAACCTGGCCTGAAGCTGGATTGAAAGGAGTCAAGGTAATCCATTACCTGATTGACCGGGACACCACCCCCCGCTCAGTCATCTTCCCTAGGAAAGGAAGGTTGGAATTGGTGGAATTCAGAGGTGATTTTTTTTTACTGTGGTTGATGGTAGTGAAGGTTATTAGCAGTGAACCTCATTTGCCATTTTGTTGCCCGTTCATCCAGTTTGGAGAGATCCTTCTGGAGCTTCTTGTAACCTGTTTGGATTTTCATCATTCTGAATAACTTCTTGTCATCTGCTAACAGATTACTGTTCACTCCTAACTCCAAATCACATATAAACAAATTAAAAAGCACTGGTCCTGTTATAGGTCTCTGAGGAGTCTCTTTCCCCTGTCTGTTGTGAAATCATTCCATGTTTTATTACTTTCCTGCTTTCTACTCTTTGACAAGTTGCCATCCATAAAGTTACCTATCTGCTTATCCTGTGACTAAGGGCGCAATCCTACCCAGCGCCGGGATGGAGTCTCCCCGTGGCAAGGAGACAAATTGGGGCCACGCGGCCTCCTGGACGGGCTTAGGATCCGGAGCCCGCCCTCACCAATCCCCATCCCGGAATGGGATGGAGCCTCCCTTGCGCTGAACGGCTTCGGTCGGTGCGAGGGAGGCTTGCCATCGGCGCTGTCAGGTCAACGCTACTCATAGCATTGGCCTGAGAGTGGTAGCGCTGACATGGGGGTGGCGCTTGGCACCCCCATGTCGGCGCTAGTGACATAGCATTGATGCAACAATGTTGCAGGGCAGCCGGGATTGCGCTGTAAGTCTAAGGCTGCAATCCTGTGCCTGTTTTCTTGGTCCTAATCCCTGGTGAACTCATTGGGACTTGCTTCTAAGTAAACAAGCAACATATTGTGCTGTAAATCTCCAGCTTCTGCAGTGTAATAAAAAAATTTGAAAATGTGAGAGTCATATTTTACATGAAGTTTATTACTTTTTTTCCTTTTCCATGTGATGGCTTCCCTTTTTCTTTTTTTGAATGTTAGATGCCCCTATTCCAATTTCCTATACTACATTTCTGATCTGTTCACATATATGACAGCGTAAGACTAAAGTTATTCCGGGCACAATGCTGACCTGGAGTTAGACTGGCACAAGTCCCTTGTGCTGGCCTAGGAGTGTCACAAATGCAGCGTGAAGCGTGTTTGCACCACGTTCGGAATCAGGAAGGCCGGCACTCAGATGTGCACCATCCCCCCTGATTCCGAGAGTGGTCCAGACTCGCTTTATGATGTATTTGCGACACTCCAGGTTAGGACTGCGCCCTCCATGGTCTTTCTGTTGTCTAGAGAAGGCCTTAGTTTCTAAGGCTTGAGAACCATTGTTTTGAGCACCATTTTGTTGGCAGCTTGGAGCATTGGCCTCTCCTCTGGGCACGGATGTAAGAAAAAGATTTCTAGTTGATCCACATGAGCATTAGAGTCTGTTTCCATGCTGGCATTGCAGCTTCCTCTTTCTGCTCTCTGTTGCCATTTGTTTCATCTGCACTGTGAGCTCTTAAGTTTTGGGTTCATTTCTGCTTCTCTAAAGGCAGTAGGCACTGGAGTTTGACTTGCTCTTTGTTGCGCCATAATTTAACAGGATTTAGACTTGCATAGAGGAATTGTTCCGAAAAGAGACGGCACATGTATGTTCTTGGTATCAATATGTAGGAGTGGGAACTGCAGTAATTGCTTAAGTGTGGTGTGGTGGCAGAGGTATTTCTGTCTCTTAGCAGTGCAATTTAAACATCACAAACATAAGGGCCAAAGCAATGTTTTCTATTCTGGTTGAATTGCTAATTAATGGGTATTTTTTTCACTGTTTTCTTTCTTATTTCACAGGGCTATTGTAGCTTTAGTATACAACGTGCTGAAGGCATTTATGGAAATGAACAGCGCCATGTTCGATGAACTAACAGCCACTTACAAGTCAGATCGCCAGCGGTAACTTTTAAAAGCTTTTTTGTCAGCTGTGCATAAAGCCCGCTGTTTTTAGTTTTGGTTCTTTTTCTTTCTTTCTTTTTTACACTTTGCAGTAATTGCATAATTTTCACACATGATTGATTGTTTAATTCCTCATTTTTTTCCTGCATGCTCGTTAGCCTGGCCTTTGCAAGACGTATAGATGGTTGTTTCCCCCCCCCTTTATGAGATACAGTACCCATTGCGTAGCTTGTGAACTTGCATTCCTCACAGAACTTCTTTTGGCTCTATGTTCTTAAAGGCTTAAATGTATCAAGAGTTTCAGTAGTTAAAATTATAATAAAAAAAGAATTAGCCATCACTTTGCTTAGAGATTTCAATAAGATCAGCTGCAAGCCACAAGGATTAACAGCAAACGCGGTCTCAACTTGCCAGGAGGTCTGGTATATTCGAGACACCATCTTCAAGCAAAGTGACACCTTTCCCAGTCTTTCTGGCTTTCCCTTGTTTAAACACCTTGATACATCCAAGGCTTTGACATGGCAAGATCTGGAAGAAGTGCCATCCATACAGTCATTAGTTGCACCCTAGTTAAAATGTTTCTCTGTCTTTTCCTTAATCATCCTTCTCCAATTATAGTGCATCATCTTTTGTCTGAAATTTCAGCTTATCCAAAGCAGCAGGTGAAACTAATGAGGAAACTTCGGGAACTCTGGGCAGTTTGCGACTTGGTGAAAGTCGTGTCTTTTGTGAGCCTCGGGGTTCCCACAAGCAAAGCGAAGGGTACTGTATGTCATCAAACCTTGTTAGGTTAGTATAGCCTCTCATGCAATTTTTGGAGGCCATAATATTGTTCCATTTCATCACCAGGCTCACAGCTCATTGCTTGAAGTTTTTTTTATTTTAAAGAAATGTAATTTGGGGGGGGGGGTACCAAGTGCCCTGTTTTTGTACACTTTATGCCTAGTGTGTACACAAAATCAGACTGGGTTGATATTTGATTCATTAGCTTTCCCATTTAAGCCAGGTGACACAGCTTGCATAATGCTCAGGCCCTTGGGCCAACCAACCAACAATATTTATTTATATACCACTTTACAATACAAAGTTCACAAAGCAGTTTTCAGGCAAATGATAATAATAATGGTTAAATGGCTCCTTGTACCAAAAGGGCTCACAATCTAAAAAAAAATACAGATCAGCCACAGCCACTAGAAAAGACACTGTGCTGCGGTGAAGAGGAACAATTACTCTCCCCCTGCTTAATATAAGAGGAACACCCCTCTGAAAAAGTGCCTCTTGCCCAGTTAGCAGGGGTTCCACATTGCCCATTCCACATTGGGAAATAGAGAGCCAATATAGATTTTGATCTATTGTGGACCTGGTTGCAAATGTTATGCACGTTTTATCTCGAAACAAATAGGCTTTTAGTTGCCACTGTCGCATTGTGATCATATTTCTAGCTGAATCTTGCTGGCATCTGGAGTGGCTTTGCCTCTTTAGAAATACTTTAAAAATCATGAGATTCGGAACTGGGATCCAAAGAGTTATTTAGGACCTGAGCATCCCCAATGGGGTGACATTTAGTCTTTGAAAAGCAGGCTCCCACAAGCAATCAGTTTGGAAAGCCACCTCGGTTTCAAAGGTGGCCTGTCTGTGGTAGTGAGGGAGTGTGATGGAGGGCTTTCAGGAAGCACAAACCCGAAGCTCTCTTAATATGTGGGCACTAGTTGTATGGTTCCTTGACTCCCAGCTACAGTAGTATCATAATTCTTACAAGAGTAGAAAGTAGCATTCAAGCAGAGGAGTGGAGTGAAGTTTACTGTGAAATAAAACTTCATTGTTTTCTCTGACACTTACAACTGAAGAATTGCAGCCCAGGGATATACTTTATCACTGGTCTTCAATGTGATGTCAATTACCATTAAAGCGATGGAGGCCAATCTCTCTCAACTATTTAGAACATAGCCATTTAACTTGAAAAATAGGCCTTGAGTCATTAGGACTCCAGCACATTAAAAACTATGCTGAAATAAAGAATTTGTTCAAGAAATACCATCATAGTTCTGTGAAAGTTTTAGGGGCTATTTTTTTTACTGACTATTATTCTAGTGGTATAATTGATTCTGATCCAAATGAATGGATGTTTAGTCTAATGAAAAAGCACTGGAATTTATAATGAAAAACTGAATGGATCATTTTGGTATTTAAATGTACTCAGCGGATGCAATCTTGTACTAAAAGGTGATTCAGTTAATCCTTACTAACTAGAAAGAAAAACAAATGCACTAGCAATGGGTAAACGATTGTCAGACGGGGCTTCTCTATCGTATTGGAAGAAATATAATGGACAATGTAGTTTTTAATTGCTTCAAATGCAACAAGGATAGAAACTCCCCCCTCCCCCAAAAGTCTGTAAAATAGGCTATTTGATTTGTAAACTGTGTTGCTTCTATAACTTTTTGCTACGTTTTTGTTTTGTTGTACAAGGCACATTTTATTGACGGATAAAGAAATTCCAGTAAGTGCAGGACAAGATCAACCAGCAAACTGAGCAAGTGGTGTGAATCATACTCTGAAGTTTTTTTTTGGTCTTGGTAGAGTTATCAAGATTGTGTACAAAAAGCACCACCAGTTTAGTTTGTACTGTGAATGCGTGATGTTATGGAGTTGAGCGCTCTCTCGCTCTCTCTCTCTCTCTCTCTCTCTCTCTGTGTGTGTGTGTGTGTGTGTGTGTGTAATCTTAGGATGTTTTAGAGAAAATTGAAGCTTCACAAAACACAGCGTATCACATCTTTAGTGCTATTTTTGGTTTATAGCAGTACTATTGCAAACAAGACGATATAGAACATAACTTAAATTTGTTTCTTTTGTCATTAATGTGTTTTGTTCATCTTTTTACTCGCTAGTGAGAAGAAAAAGGAGAAGGAACGTGAAGAACTATGGAAGAAACTGGAGGACTTGGAATTAAAGCGGGGTCTTAGACGTGATGGAATAATTCCAACTTAACAAAAAAGCAACATTAATTAACCTGTGGAGTCACACATGTATGTAGTAGAAGATGGAGCAACAGTTTTCTGTATTGTGCAACTTTACAGTAGATTTCACATTTGTTTCATTATTACAACAGCACTGTATATATCTGTCTGAGTAAAGGAAAAAAAAAATAAGGACTTCGATCCAAAGTTTGGACAACTGATGGACTTCTCAGAACTCTGCAAAAATAATCATTGTTTTAACCCTTCTTTAAACCAGTCTTCAAAAGATCTGTTGATGAAAAATGCTATGTCCAAATTCCATTGTCAGGACCTGTTCCTTATTTATCATTAGCAGAGAGTGATACAACTTCAAATGTGAACAATCTTAAATTTAGCTTGTCTTTCTGCTAAAATGTTAAATGTATTTATAGTAAAAGAAAAAAAAAGATTGTCATTTTCTTATGAGTTTGTGTAACATCTTTCTCCTCTGGATAACTATGATGTAATTTGACTTTTTTTTCCTTTTTGCACATCTTCATGAGTTGAATGTTTATACAAATCAGGGCCATGAAAAAGAAAATTAGAGGTCCTTAAACGCTAAGAGTTTGTTCTGGTATAAGCAACTTTTTGAGAACCAGACTAGCTCTGGTGCTCTTTCAGTGTGAACATTACAAGTAAATATAAAGTGGTTATAAACAGAATTGGGAATTCCGATTTGGATTTGTCAATGAATGAATTGATTGTGAATCCAAACTCAATTCGCCAATCTTTATCAAAGTGTGCAGTGGCAACAACGCAGACTTCAGTATCCGACCAGTATTAGTTATACACCATTGATAATATGACAAAGATTTGTGTTAGTATTGAGGCTAAATTATTGTATTGCAATACCTTTTCTTTAGGCCATATGGAATAATTAAAAAAAAAATGCTCAAGAGTCCATCTATGAAATTGATCTCCTATGATCATCACAGATTTAAGGGGGTGGGGTGTTGAGCAAACAGTTTAGATTGTTTTGAAGTTGTTGCCTTACCTTTCTAAATACATATTTATTAAACATTCCAGCAAAAGAAGAAAGGAAGTGTCACCTCTAGGGGAGGAAAGATTCTGTGGTGTGTTTGCGAGTGTAATACTATTTCTTATCATAGCAACATCCTTTTTTTATTTGAGCTGGAATGGATTCTGGATAACATACTTCTGCATTCTGAACTGGGATGCTCATTCTGAATTACTGTATTTGTTACCAAAAGTGGTTCTAAAAAAATGCTACTGAGGGTGGGGGAGAGAATATCCCAATTCTGGCAATCCTAATATCCTGAGTATTAATAAAATTTAAAATGATTTTTTATCAAAGGTGCATTGTGACCAAATTGTTTAAGATTAAAACAAAAAAAAGAGGGCTGTATTATAAGTATACATTACTGGCTATCTGCTTTGTATTTAAAAGTGGAATCTCACATCTTTGGTAGATAAAATGCTGATAAGACTTGTGTACAGTATATATTTAGCTAATGCAGGTGCATTATTATATACCGTAAGGTATGTGTTTTTCAGGATTTTTCTCCAGGATGCTTTTGAACTGTTATAGACACATATGACAACAATGAATTGATAATCCTAAACCATTGATCCAGCAGTATTTACAGTATAAAGCTGAGTTGGTGTTCATGAGTCTTTTGTGATAGTTGCAAACATGAATTTACAACCTGTTGCCATTGATAGAAGTACAGTATAAATACAAGCTTGTATATTTTTCTTCCTGCCATTTAAATATTTGGTAGAATTTGCGGTTTTCTTGTTTCCAAGTCAAAAAAAAGTAAAAAAAGAGAAAAAAATAGTCCCCTTCCTGACTGACTACTATTTCGGGATTATCAGGTCATAGTTTGTACACGTGAGTCTTCACATATGGATGTTGTAAACTCAACGGCTTTGTTTAAACTTGGCACTGCTAATTCTGGAAAAAAAACAAAAACCCTAGAAGTAAACTTAGTCATATGCAACACCGAACACAACATGGTTTAATGGGATTAAGCTAAGCCTCTTTTAAGAACATTGACTGGGACTCAATGTAAACTTGGCAGACACTGCCACAGGTGAAATGTTCTATTTTAAAAAGTGCTGGAGCAAAGGTGCAAGCTGAAATACTGAAGATGAAATAAATTTATAACAAATCATATCCCTTAGACCTTCTTGATTTTGACCAGTCTTTTGTCTGTGCCACAGATGTCAAAATTAGCCTGTCCTTGAAAAGGCAGGCTGGCTTATTTCAAATTTGTCAAAAAACGGGATCGTTGTCTCCAAAATAAATGATCTGTTTTATCTGAGGGAGCAATGCTATTAGGCACTGGTAAGTTAGGAAGAAGCATTATCCAGTTAAAAAGGGGGACGGGACAATTGCATGAAGGATAGGTCATGGCTACTAGTTACTGATGGCTGTGTATTACCTCCAGATTTCCAGCTGCTGGGAAGCAATAGCAGGACAGGGATGTGGCCTTCATATTCTCTCTGCTAGACTTGAGAAGCCTTTGTTTAATCCTCTTAAGTGTTAGATTCCCAGATGTTTTCAAAATCCTGAATACTGCACTGGGGGCGTATTTTAGCCTGTTCTCCTCATAGGTACACAGGAACGGTATTCACAAACAGGATCAATATTAGGGGTCAGCAGCCACTTTCAGCCATTGTGTGGCAACTACCAATTCCTCAAGTGTTTGGCAATGACAAATAGGCAATGACAAATAGGTGGTTTTCCCCAATGGCAGGTGTGCTTCTGAAAGGAAGATCTTTTCACTCCTGCAGTGTGAGGGAGGGCGGTTGGAAGGTGAGGAAGTCAAATTGAAAGGACTCTCTTATGCTCTGGTACTGGGGAATGGGTGGGTAGGTGGGCAGCATGAGGGAATAGTGTTACTGTACTCCCTGGCTTCTAGTGATGGGAAGGTCCACCCACTTTTGTCAAGGTAAGTCACAAAGTGGGGATGAGAAGAGGGCATTTTTCTGACCTCTGCTCACCAGTCACGCCTGTATCCAGTGGCATTCCTACAGGGTGGAAAACACTAGAAACTGCACAGCGTCGACGCAACAGGGGGTGGGATTAGATGCTGCATACTTAGTGCTGACGCGGAACCGCCAATCAACACCCCTGCATTGGCGCTAAGGCAACAGGAGGTCCCATTGCACTCACTCTGTGCCTCCCTGGCGTTGGCCAAAGCTGGCCAAGGCCAGGGACGCACCATCATAAATCGGGGCAGGGGGAGGGCGTTTTGGGGTGGACGATGGGCAGGTTGGCAGGCGGGCAGGCTTGGGAATCGGCCTTAAGGCTGAATCCTAAGTCTGATGGGGAGGCCACGTGGCCCCAATTCGGGCCATGTGGTCTTGGCTCTGCACCTGCTGTTTAGCAGGCGCAGATCCGAGGTGCCCATGGGGTAGGCTCCAGCCTGACCTACATGGTGCAGGCTGGCCGGCCTCATTATTCCGGCGCAGTATAGGATTGCGCCCTAGGTTTGCAGGAGCCAGAGGTCCTGTGTAATGTGGCCCCTTCCCTGGGCCTCCAGAGCCATTCACAGCTTGGAAAGCTGTCTCAGACGCTTTGCTCTCTAAACTGCAAATGGCTCTGGAGGTGAAGGAGGAGGGCTGTGTTCCATGGGAGGTCAGGCTCCTGCAAAATCTAGCATTTTGCCCCCCTGTAAGAAAGCCATTGCCTGTCTCTGAAGAGGTATAAAAATGCTATATAAAATCCAGCAATTGTCATGACACTTCTGAGTAAATGAACTATAGCAGCAGACCAGAGGAGTTTCAGAGCTTAACATGTCAAGGCCCAAGTAGAGATGTCATGGGGGTGGAATTTCATCGTGGTCCAGATCAACCTGAAGGGGACTTTGAGATGAGGAAACAAAGCAGAGAAATGTCTATGAGACACATGGTTGTAATCATGGGGAACTTCAATTATCTGCATATCAACAGAATCAGCTCATGCTCTGGTCATGGCAGACCAGATTTCTTGATACACTAAAAGACTGTGCCTTACAGCTAAGGATGGTTTTTTGGGGAGTGATCAACACAGAATGCTAAATAATGAGAATTTCTACTGAAAATGCTACATAAAATGAAATTTAGGTCAAAATGCAAAAAAACAAAACACTTTTGTGTATTTTTGACAGTTGGACACAAATTTAGATCTATTTCACAAAATAACACCATTTTTGTTTCTTTTTGACAGTTTTGAGGAATCCACAAATAGTTTTCAGTAAGGGATCAGGAGGAGGAGTGGCAGAAACAGCAGGAAGCTTGCTTAAACTATGAACACGCATGTTCATAGTTTACAGTGCATGCTGGGAGACTAATGGAATGTGGAAGTAGTAAGTAGCAGTTTCTTGACGCTCCAAGCAGCAACCAGAGTGCAGCTTGGGAATTTTTGAGCAGGTTATTTTGGGCTGGGGTGTGTGTGCCACTGATTGCTTGCCTGTAGGGCCATTCACCCTTATTTATTGTGCTGTTTGTTCAATTTGCTGTAACATTTTGGATGAAAATACATAACACCGCAATTTGCTATTTGAATCAAGAAATTTGGGGAAAAATATCACCAACCAACCAACCCCCCCCCCCACCTCTACTTAGAGCTGGTAGTCACGGAGCCAACAAACGGGTGACTCTGGATTTGATATTGTGTGGTACTCTGGACCTGTGGGCAGGGATGTAAACTTTACTGAGCTGTTAAGGAACAGTGATGGTGGTGCGATCTTTCACCATGCATGTTGGGGGAAGAGTGCCAAGCAAATTGGATAGGAGAACCTTTGATTTTCAAAGAGTGGACTACCCCCAAAGGAGAAAGAGTCCAATGTCTCAGAGTGCATGAAGGCTGCTGCTTAAAACAATAGTACATAAGAACATAAGAGCCCTGCTGGATCAGGCCAAAGGCCAATCTAGTCCAGCTTCCTGTATCTCACAGCGGCCCACCAGATGCCCCAGGGAGGCATGAGACAACAAGATGCATCCTGTTGCCACTCCCTTGCACCTGGTACCAGTAGCCCACCACCTTTGTAAGGAGGTTGCACAATCCATCATTGCCTATAGCCCACGATGGACCTTTCCTCCAGAAATCCGTCCAATCCCCTCTTAAAGGCATCAAGACCAGATGCCATCACCACCTCCTGTGGCAAAGAGTTCCACAGATTAACTACCCGCTGAGTAAAAAAGTACTTCCTTTTATCTGTTTTAACTCTCCCAACCCTCAGTTTTAGTGGATGCCCCCTGGTTCTGGTGTTTTGAGAGAGGGAAAAGAACATCCCTCTATCGACTATCCCTTCCATGCATAATTTTGTATGTCTCAATCATGTCCCCCCTCAGGCGCCTTTTTTCTAGACTGAAGAGCCCCAAACGCTGCAGTCTTTCTTCATAAGGGAGGTGCCCCAGCCCCGTAATCATTTTTAATAGATGCCCAGCTGAAGTGTATACCACAAAGGGCTCTGCTATGTCCAGGAGACTGCCAGCTTGGCTAATAAGCAAATATAAAGGGCAAGGAATCTGCCTTCTGTAAATAGAAGTCTTCACTTATATGCTAATGGGTTCTGTGCTATCTGTGATAATTTAGGATAGTGGGATGCTGGTGGACAACTTGATAAAAGCATCAGCCCAGTGCGTGGCAGAAGTGAAAAAAAGGCCAGTTCCATGCTTGGGATAATTGAAAAAGGAATTGAGAACAAAACGGCCAATAGTATAATGTTGTTGTACAAATTGATGGTAAGGCCACATCTGGAGTACTGCGTACAGTTCTGGTCGCCGCACCTCAAAAAGAATATAATGGACTTTGGGAAAGGTGCAGAAGAGCGTGATCAAAATGGTTCGTGGGCTGGGGCACCCACCTTACAAGGAAAGGCTGCATGTGCTTGAGGGGGAGATGATTGAGACATAACATTATGCGTGGGATGCGCAGGGTGGATAGAAGGAAGTCCTTTTTCCTTTTGCACAACACCAAAATGGGACATTCACTACACCTGATTGGTGGAAGAGTTTGAACAGACCAAAAAACAAATTTCTTTACCCAGCGAGTAAATCATCTGTGGAACTCCTTGCCACAGGTTGTTGTCATGGCACCTGGCCTTGGTGCCTTTGAAAGGGGGTTAGACAGATTTATGAAGGAAAGGTCCATCACAGGTTACAACCCATGGTGGCTATGCAACTTCCAGGTTTTAGAGGTAGTCTGTCTCTGAGAGCCAAATGCAAGGCAGTGGCAACAGAATGCAGGAATCTAGTTGCCTTGTGTGCTCCCTGAGGTATAGGAAGCTAGACTAGATGGGCCCTTGGTCTGATCTAGCTGGGCTCTCTTTATGTTTTTAAATCATCAGCCTGGGTTATTTTCTGCATTACATTCTCCAGTGGTGCTGGGAATGAAATGGGGGGTACCTCGGTCACCTGTCCTGCTCAAATTGCAGATTGTGGATGTTCTGGGTAATGGGGGGAAAAAAAAGTCCATATGAAGTGTCTAGGTAGTTTTAATGACTGTAAGTGATGTGAAGGATTGGGAGAGTCGAGAAAGGTTTGCAAGGGTTAAGCTGAAGCATTCTGGTAAAAGCCAGCCGGACTCATTAGGAAAGGGAGCAAGAGGCGACTGCTCAGTCCTGCTGGCGCTGAATGCAGCCGAGCTGTGGTGTGGGGTGGCACAGGGGCAGGGGGTAGAAGGCGGAATGGAAGTGGGCAGCAAGCGTTTTGGGGTGAGGGAGGGCAGGGAGAGGGGTGGTTCAGGCCTGGGGAGGTGGAGGGGGCCTTTGCTGCATCCTAACCCAGGTTCCAGGTCCGAAAACCCTAGACGGGTGTTCTCGGACTAGTGCCAGTGATGAGTAGTCCCAGTGGGCAGGCCCGGGCTTGAAATGGGGTAAAGGAACAAATGCTACCCCCAGAAGAAAACGGCCTGTCCAGTTCCAGCTCTGGATATGGCGTGCGCTGTGCGGTCCCACTGCATCCGCCCTGAATAGGGTTGGGCTGCCCGACCTATACAATTATGCCAAGGGTGAGAAGAATGGGTGGGGATCAGCCTTTTTTTCCTTTCTCGCAATACTACAACCAGGGGACATTCACTGCAACTCAGTGACTGGAGGGGGTACTTCAGGGAGCACAGAATTAGTCTGTGGTGTTCACTGTCACAGTGTGGTGGTGGCTACTAGCCTGGGCCAATTTGTGGAGGACAAGATCTATCGTTGACTATTAGTCCTGGTGGTTTCCCAGCCCAGTGGCACTAACCCTCTGAATACCAGGTGCCCTGGAGCAGAGAACGATGCTTGTCTCTCTGGCCTGTGGGCTTCCCAGAGGCAGCTGGTGGGACACTGGGAAAAGGATGCTGGCCTCTGTCAGCCTTCTTGCTATATTCCTTTTCGTGAGTGCTAACAGGATGAATTTTCAGGTGATAGGTTTTTAATTTTGGTTTTAGTTCAGTGCTTTTTACATCATATTTTGTCTTAATCTTTCTGTCTGTCAGAGATGTTTCAAAGTTGTGCAGTTGCTGCAGTCCAAGAATATCAGTTTGCATTCCAGGAGTGTTATTTGATTAAGCCAGAATGGCGGCACTTCCTGCTTGATGATGTCACTTCTAATTATGACATCCCTTCCAGGTTAACGACATCACTTCTGGTGGGTCCCAACACGAGTGTCATTCTAAAAAGCGGGTCCTCGCCTAAAACGTTTGAGAACCATTGCCTTTGAAAACCATTGCCCCAACTCTCTCACAGTCCTATTCTCTGAATGTCTTTGTGAAGAGAGATGTCAGAATGAATCATTCCTGCACATGGCAACAATAGCATAGGCTGACCTCTGCATTCTGTGCCTTATCACTGATTGACAGTGATAGTTGACAGTTCAGTAATGGCTCTGAGTTCCATTCTGTTCAGTCTGGGAGCACAACCTAACCTGGAGTTAGGCTGGCATAGTTAGGCCAACAAAGTTTGGCCCGCACAAGTGCCACCGTAAAGCGTGTTTGGAGTACTCTCGGAGTCAGGGAGGATGACGCACGTCTGTTTGCTGGCCTCTCTGACTCAGAGAGTGGTCCAAATATACTTTAGTGTCCCTTGTGCTAGTCTAGCTTTGCTGGACTAAGCAGGTTAGGATTGTGCTCTGAGTGTGACACAAGAGGGTGAAACTAAGTCTACCTGTATCTCATAATTTCATGAATCTCGATTGTGTCCTCTCCTGGGCTAGCTCTGCACATGCAGAAGAATGTGGTCCGAGAATAATGAGTTGCTAGAGCAAAACTTGAGTCGCAGATGCCTCGGCTCTTATCAAAAGACAGGAGAATCGGAATGCAAGAGTGGTCCTGATGTAATGAACATGGTGGAGCTCAACAAACGCTCCAGAGCGTGGTCCCCACCACCACCACCAAAAAAGGATAAAAACAGAGGCTTGAGCTGCTGTTAAAGTGAAACTTTTTCCCCTTTTTGGTCTCCTAAAGCTAGGTGGGTCCTGATATAGTATTGTTTTTAAAAGTGGTTCCCGTCCCAGTGCTATAAAAGGTTTGGGAACCACTGCAATAGCTCGATGAGAGGATACTTTTGTTAAAGTTGTAGACAGTGTTGGATTCCACCATTGAAACAGAAGAGGGCAGCAAAAGCTCAGTTCCTTCTTTGTAGGAATGTGACCAACCAGGCTATTTTAAAAGATAGAGTTAGTGTACTTCTATCTCCTGGGGTGGGGGAGGAGGTATGAAATATTTGTAGACGAAAATCATTTTGTCCGATGTGATCCCAAAGAAACAGGTTTGCCAATTTTTTTTTTTTTCCCCAGGAGAACAGAATTCTCTGGATTTAAAAAGGAAGAGGGAAATAGAGCTTGGAGGGGAAAGGCAAGAGCTCTGCGTGTCCATTTTAAATCCCAGGAATGTAAGAGCAGGAGGGGGGGCAGTGGGTGGACAAGGGGGTGATGGAGTTTGATACAACAAAGTGCCACATGCCATCAGGTATGATAGTAGCATAGCCACAGTTCTTCCGGGCAGTGATGGCAATGTGCACACGCTCGAGTGCCTGCATGCTGTCGTCCCTGCCAGGAATGGCTCTGATGGTGAGTGGGAGAAGCTGCTTAAAAGGCACGTTGCAGCACAGCACCTGCAGTACTTACTGTGCCTCCATTAGAGCATAAGAAGATCCCCACCAGGCCAAGGGCCCATCTAGTCCAGCTTCCTGTATCTCACAGTGGCCCACCAGATGCCTCAGGGAGCACACAAGACAACAAGATGCCTGCATCCTATTGCCACTCCCTTGTATCTGCCATTCTAAATACTTGCAATCCAATCTGGGCCTTAAGAACATAAGAAGAGCCCTGCTGGATCAGGCCAAAGGCCCATCTAGTCCAGCTTCCTGTATCTCACAGTGGCCCACCAGATGCCTCAGGGAGCATACAAGACAACAAGATACCTGCATCCTATGCCCATTCCCTTGTATCTGGCATTCTGAAGTAGCCCTTTTCTAACATAGAAGAGGTTGCACCACCCATCATGGCCTATAGCCCACGATGGACTTTTCCTCCAGAAATCCATCCAATCCCCTTTGAAAGACGCCTAGGCCAGATGCCATCACCACCTCCTGTGGCAAGGAGTTCCACAGATTAATTACCCGCTGGGTAAAAATGTATTTCCTTTTATCTGTTTTAACTCTCCCAACACTCAATTTTCGTGGATCCCCCTGTCTGACTACGCTATTACAGTAAAGAGCATTGGCAGCATTTGGCATGCTCAGGTAGGGGCTGATCCTGGGCTTGGCCTTCCCTTGCTCGTGATAGTTTGGTTGGCATTGTTAGCAGAGCTGAGGAATAAAGCAGTCCCATGCGCAGCAAAATGGACTTTTGTTAACAGCTTAACTGAGACAAAGGAGGAGCTGCAGCCAATTGTTACAACAGGCAGAGGTCTAGTAACCGCAGGATAAATCAACGTGTGCACACACTCCCCCTGCTGGCAGAGGCCAACATTTTCAGACAATTGCTGTTGCTTCTCCAACAAGAATTTCAGTCCTAAACAGAAGCGGTCCTAGCTTTTTTGCACTCTGGGACAAGCCCACCCTAGGGCACAAAGAAGCCTCCCCCCCTGCACCAGAGGGGCATAACCGCAATGATGCTGGTCATATGGCCAACACTGGACAGGTTCAGCTGCTCTCCAAGCGAGATGGAACTGCATTAATGCTGGCGGTGCAGCTGCTGGGAGGGGCTGGGTGGCGAGGGAAGGCTCTGGCGGTGACGGATTCAAATCACCACCAGAGGGTTTTTTTCCTACCGCCCTCCTTCTCTGCTTTTAGAGTGGAGAGTGGGCGGCCCCAGGAGTGTTGGGGGGGGGGACACGAGGCCAGGTTGCCAAATGGGAGAACAGTTTTGCTGCCCCCCTGCCATTTGGCGCCCGGGATATTTGCACCCCCTGGCCCCCCAGGTACACTGCCAGTCCTAAATATGCATCAATCGCCCACATTTGTTTTTTTTATTTTTATTTTATTTTTATTAGAACAACCAAAACAAACTCACGACTACAACATGAAAACTAAACAAATAAAAACTAAATTCAGAACATACAAAGCAAGCGTGGAGTAATACAGCAAAATGGCTTACCGCCTTTACAATATATTGATAACTTCTCAAACTAAAAATTGGGAGCCCTTGGCCAGCCTTTTCTTCTTTAACATATCTTTTTTTATTTATTTTTATTTTTTTATAGATCGCCCACATTGGTGGTTGGCAGGGCAGCTTTAGCACCCTGGCCCCTGAAAGCAGTGTCTGCATTGCTTTCTCCTGACCTCTTTGCAGGCTACAGCTACAAGCAGTGGTGTTATCCTACCGGAACACTGGGTGGGACATCCGGGTGATCAACAGCCCGCCCGTCGCGTTCCGCAGCGTTCCGCCATTTGCGTAACCAATTATGCCGCTTGCGTATGTTACGCAAATGGCGTAACGCTGCGGAACGCGACGGGCGGGCTGTCGATCACCCGGATGTCCCGCCCAGTGTTCCGGTAGGATAACACCACGGGCTACAAGGCTGGGAGACACACAGACCAGGGCCGGCTTTAGGTGCGTTGGAGCCCAATGCAAGGCAGTCCTGCGGGGGTCCCCACCCTTTCCCGCAGGGCCCCCACTCCCCAAGAAAAGCACTTGTGATGCCACATGCAGCACCTGGAAATACTTGATGGTGTCATAATAGCCTAACTGCTTCCAGGAGGCCCATTTGCGGCAGTTCGGAGGCAAAGGCAGGAGGAAGGGCCCAAGGTGAAGCTGCTCTGCTCGCAGCTTACTAACCTGTACCCACAATGGCCATCAACCCACCGTCAAGGTTGAGATTGCGGAACAGCTTCCTTAGGACTGCCCCCCCCAATAACCAGTCGCCACAGACTGCTTTGGAACTATGGAAAGTGAGCAAGGAGCTGCTGAGTGAATGGGCACAAGCATATGTATGCCCGTTCCCAGGCCTGTCTGGAAATCCTTAAATCGACTGCGTGCTGGGGAAGGAAGATCTAAGGACAACCCGAAGAAATGGGGTTTCCCCATAAAAGACATGCTGTGTGAATGTGGAGAAGAACAAACCATCTCACCTATGCTACAGTGCAGACGGTGCCCCTCTACATGCACAATGGAAAATCTTACGTTGGCAAGGGAGAATGCTCTTGAAGTGGCCCAGGATTGGGCAAATGATATCTAGTTTTAATCTTGTATTTTATTCTAAAATATATTTTGATGCATGTATAAAATTATTTTAATGTAGGTGCATTTTTAGAAAAGACCCTCATGCTGGGAAAGATGGAAAGCAGAAGGAGAAGGGGGCGGCAGAGGATGAGATGGTTAGACAGTGTCACCAAAGCAATGGACATGAAGTTGGGCGAACTCCGGAAGCTAGTGGAGGACAGGGAGGCCTGTCGTGCTGCGGTCCAGGGGGTCGCAAAGAGTCGGACACGACTTAGCGACTGAACAACAACAACAGGTGCTTCTGACGCGAATAAAGAAAGACCTGTAGTCTATTGAGATCCTGCGTGTAGCAGCAAGCGGACTCCGAGTTTATTTTAAACTCTGCCTTTGCGGGATGCCAAGAATGGGGAAGCAATTTGTCTGAGCAGCCTGCCGTTTTTCTTGTGTATTTGGATAATTAATAGTTGCCTCTTTTTCTCTCAAGGAGGTCCACGTTCCTGGGTGGCCAAGGGGCTAGTGACTCTGGCCCAAAGCCACTGCCGGCTTCAAACTGGAGATGCCCTGGGGGTTCTGGTATGGGAACTCTGGGGGGGGGGGTTCTTTCATACAGAACAGCCTCTGGGGAGCTGCACTGAATTGGAGCCACAGTGTGGGGAAAGGGAGTCTAACTAGCAGGACTGGGCATTTGAGTCGTCGTGACTGGAGGTGCAAAAATACTGTGTTTTTGCAACTCATGTTAACTTGAGCCATGAACATTATTCACTCAACTCTACTCGAGTCTCAGGGACTAGTGACTCGAAAAGAGTCATGACTTGAATTCTACTCAAGTCCTGACTCTCTTCAGTTTCTGTGTGCTTGCTTGTTTGCTTACTTCCCCCCCCCCAAAGATCTTGTGGGCAACCTGTAAGACGTCCTTCAGACCGACAGCAGCAGCAGATGTGGTGAGAGGGGGATAGGTATTTTCAGGAGGTGGGGCTGGGGGGATTGAGGGAAGGAGGAAAGCTTACGGTGTTCTTTTTGTTTGTTTAGCTCAAGGGCTTCTAGTTTCTTGAAATGACTCAGGACTCAAATCAAAATGACTCAAAAATTTTCACGAGTTGAGTTGTGATGGTGCACACTATGAATCACAAGTCAAATTGCGGAATTGCTGACGGAATTGTAGTTCGGGCTCATTGACTGGAGCACATCCCTGCTAACTAGGCTGCAGCCCCTAAAATAATAATCCCAAAATATTAGTGGCAGAAAAGAAAACATCTGCTGCTTGTGGCTAATAGAAATTTTGTTGGTGGGAATACGTCAGGCAATCAGTGTGAGGACAAAGGGTTCTGAATCCTGCACCATTTGTTTTTAGATATGTTCACTTTTTGACAGCAGGCACAGACCGGGCCAGCCCATTCATGGGGCCAGCTGAAGCTGTCGCCTCAGGCGGGTGGCTATCTCTATCCCTCCCACTTGTCTCTACTGGAAGGAACAGAAGCTGTCGCATTACCTGCCTCAGGTACTTGGGGTGCAGGTGCATCCCCTCCTTCGTACGACAGAAGCAGATTTAGAAGTGCCTCTTCTTAGATGGCTTCTGCTACCGTCAATTTTATGAGTTGTCACCTTAAAATATATCTCAAAGTATGTTGCTTGTTTATGCAGTAACATCTTTTTAACAGAGCAAAAAAATTGGAACCAATTAGCCAAAGCAGTGATTCTCAAACTGTGGGTCGCAAGCCAATTTCAGGTGGGTCGTGAAGCACCTAGAGCAGCCATATTGAAAATACGGGAAGATGAGATGCTGGAAAGGGGGTGGGCTGTGTGGTTGTTTTCCTTTTGGTGCAATTCTAACCTGGAGTTAGGTCAACAACGTTTGGCTGGCTCAAGGCCACCGTAAAGCATGTATGGACCACTCTCAGAATCGGGGAGGATGGCTCATGTTTGTGTGCTGGCCTCTCTGACTCCTAGAGTAATCCAAACATACTTTATGGTGTCCCTTGTGCCAGTCGAACTGTGCCAGCCTAACTCCAGGTCAGGATTGCACCCTGTGTCAAGGTTGTAAGTAGGCTTTTTTCTTTCTGATTCACTTTGCTATTGGAAAATGGCTGAGAAATAATGCAACTTATTGCTGCATTCTCAGGAAAGTAGCAGGCTCTGGCATCACAATGATGGCACTTCCAGCCGTGACATCACTTCTAGTGGTCCTAGACAGATTATCATGCTAAAAAGTGGGTTCCGGTGCTAAAAAGTTTGAGAACCACTGAGCCAAAATGTTTGAGTTAGACTGCAAGACTAAGTTAGCCCCAGTGAAGAAAGTGCAGCTTCCTTCTAAGCAAAGATGAGTAGGATTGCACTAACATTGCACCCCAGCCTTGGCATTTATATGACACTGTGTTACTAAGCTTCATATAAACTCTGCAATGACTTTGTGTAAACAGAAGTGTGACAGCCAACTGGTATGTGGCAGTAGGACTGAGCATGAACCAGGTCGTGGAGCCCACACACTGTTTATTTCTTCAACATCTTCAAAAGCAGTGCAGCATCGATGTATGTTTGCCAGGAATTGATTAGGTTGTCTGAAGTTGCTGGATCCCAGCTTTGCAAATCAACCATTTGTAAATTAAATTCCGCAGCCAAATACAGCCAATTGCATGTGGGAAACTGGCTAACAAGTGTTTGCAATGATGGCACCTGGGCAGCACTTTTTGGCGGTGACTGGATTCTTTATTTTTAAAGAACTCGTTGGGTGTCCTCTTCCATGATTTCCCCCCCTGAGAACGTGTACATCTTAACCAGTGATGTCATGCAGGGGGAACGCGGGGGAACTCAGTTCCACTAGTTAAAATTAGGGCTGACTCCGCCCACTTCACTCCCCCTCCTCCCCCTCCCAATTCCTCTGCAAAGAGCTTTTCTTCTTGGTTGGCCGGCACTCAGAGGGTTAAAGGGAGCGACTCCAGATTCCTAGGGGGGGTGAAGGCAGTGATGTCATTCAGGGGGAACGGACCAGAACGGGCATTCCGGATCCTAACGAGGTGCCCTGGGTTCTGGGTTCTGGGTTCCCGACAAGTGCCAATCAAAAGTGAGTTCCTGTTCCTAAATCATTTGAATGACACCACTGATCTTAACCTGAACACAGGACCCCCTTTTTGCAACTTTTAAATGCATTCGAAAAGCAATATATTGGAAAATACATGATGGCATTGCTTACTGAACTGATCATACTGAAATAACGATTACAAGAATCTAGCCCAGCGGTCTCCAAACTGGAGACTGATGCACCATTGAAAAGCATCCCTGACGTCTTTTGTTCCACCCAGGACAATGGCAAAGACCCCGACTACAGCCCCCAGGGGTCTTTGCATGAGCCACTTCTGGGGTCTTCCACCCCAGCATGCAGAAGTGGCTTGCCATGAAGACCCCTGAGGGCTGTAGTCGGAATCTTGGCAGCTGTCCTGAGTGGAATGGAAGAAGCGTTTCACTCAGGGAGGAGGACAGGGTGGACTCCGGATCTGGCCCACAGGTCAGAGTTTGGCAACCTCTGATCTAACCACTGCACAAAGGAAACAAAAATCACACAACAGCAATGGGCGAAAATTTAAATACAGTCAGTCCTCTTCATATGCAAACTCGCTATCTGCTAATTCAATTATCTGCAAGGGGCAGAATTGCTACTTTCCTGGTTATCTGCGCCTCATTATCCACTATTTAGAGACCTTCCGGAGGCTGCAGGGACCTTCCGAAGGGCACCTGTGACCAGCGCTGACCTCTTTAAAATGGCCAGCAGAAGCATCCACCAGCCATGTTCAAGGGGTCCATGCTGGTCGCAGATGCCATTCTGAAGGTCCCTGCAGCCTCTGGAAGGGCTCTGCAGCATTCAAAGATCTTTTGGCCCTTCTTGCTGCCCTCTGCTGGCTTCCTGAGGGTCTCTGCTGGAAACTTCTAGTGGCAGATAAGGTATCCCTTGCACATAACCCCACTGATCCCATAGGGTCAATGGTTCATTATCTATGAACTCGCTATCCATGAGGATTTCCAGGAGCCTAACTCTAACTGATAATGAGGACTAGTTTCCAGATTGCTGCGTGCAAAACCAAGCCTAAAAACATCTTCTTCTACAGCTCTTGATTAGGTTTGGCCTAATGAGAGAAGTTAGAATTGGGGGCCTGTCCTTTGTGTTACCATTGCGCAAGGGAGGATGCTCCCAGTCTGGGGCCTTTTGTTTCTCATTCGATTGTGCTGTGCGACAGCTATTGGCGTTATAGCTACATGGAACCTACATGTACAGAGGCAGTAAACCATATGCTGGGGCCATGCAACAGGGGATAGCTATCACCTTCAAGCTTCTAGAAAAGTGGTTCTCAAACTTTTTAGCATCAGGATCCACTTTTCAGAATGGCAATCTGTCCGGGACCCACCGGAAGTGATGTCATGGCTGGAAGTAATGTCATTGTGACGCCAGAGCCTGCTGCTTTCCTGAGAATGCAGCAATCAGTTGGTTCTTTCTCAGCCATTTTCCAATAGCAAAGTGAATCAGAAAAAAAAGCCTATTTACAACCTTGACACAAGCAAAACAATCACACAGCCCTCCCCCTTTCCAGCATCCTATATTCCCATGTTTGCAATATGGCTGCTCCACTTGTGGGTTCTGACCCACAGTTTGGGAACCACTGTTCTAGAGGCACTGTAGTTTGGTTCAGGAAGGCTTATTATATCCTACTAATGGCCCAATCCTATCCAACTTTCCAGTGTTTATGCAGCCATGCCAACAAGGTGTGGCCATCTTGTGAATGGGGGGACAGTCACAGAGGCCTCCTCAAAGTAAAGGGACATTTGTTCCCTTATCGCGGGGCTGTATTGCAACTGTGAGCACAATCCTAACTTGGAGTTAGGCCAGCACAGTTTGGCTGGCACAAGGGATCCATGCTTGTGGATCCAAAGCACGTTTGGATCACTCTCGGAATTAGAGAGGCCAGCACACATGCGTGCGCCATCCTCCCTGACTCCGAGAGTGGTCCAAACACGTTTTACAGTGGCCCTTGCATCAGCCAAACTTTGCTGGCCTAATTGTGCCGGCCTAACTCCAGGTTAGGAGTTGTGCACCCTCCATCAGCGCTGGAAAGTTGGCTAGGATCGGGCCTTAAGTTGGCTGTGAGGTGAGGTGGGATGGAAAGGATGCGTCTCCTTCTGATTTCCGAGAATTGTCAGGTACAATTCCCGGTTTGCTTGAATGAAAGACATGTGGAATTCAGACATTGCTAATTAGTTGCTAGTTCACAGATTATTTCACAGACACAAAGAGGATATTGTGATCCTTTCCTGCGCACGGCCAATGCTGCAGACCATAAGTGAGTTGCACATGGCCTAAAGATGCACTGTAAATCCCAAGTACTGATAATCGTTGAACTCAGGGCCCCCCTGCTCCCAACAAAGGAAGCAATGTTTCCTTTCTGCAATTGAGCCATACAGGCTGCCTGCCTTCTTTTAATAATGCACCACTGCACCCAAACTTTTGCATTCAAAAGTTTGCAAAACTTTGAAGTGGCATTCAAACGTTTTAGACCGGGACCCACTTTTTAGAATGACACGCATGTTGGGACCCACCGGAAGTGATGTCATTAACCTGAAAGTGATGGCATAGTCAGAAATGACATCATCAAGCAGAAAATGCTGTCATTGTGACGCAATCAAAGGACACTCCTGGAACACAAACTGGCATTCTTGGACTGCAACAAATGCACAACCATGAAACATCCTGGACAGAAAACAAGATTAGGGCAAAATATTATGTAAAAACACTGAACTACAAACAAAATTTTAAAAAACCCTCACTTGAGAATTCAAACTGTTAACACTCACAAAAGAAATATAACAAGAGTAAGGTCTGAAGTTTCCAAGTTGGCGGCTCCCAGCTTTCCATGATCCACTTGACATCAGATTGCGACCCACTAAGTGGGTCCCGACCCACCAAGTGGGTCCCGACCCACAGTTTAAATAACACTGCACTAGGAAGTGGAAACACAATATTATTATTAACTAGCTTTTTGTTACCCGGCGTTGCCCAGGTAACAAAATGATCTTCCAGAGTTTATGAGTTTTGCACCCCTTCTCGCCCCCCACGCTGGGGGGGGGGGCAAACCCGGACTTCAACGGCGTCGGGAGTGTCGCCGCTCGCCCTGGTGACCCCGGAAACTATGGGTTTGACACAGTTTTCGGCCGTTTTCGACTATTTTCACGCAGAGACCCCTGCGTACCCCCACCCCCAGGGGCGCCAAGGGGGTCTGCCCCCTGCAGTGTTTGTCGTCAGGCCACAAGGTGTATGCGTGCCAAATTTCATGTCAATCGGTACAGGCGTGCCAACAGGGCCTGGTGGACCTTTTGTTTTGCACCCCGTCTCGCCCCCCACTCTGAGGGGGCCCCGAACCCGGAATCCAACTGTGTCGGGAGCATCGCTGCTTGTCTCAGCGACCCCAAAAACTACGGACTCGACGCCAATTTTGGCCATTTTCGGCCATCTTCACGTGGGGCTCCCTGTGCACCCCCACCCCTGGGGGCGTTGGGGGGGCCCTGACCCCCGCAGTGTTTGTCGCCAGGCCGCAAGGCACACGCGTGCCGGGTTTGGTGCGCGTTGCTCCAGGCGTTCCAGCACGGCATGGCGGATGTTTTGCTTCGCACCCCTTCTGGCCCCCCATGCTGAGGGGGCCCCGAACCCGGACTCCAGCGGCATCGGGAGTGTCGCCGCTTGTCTCGGCGACCCTGGAAACTACGGACTCGACGCCGATTTTGGCCGTTTTTGGCCGTTTTCACGTGGGGGCCCCTGTGCACCCCTGCCCCCAGGGGTGCTAGGGGGCCCAAACCCCCGCATTGTTTGTGGCCAGGCTGCTAGGCTTCCACATGCCGAGTTTGGTGCCAATCGGTCCAGGCGTTCCAGCAGGGCATGGCGGAAGTTTTGTCTCGCACCCCTTCTTGCCCCCCATGCCAAGGGGGGGGGCTGAACCCGGACTCCAATGGTGTCGGGACCATCGCCACTTGCCCTGGCGACCCCGGAAACTACGGATTCGACGTCGATTTTGGCCATTTTCGACCGTTTTCACGCGGGGACCCCTGCGTACCCCCACCCCTGGGGGTGCTAGGGGCCCCCAACCCCTGCAGTGTTTGTTGCCAGGCCACAAGGTGTATGCGTGCCGAGTTTCATGCCGATCGCTCCAGGCGTTGCGGAGCCTATGCGAAACATACATACATACATACACACACACCCACACCCACACCCACGCTCTTCTTTATATATATAGATACTGGTATTTACATACCGCCTTTCTTGGTCATTGGATTGCTCCTTTGACTTTAATTCAAGGCGGTTCACATAGGCAGGCTTTTTTCTAAATCCGGAAGGATTTGGTATTTATACAAATACCAAAGAGGTTCTAATCTTTCACGAATGGCAACATTCAGATGGATCTTTCAGAGTCTGGTCTTTCCTTGCTGGCTGCACAGCTGCCTGCACACTGGGCAGCTGATAAACGGCCTTGAGCACAACTGCTGCTACGAAGTGGCATTTGCATTTGTGAAGCTCAACCCATCTCACACCATTTAAAATATTAGCACAGAGCGTACTGTTATGTCATAAGGACTAGAAACTTGGAGAGAGAGAGTACCAAGATTCTCAGGTGAATTTTGCAGTCAATTGCCTTTTCTGTTGTATTTCAGCACTCCTCTGGGATCATGACTTACACTCAGCTCTGCTTAAAGCTGCCATCCAATGACGGCTTGTGCCTGCAGGAAGATTGTGTGAGGTCCCTGCTCAGCCCCAAATTTTTGGCAATGACACGCACAAGCAGCTCCTTGCTTAATGGAACAGCATTCAAGCTGCTGTAATAGATGGATGGCAAAATATATGTATGTTTGGCTTAATTACCAAGGAGTTCATAAGTAAGACACTGAAAGGCATTTGTGTATTCTCTTTTGATCAGATCTGAATTAGTGACTAAAGTAAGATCTGAAGTTAGTTGCATCATGCTTGGAAAAAATATGTAGGGTGTGTGTGTGTGTGTGTGAGAGAGAGAGAGGGAGATGGGAGAGGGCTTGGAATGAGGAGGAAAACTTCAAACAAAGAGAAGATCATACATGTGTTAATTCTCTCTCTCCACCTCAACTGTATCAATTTGGAAGATTAATTTCATGGTGAGAATGGAGGCAATATTTTCCAGTCTGCAATCCTGTGCACACTCACCTGGGTGCAAGCCCCACTGAACATTATGGGCAAATGTTCATCAGCATCTCTAGAATAACAGATTTCTGGACAGATTTCTGGAGGAAAAGTCCATCGCAGGCTACAGTCTGTGATGGGTAGTGCAACCTCCTTATTCCTTACTCCTTACTGAGAAGTAGGCTACCTCAGAATGCCAGATGCAGGGGCATGGAAATGAGATGCAGGCATCTTGTTGTCCTGTGTGCTCCCTGAGGCACCTGGTGGGCCACTATGAGATACAGAAAGCTGGACTAGATGGGCCCTTGGCTTGATCCAGTGAGGCTCTTCTTATGTTCTTAACACATCTTTATGCATTTTATTTAGGGAATTTATATTCTGCCTTTCCAGGTGGGGGTGGGGAAAGCTATCTGTCAAGCCTATCTGTCAGATACAAGATTTAAAAAAAGACCAAATAGAAAAACAAAATATAATTATGAAGACAGCAGAAAAACCAGAACAATAATCCAAAAGTCAGCAAATAAATAATAAAAAACATGGAGTCATTAATCAAAACTTCCTTCCCAGCTATAGGATAAATTCTTTCAAAAAAACACCCAACAGTCTGTCTGCAGCAAAGGCTAAGGAGGCCTGACTGAGCTTACCCCAGCATGGGCAGATAGAGTTAAATGAAGGAAGAGTGCATCTTAGGGTTTGCATCTTCCCAATACAGGTACCCTAAGTGCTTCGCAACCCATCTGAAATTGGCTTGTGACACACTGATGGGTCCTGACCCACAGTTTGGGAACCACTGTTCTAAATGGGTCTTGTGGTTAGGGTTCCATGAATGGTTCCTTCCTTCCATTTTGGTCAAAGGAGCAGTCCTGACCTCTTGCAACTGGATTCCATCATGGAACACCATAAGAACATAAGAAGAGCCCTGCTGGATCAGGCCAAAGGCCCATCTAGTCCAGCTTCCTGTATCTCACAGCGGCCCACCAGGTGCCTAAGGGAGCTCAGTAGAGAACAAGATGCTTGCATCCTGTTGCCACTCCCTTGCACACGGTACTCTGAAGTAGCCCACCACCAATGTAAGGAGGTTGCACAATCCATCATGGTCTATAGCCCACAATGGACCTTTCCTCCAGAAATCAGTCCAATCCCCTCTTAAAGGCATCCAGACCAGATGCCATCACCACCTCCTGTGGCAAAGAGTTCTACAGATTAACTACCCGCTGGGTAAAAAAGTACTTCCTTTTATCTGTTTTGACTCCCCAACCCTCAGTTTTAGCGGATGCCCCCTGGTTCTGGTGTTTTGAGAGAGGGAAAAGAATCCCTTTATCAACTCTATCCCTTCCGTGCATAATTTTGTATGTCTCGATCATGTCCCCCCTCAGACTTTGTTTCCAAGGGGCCTCACTTCCAGTTTCATTTGACTGCCAACTGTGTTTATCACCAAGGCGATCTTGGAAATAAAATATTTGTAAAAAATGGGTTGAGGTGCATGTGGAGACAAGGCGTTCCTTTCTTTTCCAACATGCTGGTCAGAAACAATAGGGAGGGTAACCTGACAATGGCATAAGACTGAACCTCTGTGGTTGTCAGCCTTTCATCTTCAACCTCTGAGCCACAATGAAGGGATTATGGGATTGGTGGTGTTGTCCATTACGTTGTCATAGAAGCCTAAGCCCTTTCCACAAACTATTATAACAAGAAAAGAATAGGAGCAAAGGAGTTTCTTGAACAATGTAAGATGGGCAAACACTTCTCTGTACCTGCGTTTAGATGACAAGATGGTCCCAGTTACGTAAACAGTAAATTTCCAGATGATCTGCCTGAATCTCTGCTTTGATGTTGTTGTTCAGTTGCTAAGTCGTGCCCGACTCTTCGCGACCCCCTGGACCACAGCACGCCAGGCCTCCCTGTCCTCCACTACCTTCCTGAGTTCGCCCAATTTCATGCTCATTGCTTCGGTGACACACCAAAACATCTCATCCTCTGCCGCCCCCTTCTCCTTTTGCCTTCCATCTTTCCCAGCATGAGGGTCTTTTCTAAAGAGTCCTCTCTTCTCATGAGGTGGCCAAATAATTTGAGCTTCAGTTTCAGTATTTTCCTTCCAGGGAACAATCAGGCTTGACTTCCTGTAGGATTGACCGATTGGATCTCCCTGCAGTCCAGGGGACTCTCAAGTGTCTTCTCTAACGCCATAATTCGAAAGCATCTATTCTTCGGCGCTCCGCCTTCCTTATGGTCCAGCTCTCACAGCCATACATGACTACTGGGAAAACCATAGCTTTGGTTATGCAAATCTCTGCTGGTTTATTCCAAAACAGACCCAGCAATAGTGGAGTTAAGTGGCCAAGCCATTAGAGATGGGGAGCAACTTTTTTCCATTATGCTCCTCTGTTAGTTTTATTTAACTTCTGGCTTGTTTCACATTAGTTTGTGGTGGTTGCTGTTTGATTCATGAGTATCTTCTGGATCCAAGTCAGTTGAAGACTACCACCAACCTGAACAGCACTGGTTACATTCCACCACCACCAACCCCAGTATATGTAGTTCTGCTCCAAGTAGGCAGGACTACTAGAGATTATGGGGTGCGCATTACAGTGCAATCCAAAGCACCACTGGAGCTGGTGCAGCCCTCCCTGCGCCAGCTCAGAGTGTAGCAAAGGTGCCATAAACATGTGCAACTACTCATGAACTGGAGCACTGGCTCACAACATTAAGCACTAGACAGAGCAGGTAGGCATGCACTGACTGGCACGGGGGTGTAGGGAGGGTGGCAGGAAGGGGTGTTCCTGGGCAGTGCGAGGGAGGAACGGGTGGACTGGGGTGGGATCATCAAAGGCTTTCTCCACTGTATCCTAACCCATTCCCAACTCTCCTGGCGTTATACTGGTCTTCCTGGATTTTCACCTGCTAAACTGCTGGCATGGATCTGAGAAGCCTCATAGGGCTGGTTGGGGCTCCGCATAGGCTCAGGGCAGAAGATTTAGCCGAGAGGGTTAATGCCTCCGTTTGCCCGAAGATAACAGCTGAAGATTCTGAAGGTCGTGAGCTCGAGACTACCGGAAGTCTCTGTGAGCAGCAGACCTTGCAAACTGCGGCTGATTAAAAGCTGAGTTCCAGCTGCCTCGTGGGAGGAGGAGTGTGCTGAAGTCAGCTGCGTCTCTGGTGGGAGCAGGGAAGCGTCTTATCAGCCAGAAGAAGATAGACGGGCGGCTAAGAAAGAAGGCTAAATCCAGAAAGAAAGATCTGTATGAGTGTTGTTCTTGAAAGACAGAACGTTTCTGTAAATTGTAAAAACCTTTGGGTTTGTGAATAAAAGTCTGCCTATGTAAACCGCCTTGAGTTACGGTCATTAGAGAAATCTAGTGATCTTAAGGAAGGCGGTATATAAATACATGTATTATTATTATTATTATTATTATTATTATTATTATTATTATTATTATTATTTATTAAGGGGCAACATATCCCCTTTCCCCGAGGAGACCTCAAGCCTCCTCTTCATGTGGCCTGGCTATGCCAGGACAGGTTCAGATTGGGCTGCCAGCTATTATATGGAATGAATAATTTTGGTGCTTGGACTACCTAGGGAGATGAAGGGAGGAGTTACAACCCTGTTGCACTCTAGATGATGTTCTCTGGAACACAGCACAATCTCAGGGTGCAATCCAAACTGGAGTTAGGCCAGGACAGTTAGGCCAGCAAAGTTTGGTCGGCACAAGGGACACCGAAAAGTAGGTTTGGACCACTTTTGGAGTCAAAGAGGTCAGCACACAGACGGGCGCCATCCTCCCTGACTCCGAGAGTGGTCCAATTGTGCTTTGCAGTGTCCCCTGTGCCGGCCAAACTTTGCTGATCTAACTGTGCCGGCCTAACTCCAGTTTAGGATTGTGCTCTCAGTTGAGTTCGGAATTTCCAATTTTGGGCTTGCGGAACCCCATTTTGAACCAAAGCAGGCACGGTGGTGGTTCTCTGCCCACTACATATCATAATGTTTTTTTCAGCAGAGTCTGTTCACAAATTCATTGACCAACCTTCAAAGGCTGCTTTACACACCCATGTTCATCATGATAAGAAGAAAACTGCAACGTCTGGGGATGACCAACACTGGTGAATGGCCCCTCACAGTTATGACAGCAGAGATCACTGACAGAATGCAGGGGGGGGGCAGGGGGAACTTGACATGGGTCTCTGATCTAAGAGGAGTGCCAGGAAGGCACAATCCCGAGGTCAGACTGAGGTCCTCTTACAATGACAGCACTTCCTGCTTGATGATGTCACATCAAGTGATGTCACTTGATGAAGTTCAAGGCTCTTAAATCTGAAGCCAAATTCCAAGGGACAACTTTTTTTGTGGCCAGTCCTTTCCCACCCTGCAAGGAGAAGCCTCCAGGAAATGTCCAGGCAGCCACACTGGTCTGAAACAATCCTATTTGCTTTGCAGGACTTTGGCACTTCCAAGTTCAGATTGTTTCCCATTCACTTGCCTTAGATCAGTGGTATTCAAACTTTTTAGACTGGGACCCCCTTTTTAGAATGACTGTTTAGAATGACCCACCGGACGTGACGTCATTAACCTGGAGTGACGTTGTGGCAGGAAGTGACATCATCAAGCAGGAAGTGCTGTCATTGTACCGTAATAAAATGATACTCCTGAAATGCAAATTGGCACTCTTGAACGACAGCAATTATGCAACCATGGAACACCCCTGACAGAAAGCAAGAATAGGACAAAAGATTATGTCAAAGCCTAAACTAAAAACAAAATTAAAAAAAAAACTCAAATTCAAACTGTTAACACTCACAAAAGAAATATAACAAGAATAAGGTCTGCAGTTTCCAAGATGGCTGCTCCCAGTTTTCCACAACCCACCTGACATCAGGTTGTGACCCACCAAGTGGGTCCCAACCTACAGTTTGAATAACACTGCCTTAGATCATGCCTTACTCAGGTGCCCAGCCTCTTGCCCAACAGAACAACCAAACCTCCCCTCTTAGGCAGTGGTCTTCCACCTTTTTCATGCCATGACCCCAACATATAAATAAATAAGGTATGAGGTTGGGGACCCCACTGTTGATCCCACCCCCACCTAGGACCCTATCCACCCACCCTGTCACTGCCCACACCCAGCATTGTTCGCTAACTAAATATTCCTATTAGTTAGAACAGGAAAAGCTACCATGAAGGCTGGCACTAATTAGAGCTATTCTAGTGCTATTTCTAAGAACCTGAGCAGAACTGGGACACCATCTCCTGGTACCGGAAGGGTATACTAGATGCCTCCCTCTTTACCTGGTGGTGCTCTAGTCCAGTGGCCGCCAATCTTTTTCATTCCCGTAAGTTGCTGCGAACCCACAACTGAGGCTGCCCAGCCTCATTGGGATCTTATGGCATCAGTGGGGCTAAGTGCAAGGGGTATAAGAAGAATCCAGCAGAGACCCCCCAAGAAGCCAGCAGAATGCAGCAGGAAGTGCCAAAAGATATATGAATGCTGCAGAGCCCTTCCAGAGACCTTCAAAATGGTGCCTGCAGCCAGTACGGGCCTCTTAAACATGGCTGGCAAATGCTTTTGAACATGGCGGGTGAATATGGGCAATTTAAGAGTCAGCGCTGGTCGCAGGTGCTGTGTGAAGGACCCTGCAGCCTTCAGAAGGTCTCCGCATAGTGGATAATAAGGACAGAAGCGCAGATAATGAGGTAAGTGGCAATTCTGCCCCTTGCAGAGAACTGAATTAGCAGATAGCGAATTTGCACATAAAGGGAATTGACAGCACCATATACATTTCTTGAGTCTGTGTGCTCCTTCTCTGTGGGTGCGTATTATTTTCACCAGGAAGAAACTGCCTTTCGTCTTGCCTCTTCCCCCAGCTTCCATTTTGCTTCTCCGCCCTCTTTCCCCCCTTTCAGGAAGTTAGACTTTTCCTGCACCCTTATTCTATCTGGTTCGATTTTAGTTTGGAGACGGAAATACAGTAAACCTGTCCAAATCCAGTGTTCATCCAACTCCTTCATTCTATCAGAGGGAAATGACATGGAAGGGGACCTAGCAGCGTTTGGGGCTCTTCAGCCTGGAAAAAAGGGCGCCTGAGGGGGGACATGATTGAGACATACAAAATCATGCACGGGAGGGATAGAGTCGACAGAGGGATGTTCTTTTCCCTCTCTCACAATACCAGAACCAGGGGGCATCCGCTGAAATTGAGTGTTGGGAGAGTTAAAACAGATCAAAGGAAATACTTTTTTACCTAGAGGGTAATTAAGATATGGAACTCCTTGTCACAGGAGGTGGTGATGGCATCTGGCCTAGATGCCTTTAAAAGGGGACCGGATGGATTTCTGGAGGAAAAGTCCATCGTGGGCTATAGGCCATGATGGGTGGTGCAACCTCCTTACATTAATAGTGGGCTACTTCAGAATGCCAGGTGCAATGGAGTGGCCACAGGATGCAGGCATCTTGTGGTCTCGTGTGCTTCCTGAGACACCTGGTGGGCCACTGTGAGATACAGGAAGCTGGACTAGATGGGCCTTTGACCTGATCCAGCGGGGCTCTTCTTATGTTCTTAAGCCTTGGACAGAATGGCGGAAGGCCTCTTGGCATTCAAGATTTGCACATAGCATGGGCCTTTCTGGCATGCTATGTGTTCACCAAAGGAGCCACTCCAGAGCATTGGAGGCTGGTAAAAGAAGGTCGGATGAACTTGGAAAGAATGCTGGGGACCTGTTTATTTTGAAGGGACGTGTCATGCCTCACCTTACTGCCACTCACGACAGCAGTTGCCATGATAACGTTTGTATACAGCAGAAGTGAAAAAAGGGCATAAGAATCAGCAAAATGTGTGTGGCAAGAGGGATGATTTTTTTTTCCAGAGACAGTTTACATAAATTGATAGAAAGCTGGGACTTTCCCCTCTCCCTTCCTTCTCTTGTGCATTCTTAACTGTCCCTTTTTTGAACTATATATACCTGCCGGGCATGGCAGATGATGCTTGATTGACTGTCCAGGAAAAACAAACGGCTGCTTCACCTCAGTTTGTCTCCCAACATTATACTGATCATGAGAGACTTTCCCTTGGAACCAGAGGGTGGAGAATGGAGGTTTTTCCCCATAAAATGTTCTCCCACCACCACACCTTTGCCCTCTTTATTTGCATGCTTGAACATGCCAAGCAATAACATGGCAACCTGGGCAACTGATGTCACCCAGGCCTTGATCAAGAAGTAAAGAGGCTTTTCTGAATTGGGTGTCCTCAAGGGATAGGGTACTAGGCTGGGGCACCTCCCTTATGAGGAAAGGCTACAGTGTTTGGGGCTCTTCAGTCTGGAAAAAAGGCACCTGAGGGGGGACATGATTGATGTACAAAATTATGCATGGGATAGATTGGATAGAGGGAGGCTCTTTTCTGTCTCTCCTAACACCTGAACAAGGGGACATCCACTGAAATTGAGTGTTGGGAGAGTGAGAACAGATAAAAGGGAATTTTTTTTTCACCCAGTGGGTAATTAATCTGTGGAACTCCTTGCCACAGGAGGTGGTGATTGTGTCTGGCCTAGGTGCCTTTAAAAGGGGACTGGACAGATTTCTGGAGGAAAAGTCCATTACAGGCTATGATGGGCGGTGCAACCTCTTGGTTTTAGAAGGCTAGCTCAGAATGTGAGATGCAAGGGAGTGGCAATAAGATGCAGGCATTTTGTGGTCTTGTGTGTTCTCTGAGTCATCTGGTAGGCCACTGTGAGATACAGGAAGCTAGACTAGATGGGCCTTTGGCCTGGTCCAGTGGGGTTCCTTCTGCTCCTTTCAGGTTTATGATGATGGTTATCCTGCCTGTGGTAGAGAAGCAATTCAGAGAAGGAGAAGGTGGAAAGAAAGAACTGCAAATAAGACTCTGAAATATTGTTGATGACAGAGCAATTTTGTACCATGCTTTGCAGGGCTACTTATACTGGTGGTGCTGAAATGTCGGTCACTAGGCTCAGAAATATGAATGTGGCCTGCTCATAATGCTCAGCTCAAATAGGAAGAGTCTGAAGTCTAGGCCCATTTCTGGGGCTGGCAAATAGAGCCTGGCCTGGTCCCACCAGCAGGCAGCACAAAACAGCAAAAGCAGCTGTGAATAACTGGGGAGCAGAAGATACTTCTTGATATCTGTACAAAGAAGATTATCCAGGAGCCAGAAGAAGGCAATGACATACGTTGGCCCCCCTGAGAGAGATCATGTCAAAGGTGCTCCTCCCAGTGGCAGAGCTAAGGGGGGGGTGCAGGGGGGCAGTTGAACCGGGCAATGAGCTTTAGGGGGGCAACACGGTGAGCTTGATACTAATGGCTAAAATTATGAAAACCTTGGTGTAATTCACAGGCTCATATGCCCTATAACCAGCCCCGGGCCCATATGAGCTGTGAACTTTCAGCAGAGTGTGTCCTTAAGTACTTCCAAGCTAAGGCAATAAGGCACACATCCAGTGATGGGATCTGGTAACGAGGAAGCGGAACGCTGGGCGGGACTTACGCGTGATTGGCAGCCCGTCCGTTCCGCTGCCTGCCCTGGCCTTTGGGGGCTGCCCCCAGTTGGCGCACCCCACCGCTGCTCGCCCAGGCACCCGGCATGCCCCCCACCCATCTCCCCCGGTGAGCAGGTGCCCCACTGAGGCCAGGGCAGCCGCAGAACGGAACGGACGGGCAGCCAATCACGCGTAAGTCCCGCCCAGCATTCCGCTTCCTCATTCCCAGATCCGGTCACTGCACATCCTCTGCTACCAGCCTGGGACCACAGCTAAGAGTTACAGCCTCAAACAGAGGAATGAACAGACTCTTAAATCTAAAAACGTTCACAGGTTAAACTAGCCCCAACTACAGGGACCTATCCCAAAGCTATAAAGCTTAATTGGCAGGGTGCCCAAGCAGCAAAACTGAATTTAGTCTGGTTCCAAATACTCACAAACAAAGCTTACAGATTAACTATGATTTATTAATAAATAAGCAGTTACAAAACTGTTGTTGTTCAGTCGCTAAGTCGTGTCCAACTCTTTGCGACCCCCTGGACCACAGCACGCCAGTCCTCCCAGTCCTCCACTACCTTCCTGAGTTCACCCAATTTCATGTTCATTGCTTCAGTGACACTGTCTAACCATCTCATCCTCTGCCGCCCCCTTCTCCTTTTGCCTTCCATCTTTCCCAGCATGAGGGTCTTTTCTAAAGAGTCCTCTCTTCTCATGAGGTGGCCAAAGTATTTGAGCTTCAGCTTCAGGATTTGTCCTTCCAGGGAGCAATCAGGCATGACTTCCTGGAGGATTGACCGATTGGATCTCCTTGCAGTCCAGGGGACTCTCAAGAGTCTTCTCCAACACCGTAATTCACAAGCATCTATTCTTCGGTGCTCTGCCTTTCTTATGGTCCAGCTCTCACAGCCATACATTGCTAGTTACAAAACTAGGAAAGACTTAAAAGAACTAACAGAGACTTTAACTAAGATATACCTTAAAATAAGAAAACAACTAGCTGCCTAACACTAGACTAGGCCCTAATACATGCAAGGTGGCTAGCCTTGCTGGTTCACCTTCTTCTCAAGTCCAAGCAGGCAGCAGGTCCAGGCTGGGGCATCTTGGACAGGTTTGGAGAAGGTATTCTATAGGTCTGGAGGTTTGAAGGTCTCTGAAGGTCTGATGGTATCTTGATGGTCTGTGTGCTGATCCGAAGGTCTGTTGAAGTGGGTTGGCTGTACCCCAAAACTGGGTATCTTTATACCCCTCTAGCACAATCACTTATCCAATCAGGATAAAGGTCGGCCAACTCCTGATGGGGTGATGGATCGTTCGGAGGTGTCAGAATGGTCAGAAAAGGTTATGTACACATAACATGAAACCTAATTGATGGGTCTCAGCTGTGCAGAATCTTCCTGATTGCAGCACTAGCTGGATGGAACCTTCCTGATTAGATTTGTTCTCCCTGACCTCAGCTATGACATCACACCTTTAAGCAGAAACAAAGCAGATAGGAAATTACACTGATTACCTGATTACCTGATTACCACCAGCTGGTATTTTAGCAGCTTCAGCAATTTCCCACAAAATGGAGTCATGTTTACAAAATGGAGTCAAGCCATGGCCTAGCCCTCTTTTGCTCTTTACACTTGGTAAGTAAGAATAATACCAGCATGTTTACATATTTAATGCCAAATGCAATGAAACACACAGCTTAAAAAAAGGACTGACTGTACATTACATTCATTAAATAAAATAAAGGCACAATCCTAAACTGAGTTAGGCTGGCGTAAGCTGAGCCAGCAAAGTTTGGCCAGCACAAGGGCCACCGTAAAGTACGCCAGCACTCAGACGTGCGCTATCCTCCCTGACTCCGAGAGAGGTCCAAACATGCTTTATGGTGGCTCTTATGCCGGCCAAACTTGGCTGGCTTAGTTTATGCCGGCCTAACTCCAGTTTAGGATTCTGCTCTAAATTAAATACATACGAATTTATGACTACATTAAAAAGCAACAGTCCCAAAACATATGGGGGGGGGCGGTTTGATGGTCTGGCTTCTTCCCTCCCTTCACTATGAAAATTGCCCATTTACTCCTGCTCATAAGAACATAAGAAGAACCCTGCTGGATCAGGCCAAAGGCCCATCTAGTTCAGCTTCCTGTATCTCACAGCGGCCCACCAGGTGCCCCAGGGAGGCACGAGACAACAAGATGCTTGCATCCTGTTGCCACTCCCTTGCACCTGGTACTCTGAAGTAGCCTATTACTAATGTAAGGAGGTTGCACAATCCATCATGGCCTATAGCCCACAATGGACTTTTCTTCCAGAAATCCGTCCAATCCCCTCTTAAAGGCATCAAGATCAGATGCCATCACCACCTCCTGTGGCAAAGAGTTCCACAGATTAACTACCCGCTGGGTAAAAAAGTACTTCCTTTTATCTGTTTTAACTCTCCCAACCCTCAGTTTTAGCGGATGCCCCTTGGTTCTGGTGTCGATTCCTTCCGTGCATAATTTTGTATGTCTCAATGCATAATTTCAGCTTCCCATTCTTTAGGGCCCAACCCAGTAGTGTCATTCACAAACGAGCTGCCGGAACGCGAGGCGGGACTTACCGCCTGATTGGCTGCTCGTTCGTGACGCGTTGCTGCCTGCCCAACTGCTATGCGGGCACCCCTGGCTTCGGAGGGGGTGCCCGCTTGCCTGAGGGGCGTGCTGGGTGCCTAGGCGAACCGTGGAGGGGCACGCCACCCGGAGAGAGCCCCCGCAGCAGGCGGGCAGGCAGCGACGTGTCACAGACTGCCTGTCAATCAAGCGTGAAGTCCCGCCTCGCGTTCCGGCAGCTCATTTGTGAGTGACACTACTGGCCCAATCCTATCCAACTTCCCAGAGCTGATGCAGCCACAATGCAGCCCCAAGATAAGGGACTGAATGTCCCCTTATCTTGAAAAGGCCTCCCTGACCACAGCCCCACTAAAGGTTGCTGTGCACACCCTGTTGGTAGGACTGCATCAGCTCTAAAAAGTTGGATAGGATCGGGTCCTTCATCAGTTGCCTATCTTTGAACAGATCTGTCTTTTTCTTCCACACCTACTCAGTTTGTTAGGAACTTTTTCAACAGCTTTCTGAAAACCCCAACTACACAAAGTCAGCTAGATCCAATGGCATTCCTACAGGGGGAGAAATGCTAAGTTGTGCAGGAGCCTGAACTCCTGTGTAACGTGGCCTCTCTCCCTCACCTTCAGAGCCATTCATACCTGCAAATGGCTCTGAAGGCAAGGGGGGAACAATTTAGGGCACAATCCTAACCAGGAGTTAGGCCGGCACAGTTAGGCCAGCAAAGTTTGGCCTGCATCAGGGCCACCGTAAAGAGCATTTAGACCACTCTCAGAGTCAGGGAGGATGGTGCCCGTCTGTGTGCTGGCCTCTCTGACTCCGAGAGTGGTCCAAACATACTTTACGGTGTCCCTTGTGCCAGTCAAGCTTTGCTGGCCTAACTGTGCTGGTCTAACTCCAGGTTAGGACTGTGCTCTTAGTGTTTTGCCCCGCTATAAGAACGCCGCTGGCTAGATCACCCTTATCTTCATGCCTGATAATGCTGTCAAAGAATAAAGGTAAAGGTTTCCCCACGACCGAATGGTCTAGTCGTGACCGACTGTAGGGGGCAGTGCTCATCTCCGTTTCAAAGCCTGTAGAGCCGGCGTTTTGTCTGAGGACAAGCTTCCATGGTCATGTGGCCAGCATGACTCTACGCCGTAGCGCACAGAACGCCGTTACCTTCCCACTGAAGTGGTCCCTATTTATCTATTTGCATTTAGGTGCTTTCGAACTGCTAGGTTGGCAGGTTCTCAAAGAATATTAGAAGACAGATAAGAAAAGTTCTTCTCATGCATTGCCTTCTGGGATAAAGGTGGATTTAAAACCCCCACAAATAAGTACATAGAAATCCAATTCTGGCTGGAGGAATACACTAATGTGCTAGTAATGTAAGATACATATTTGCCTGCTCAAGTCTTCATTGTACAACCTTCTCACCTCCGAAAAAATAACGTTCCAGGAAAAGCACTAGGAGAATCGTAGGGTTTCTTTGTGGATTCTCTCTGTCTGTACTGCTGGTTCATCGCTTTCTTTCCTGGGGTAATGGACCCCCGAGAGACTGGCTTTGCACCATTTTAATTGCGAGGGCTTGAACGGGCTAGGAAGGAGGGGCAGAGGTAGTGTTCTGCTCATTCTTTCCCCTGCAGAATCTTGCAGCCCTACCAAACTGGCCCTTTTGTTCCAGAACAGTAATGCTGGGAGAAACAATACCCCTGAAGTTAAGACACACTGGAAAAGAGAATCTCGCTTTCCATCCACCGAGCCTTTGATGCTGATGCTCATTCATGTAAGGAACTGCCTCCACTGAGATTTGACTGACACGGCCTTTTCTATAAATTTGAGCAATTAAGCAGCCTAGGAGCAGCCGGTAAGGAGCTCCATCAAGAGCAAACCCCCGACGGAGGCTGCTGTGCAAGTCTTTGTGACTCCTGCAAACAACTTGTCTGCGTTCTACAACTTAAAATTGCAGTGGGGGGAAAAAAAAGGTAGATCGGCCAAGCTAGGTAAGAGATTTTGCTGTCTTTTTTTGCTGCACACAAATCACGGCTTCAATGAGTTTTGAGACAAGCAGGAGATGACTGAGAACAAGACAGCTGACAGTGGAAAAAATATTCATTATAGTGTTAACAGAACTTTGGCATTGTGTAAAAAAATGGGAAACTTTGCTCTGTTTCCAGATCTAGGTTTTGGATCTGAGTTTAAACCTCAACTGGGCAACCGATTTATGATGATGATGTCACAGGTGGATTTCAGGTGGCTCTTTGATCCAAAAGATGGTCAAAGGCACCCCACCAACAGGTAAATTCACTCTCCCTATACTGAGGTTCTCCTTATAAACATCACTTCTGTCTTTTCTCGATCCAAATTCAAATAATTGTAAACAGAAAGTTAATGCCTCCAAGTTGTTGCCTCATCACTTTAATGGATCGGTTGGAGAACAGCTTGGAAGGGTGGCGTGATGATTAGTGGCACAATCCCATGCGTGTCTACTCAGAAGTAAGCCCTATTATGTGTATCCAGGAAAGCGTGGGTAGGATTGAAGCCTCAGAGTGTGGTCAGAGCCGATTCCCAATCACATGGAGCTCAGTGTCTGACATTGGGCCAGTCCCTGTCCCTCAGCTTAACCTAATCAACCTCACAGGGTTGTTTTGAAGATCGAATTATAGGGAGGGAGAACTCTGAACATCTCCTTGATGGTTCAGTGGCAAACCAAAAATAGATTTAAAAAAATCAGAGAAGGTTTTGCTCCCATTTGGGAAATTTTTGCAGTGGCATGATCAGAAAGCAAGGGTGGGGGAATGTCTTTAATAATAATAATAATAATAATAATAATAATAATAATAATAATAATAAATAAATAAATAAATAAATAAATAAATAAATAAATAAATAATGTACTGCCTTTCTTGGTCATTGGAATGCTCCTTTGACTTTAATTCAAAGCAGTTTTTCTAAGCCCTGAGGGTTTTTTACAAATAACAAAGAGGTTCTAATCTTTTAAGAACAACTACATTCAGGTGGAGGCAGAGACAGGTGAGAACAAAATTGTCCCTTCTTCCTTACAGCAGCCCTTCAGGCACACCTGAAGGGCTGCCATAAGGAAGAAGGGACAAATTTGTTCTCAACTGCCTTTGACAATAGAACTAGGTCCAATGGGTACAAACTTCAAGAGAGGCGATTCCAGTTGGACATCAGGAAGAATTTCTTGATGATAAGGGGAGTTTGACAGTGGAACAGATTGACGAGGGAGGTGGTAGATTCTCCCTCACTGGAGACCTTCAAGCAGAGGCTCGACAGGCACCTGCTGGAGATGCTCTAGGATTTCTTGCTACAGGCAGGGGTTGGACTAGATGACCTTGGAGGTCCCTTCCAACTCCACGATGCTGTGGATCTTTCACAGTCTGGTCTTCCTTGTTGGCTGCACGGTTGCCTTCCACGCTGGCTGATAAAAGGCTGTTAGATTTCTTCTTTGCTCTCAGCAAAGCAACAGCTGGCCCTGCACAATTCCTCTTCCACAGGCAGCTGGAGACAGCTCAGCTCAGAGCTTATCAATCGCATTTTCAAGTCTCGCCACTCACAGAAGCTTCCGGTGATCTTGGACTTTCAGATCTTATCTTTGATCTTAGCGGTGGCGCTACCCTCTCGACCAGACCTCTTGCCCCAAACTGGGCAGCCTCAAACTGGTTTAAAAAGGTAAAGGTTTCCCCACGACCGAATGGTCTAGTCATGACCGATGGTAGGGGGCAGCAGGTATGTATCTTACCTGTAGCACCCCATGGCACGAGCCATGGGGTGCGGGGCAGTGGCGTGGCGCCATTGCACATGGTCCGGGAGAGACCGCGCAGTTTCTGGCCTGCCCATGCCTCCCTTACGCTCCGAAATAGAGCGTTTCTGGGGTAAGGGAGGTGTGTCTGTGATGTGCGGGGGCGGGGCAACATGGGGGGGGCACGTGTTCAGCACCTGCCATGGGGCGCGCTCCCGGCCCGGCCCGGTGGTGCTCATCTGCCGGCGTTTGTCCGAGGACAAGCTTCCGTGGTCATGTGGCCGGCATGACTATATGCCAAGGTGCAAGGAGCTGGGACAAGCAACGAGAGCTCACTCCATTGCGTGGTCTCGAACTGCCAACCTTCCAGTCAGCAGCTCGGCGGTTTAACCCACAGTGCCACCACTAAACAAACTGTTCTAAACGAATTGGTTTAGAAATGATCTAATTTCCTCCTGTCAAATAAGTCAGAACATTTAGAGTGCAATCCTAACCTGGAATTAGGCTGGCACAGTTAGGCCAGTAAAATTTGGCCGGCACAAGAGACACCATAATTAAATGTATGTTTGGACCACTCTCAGAGACAGAGACGCCAGCACACAGACATGCGCCATCCTCCCTGTGGTCCAAACGCACTTTGAGGCCAAACTTGTGCGGTCCCTTGTGCCGGCCAAACTTTGCTAGCCTAACAGGTTAGGATTGCGCTCTTTCTGAGCAGATCTGAGGACTGGGAAATCTCCTATCTGTCAGCTCCCGAGCTCTGCAAACAGGCTCCTTCCCAGTCTCCAGTTCCTGCCATACCTTCCTCTTTCTTTCTCTTCCTTGGTCCCTGGAGCAATAGGGGCAGTGGTGGTAACAGAGCAGAGAGGGAGGGTGTTGGGGTGATGGTGGCCTTTTCTCCCATCTTGATTTCCATGGGAAAGCTGAAGGGACTGCTGCTACAGAACTGGATTGTGGATTTCTGAGAGGCTTCTGCAAGACCCATTGAGGTTTCCATAAAAGCCCAAGTTCTCAAAGACCTCTTTCACACTACAGACTTACAGTAAAACTGATTTAACAGCCATTCCTTCTTCCTAGGGAATTGTAGTTTTCTGGGAATTGTAGTTCTAGTGACAGACGCTAGTAACCTCTGAAAAAATCATCATCTACCATTCCCAGGATTTTTGGCGGAAGTAGGCCATGACAGTAAACATGGCATTGGACTGATACAGATTAACGCTTCTCGGGACCCACTTGGTTTCTGCTGGGTCCCACAGAGCCTTCAAAAGAGGGTGATAGAAAGATCAGATAAGGTTTCAAGCCCAGAAGCCAGGGCCGGCTTTAAGCCAATGTTGTCACATCGGGCCCTGCGCTTCAGGGGGCCCCACACCAGCAGGGTGAGCATATTGCCTGTGGGATCTCTATGCAGCTGGGATCTCTATGGACTGTGAGTCAGTGGGGCGAGCAGAGAAGCTTTACCTTGGTCTCTCCCACCTGCCTCTGCCTCTGAACAGCCCAAAATGGGCCACCTGGAAGCCGTTGGCGGTGATGTTTTGATATCACACCAACTACTTCCATATGCCATGATTTGCACGTGGCACAAACAGCGCTCTTCTTGGTGAGTGGGGGCCCTGCAGGGAGGGTTGGGGGCCCTGCAGGGATGCCCCATATTGGGCCCTGCCATTGCTAGAACCGGCCCTGCCTAAAGTATTCAAAAATCAGATAGCTAAGAGCTGAGCTCCTTCAGTTTGCAAGAAGCTGTTATTTCCCCTGCAAACAGCTGAGCTCCTGCAGTTTGCAAGCTTGTGCAAATATAGGGAGATAAATGTTGGAGCATGATAAATGCTTTTTCCAAGTTTCTCAATGGCAGGCAGCAGGGGCAGGTGAAGGCTGGTTTTCATATGCCCTCTCAAGCCTTGATGCTATTCATTAGGGCTGTCTCATTATGAAAAATGGATCAAGTTGTTTTTGCAAATAAAGAAATAACATATTCCTAGGGATGTAGGATTTTTTTTTGTTAAACATTGCATAAAAACCACAAAACACTACATTTTGGTGTTTTAAGATATTTTCCAGAAATTAAAATAGATTACTTTTCTAATTAGAAATAATACTGTGGTTGCATCTGCTGACACTATATCAACGATATCATCTACTTGGTATACTTTTAAATACCTCAATAAAATAAAACAAAGATGAGAACTTGGATTGAGAATGTAGAATAAAACACCGCAGTTTGCTATTTTAATCAATATTTTTGGAAATTTTTTTTGGAAAATATATATAAAAAACACACCCCTACATATGCCTTATAAATAAATAAAATTCTTTCTTTCTAGATCAACCTTTTGTAAAGTCTCATAATCATAGCTGGGTCCTGATAGGGTGTCATTTTTAAAAGTGGGTCCCATTGCAAAAACTGAGGACCACTGCTATAGATTTATAATATCTATATATCTAGACGCCTTTAAAAGGGGACTGGACAGATTTCTGGAGGAAAAGTCAATTGTGGGCTATATGCCACGAAGGGTGATGCAACCTCCTTACATTAATAATAGGCTACTTCAAATGCCAGGTGCAAGGGAGTGGCAACAGAATGCAGGCCTCTTGTTGTCTCGTGTGCTCCCTGAGGCATCTGGTGGACCACTGTGAGATACAGGAAGCTGGACTAGATGGGCCTTTGGCTTGATCCAGCAGGGCATTTCTTATGTTCTTATGTAATATAGATGCGTTCCCAACCTTTGCAGTATGAAATTGCATAATATTGCCCTGGAAACAATTTTGAAATGCAAGATTGGAAAAGTAATAAAATAATGGAATGCACCAAATGTTCAGGCTGAAACATATGTTTTGATGAGACTAGAACATTTTCCATTCATCCATGTTTTGTGCAAATATTCACAGTATTTGAAAATAAATATTTTTCAGGCCTGCTTTGCTCCATATGGTGGCTGCAGCTGCAGTATTACGGTATTTTTTTTTTCTGAATGTGTGATCTGGATGATCCGACCCATTCAGGGAGTCTATATGGAACAGGACGATACCATGATCCTACATCACTGGGTGCAGTCTTGGCTGCTTGATGTCACTAAAAGGCCCCACTGAAGTGAATGTGATATTTGCAAGGAGGGCCTCGAAAGGGAGATGGATTTAAAAAAGCTTTTAGCACTGCCCAAACTGTGTGCAAATACGCCATGCAGTGTTGGCTCAGCTCCACTAAAAAAGCATGCCTTTGCACTTTCTCGAAAGCAATGATTTAATTTTGGAGAGGTTTGGAACTCAGAAGAGAAAATAACACAGGGATGAAATTCACCATACTGCTTTCTAATGGTCCAATCCTATCCCCTTCCCCGGCAAAGATAACTAGCATAGTCTAAATTCACAGCAGTTGCAAAGCGGCCTCTGCTGATACAGGCAGCTGACCTGTTGATGGTGCTAGCGAGCCCACGAAGACACACTGGAGCAGGTAAACCCACAAAGGGAGGGGCTAGAGGGGGCATCAGACAGCAAGCCTCATCTCTCAATGCCGCCAGTGCTTTCTTCCTCCTCGGCCTGGTGCTTCTTCAAAACTGTCCGAATGCAGAGATCCAGAGGTGGCCCAGAGGCAGTGAAGTCCCCCCTTCTTTTGAACAGATGTTGGAGGAAGGCAGAAGCGATACATGGGACAGTAATCAGATGACAGAATGGGCAAAGGTGCTGGACAGGTGTGGGTGCCACCTTCCTTTGCCCAGCACTTGAGGCAGGTGCTTCACCCTTCCTCTCTCTCTCTCTCTCTCTCTCTCTCTCTCTCTCTCTCTCTCTCTC
>JAJKFI010000077.1:3558583-3585188 GCA_029204185.1 Lerista edwardsae
CAAGTAGCAACCAGAGTGCAATTCGGGAACCTTTGAGCAGGTTATTTTGGGCTGGGGTGGGTGTGCCAGTGATTGCTTGCCTTTGTAGGGCCATTCACACTTATTTATTGCGCTGTTTGTACAATTTGCAATAAAAATTTGGATAAAAACACATAACACTGCAATTGGCTATTTTTAATCACGAAATTTTGGGGAAAATATCACCCAAAAACCCACCCCTATGGGAGAAGCAACATTTCTTTCCATACACTCTTTCCAGCTGTATGCCAATATTGATCTTTTTTTCCCTCCATCATACATGGGCTTCAGAAACCAGTCCTGGATCCCCCTTATGTGGAAGCACACCATCGCGTCTGCACCTACAACGAGACCAAGCTGATAACAGTCAAACTGCCGAACTGTGCCGCCAGCGTTAACCCTTTCTACACCTACCCCAAGGCCATCCGGTGTGACTGCAGCGTCTGTCTGACCTCAACCACTGAATGCGAGACCATCTGAATTCCCCAGCAAATGCAACACCACCTCCTAGGATGCTAACGGCAAAAATTCGGCCAGGGTGTAAACTGCAGTAGGGCTGGAGGGGAAAGGCAAATCAAATGTAGCATCCTGGCTCTGAAAATTCTCTGTCCTTGACCCTCATTTACGAATCAGCTGTGAATGCCTGCTAGCAACCTGCTTTTTAAAAGGTCTGCTTGGCAAAGGCATACATCCCAAAGCATTTTATGAATGTTATCAATCCTTATACTATAGCTTACCTTCAAAGATGCAAGCTGAAAGCATGGACGTAATGGTGCCATAAATATGACAGTGGCTTTGAGAAGGACATCCAGGGCAACAACAAATTCATTCTGCGCCAGGAAAATCCATATTCTGCAACTCCTAATACATTCCGCAAACAAATCACATTTGCAGGATGTGGAGTTTGCATAATTTATTGTCCAATTTCCTTCTGAGTTCTGGGTTTGTTCAGCCAGCAATGACAAATGTCTTTTCAAAGTTAAAACATCTTTTTAAAGTCACCTTCCTGGCTCCTGAGACTTCAGGAGGTATTGCTTGCCTACTTCTCAAGCATCACATCAGAGTCATTAGACTGTGTGTTTTTTAAAAAGGGAAAGCGGAGATTCTGAGAATTCAGGGTCTTTTTGTGTGTGCCGCCAGCAGCCTGCAGCATATATATACACTCCTGATGTTATGCAGTGGGGATACACCTGCCTGAGAGTTGCTGTGGCACTACAAGTTAGGCAGATCAACACAGGGTTCCACTGTAACACATGCCATGGGGCCAGGGTGACAATGGCTGGAAAGTGTTAATGGGAAGGACACAGCGTTGTCATGCAGCCGGAACGCTGGGCGGGAGGAACGGGTGAGCAGCAGCCGTCTTCCCCGCGGGGGTGGGGAAGACGACGAAATGGACCGGAACGCAACGGGCAGGCTGCCGCTCATCCATTCCTCCCGCCCAGCGTTCTGGCTGCATGACAATGCTGGAAGGACAGGGTCATTTAACCCTTTTCCTACTGATTGTCCCCAGCAATTGCTCCCCGATCCTTTATAAAGTTGTTGTTCTTCAGTCGCTAAGCCGTGTCCGACTCTTTGCGCCCCCCGGATCACAGCAAGCCAGGCCTCCCTGTCCTCCACTAGCTTCTGGACTTTGCCCAATTTCACGTTCATTTGGTCCCCCCCCCTAAACTGGACTGCAAAATCTGATGTAAGCCCCCATCTAGGAATAAGCAGGGGGACAATTTGCAGGAGAAAATTGATACATGCGGGAGCACCGACAAAGGAACTGGGATATGGTTGTCGCTCCATGGCAGTGTTTCTCAAACTGTGGGTAACGACCCATTTCATGGGTCAGGTGGGTAATGGGAAGCTGGGCTTCTTCCTCTGCTCCCACTGAAGAAGCAGCGGAGTGGGCAAGGCAGATCTAGGGGCTTGGGGCTTAGGTTTTCATGCAAAAAACAACAACCCCACCCCATTTATTTAAAAGTGTGCTGGAACTTTGGGCAATGAGTCAGGTGCTGTCAGCCTGGGCAGGACCTGGGTGCTTGGCCTGCCGACTCTGCCAGCCTCAGTTCGTGGGATCGTGGGGCATACGGCAGCAAAGAGAGAGGCCCCCTTTGGCCTTGTCCACCTGTCTGTCTTGTACTGATGTCCCTCTCTCATAATGCACCAACAGCCAGAGGCATATAAAGGGTGCTGCAAGGGGGTGCGGGGGCAATGGGCGCCAGCTGCAGGGGGCGCAGCAGGTGGGAAAAAGCAGAGTGCTTTTGGGCCTGCCTGCCCACCCTTCCTGGCATCCAGTAAGCCCATGCAGATGCCCGTGCATTCCCTTCATGTCCCAAGCCGGCAAGTGCGGGGAATGCGCCAGTTGCCAGGGTGACTCCGGGGCTGGCTTGAGCGAAATTGCCCTGGCCATCCCTGAAGGAGCCCGCACGTTCTCTTTGCTTCCCGAACCTGGGAACGAGGAGGAAAGCACCGTTGGGAGGGGTGCAGTGGCCGCTGCAAGAGCCCACTTTCTGATGTCATGGGGCCTCAATTGTGATGTCATAATGCCTCTGCCAATAGCGACCTTAAGGCAGGGTTTATGCCTTAAAGGAAAAGCCCCTTTACGCCTCTGCCAACAGCAACCACATGTTAAAGCTCTTTTCTTCCCCTTTCACTGGTTACTTCTCTTCCGCTTGTATTCTAACCGAAACATCTATTGGCTCTCAAATGCATTAATTCCTTTGCTCCCACCCATCTCTTGGCTCTACTGTCTTTCTCCAAGACTCTTCTTGCTCCTTCACCCCTTTTTTTCCTGCCCCAAATCACCTCCTCCATAACGGAGGCTCCAGGCCTCGACCTCACCTGTCCAGTCACTTCGCTCCCCACCTTCCAAAGCAGCAGATTCTGTTCTGCCCAGGCAGTACGCAGTCAAACCAGTTACTGCCGAAATGATCACGAGCCTTTGTTCAAGGCAATTAGAAGCGCTGTCATTACGATGATGAATAATCATAATATGGGAGCAAAAACAGACCCTAACATTCTGCTAATGATCTGAAAACCTCTGTGGCTACCTAGCATAATGTCTTCCCATGCATGTGCTCATGGGATCAATTAAAGAGCTAATTAGATATTAACGGTCTTTTTTCCCTATTAGATGCCTATTAAACTTTTCCCTGCATTATTTATTAAATCCCGCTGGTTTGCTGGTTTCCTTATGAAAACTGCACAACTGCGACTAGGAAGAAAATGGCTTGCTGGTGATTGCCAGCTAAAAGGCTTTTAATTCTGTTCACAGCCTGCTTCAATGAGTGTAAACGGCATCCAACCTGCAGGTTCTTTGGTGTGCCTAATAAAAAATGAAATCGTGGTAAAAAGATGTAATTTGTCATACTTTTTCATTGATTCCCAGTGAAAAGTAATTGTCATACTCAGGGGCGTAGCTAAAGGAGTGCTGCGGGGGTGCATTTGCACCAGGCAACAAGCTTTAGGGGGGCAACAAAATGAGCTGGACAGTCGTGGCCAAAATGGTGAAAACGTTTGTGTATGAATAATACCATAAGAACATAAGAAGAGCCTTACTATCATTGGAAAGGCAATTTAATGCCAAATGCAATGAAACAAACTAGAGTGTAATATCTTTACTCTATCCAATGTTATAACCAAAACCCCAAACCGAAACGGGAGTCACCTGTAGGGAACTGATATGTGGTCCAGGATTTGCTGCCTAGTGCTCTCTTCCGAAGGAAGCCCAAACACAGATATTGCTTCCCATTGAATGTTGCATGGCTGGGGAAGTTTTAGAGCACATAATGCTGGAATAAATGTGCTAGTCTTTAAGGTGCCACAAGACTCTTTGCTGCTTCTGGGTGGCACCCGGGCCCCTGTGAACAGAAAGTCCCGCCAAGAACAGTAGGAATGTTCTGCTACAACTGGCCGATTGCTGAGGTCATGATGTTGGTTGCATTAGTGGAAGATCGTGCAGGGTTTGAGGGGGTGGTGGATTTGGGGTGCCTTTCACCCTAAGTCCCTCCACCACAGACCACCTCCCTCTAACCTGCTGCCAATGCAGGCCACAACAATTTCCTTCCCACTCACTCATGCGAGAAGCAAACAATTCCTGTCCTTACTGTTCTTCTTGCACACTGCCGTCAAACCTGGATTTGACTGTGGTGTGTGAGGATCACAGTGTTTTGGGGTACTTTTGAGCATAGCTCAAATGACCTGTTCATAAATGACCTGGAGACGGGCATAAGCAGCGAGGTGGCCAATTTTGCGGATGACACAAAACTTTTCCGGGTGGTGAAAACCAGAAGGGATTGTGAAGAGCTCCAGAAGGATCTCTCCAAGTTGGGGGAATGGGCAGCAAAATGGCAGATGCGTTTCAACATAAACAAGTGTAAAGTGATGCACATTGGGGCAAAAACCCAAAACTTCACCTACAGGCTAATGGGTTCTGAGTTGTCTGTGACAGCTCAGGAGAGAGATCTTGGGGTGCTGGTGGACAACACAATGAAGGTATCGACCCAGTGTGTGGCAGCAATTAAGAAGGCCAATTCCATGCTTGGGGTAATTAAAAAAGGGGTTGAGAATAAAACAGCCAATATTATTATACTATTGTATAAATCAGTGGTAAGGCCACAGTTAGAGTATTGCGTACAGTTCTGGTCACCACTTCTCAAAAAAGACAGTGGAGCTGGAAAAGGTGCAGAAGAGAGCAATAAAAATGATTACGGGGCTGGGGCACCTCTCTTATGAAGAAAGATTGCAGCGTTTGGGGCTCTTCAGTCTGGAAAAAAGGCACCTGAAGGGGGACATGATTGAGACATACAAAATCATGCACGAGAGGGATAGAGTCGACAGAGGGATGTTCTTTTCCCTCTCTCACAATACCAGAACCAGGGGGCATCCACTGAAATTGAGTGTTGGGAGAGTTAAAACAGATCAAAGGAAATACTTTTTTACCCAGTGAGTAATTAAACTATGGAACTCCTTGCCACAGGAGGTGGTGATGGCATCTGGCCTAGATGCCTTTAAATGGGGACTGGATGGATTTCTGGAGGAAAAGTCCATCGTGGGCTATAGGCCATGTTGGGTTGGGCAACCTTCTTACATTAATAGTAGGCTACTTCAGAATGCCAGGTGCAAGGGAGTGGCAACAGGATACAAGCATCTTGTGGTCTCGTGTGCTTCCTGAGACACCTGGTGGGCCACTGTGAGATACAGGAAGCTGGACTAGATGGGCCTTTGGCCTGATCCAGCGGGGCTCTTCTTATGTTCTTATAGCTCAAAGTGGACCCGAGATGGTATCAGGTAGTGTTTCGGGTAGTGCTACCACTGTGTTCTGCTAACACATCAACACCTTTCTTATTTTAAACTGAGTTATTGGTTGACTTGAAGTTCCTATCAAAAAAAGGTAGAATGTTTTAAATTCAGAATGTTTTAAATACTTATCCAGACACCTGAAATCTAGGCTATTCCAAAATCCAGACATTTTTGTCAAAGACCTTCTATAGTGCAAACACTAGAAGGTCTTGTGCTCATTCCCACGTATAGGCTGTAAGTTTTATTCTCTGCTCTGTGGTGTGTGCCATGGTTGAAAAATGTCCAAGAGGTCAGCAGGCACCCAAATGGACAACAGTGAAAAGAACAAGAAGCAGCATTTCCCATTGTATTTAAGCAATTATTTTGCAAGCCAGACAAATCTGAAGTCCAGACACCTTCCCATCCCAAGCAGTCTGGATAAGAGATACTCAACTTGTACATACATTTTTTAAAAATCCGTATTCTACCCATTTTCACAGAAGTCCTTTCATAGAGTTGGAAGTGGTCTACAAGGTCATCTAGTCCACCCCACTGCCTGTAGCAGGAAATCCTCCTAGCGCATCTCCAGCAGGTGCCTGTCGAGCCTCTGTCTGAAGGTCTCCAGTGAGGGAGAATCCACCACCTCCCTGGGCAATCTGTTACACTGTCGAACTGCCCTTATCGTCAAGAAATTCTTCCTGATGTCCAGCCGGAATCTCCTCTCTTGGAGTTTGTACCCATTGGACCTAGTTCTACTGTCAAAGGCAGTTGATAACACATTTTTCCCTTATGGCCTTCACATATCTGAAGAGTGCCATCATATCCCCTCTCAGCCTTCTCTTCTCCAGGCTAAACACACCAAGTTCCCTCAACCCCTGATCATCTTTTGTTGCTCTACTCTGAACCAGTTTGGATGCCTCCCTCCCTGAGCTATCATTCTCCTCTTCAGAACACACCCATGTGTCACTTTCATCCCAGTTCTTTCCCAAAAACTTACTGCTCACTTCAGGCTAGGAGACAATGGTGGGATCATGTCCTTAAAGGCGAACGTCTGGGACAAACCGTCTATCTCGCTTATCCATAAGCTGGCCTGGCTTTGAACTTGTGTTGGAATGTTCGAAACAAGGACAATGAAACCCCCTTTTCCAAGCCGATGCTTTAAAACAGTGCTCCTGACGGGCTTGTAAAAGATCTTCTTTCCCTCCCGGCCGCCTGCCAGGTGGACATTATGTAACTAATAAGGATGCTCATCCTCAATAAGCTTTTTGTTGGAAGGTTTTATTTTCCCCATTAGTTAAATTTGTCAGCGAATTGCTGAAAACCGACACTTCTGCACAGGGTATTAATAGCTGCTTTACCAAGAAGCATCTCAGCCATCTCCACCAACTTCCACCCAGAACTGAGTTCATTATTCCAGCTATTAATCCACACCCAGCTCGCAATTAAGGTTCATCACACACTGTAGTTCAGGCACAGACCATTCGTGACCTGTTGTGTTGACCTCTGCCAGAGTTTGTGGACCTCTTTTTTGGGGGGTCTGGGACTGCAAAAAACAGAGGTGTTGTTGAGTGTCTGGCAGGCTACAGTACGCAGCTGGTGGACTGCTGTGCTGGCCTGGTGGGTCATGGTGCCTCTTAAAGCTCTGTTCTAGAAAGTGCAAGGAAGGAAGGAAGCTCTCCCAAAGAGGAAGTGAGGTCTGAAAGAGGAAGGAACAAGGAGTCCTGAGCTAGGAGAGTGGAGCTCAGCAAAGTTCAAGTTGTGTTTGAGGGCTTAATCCTAACCTGGAGTTAGGCTGGCACAGTTAGGCCAGCAATGTTTGGCTGGCACAAGGGCCACCATAAAGCGCGTTTGGGCCACTCTTGGAGTTAGGGAGGGTGGCACACGTCTGCGTGCGGGTCTCTGACTCCGAGAGTGGTTCAAACGCACTTTACGGTGTCCCTTGTGCTGGCCAAACTTTGCTGGCTTAATTTGTGCCGGCCTAACTCCGGGTTAGAATTGCGCTCTGAGTAGCTAAAGGTGTCTGAGCAGTTCTGGGCCCAGCTTGGCAGCAGAGTCCAGCAAAGACTGGGCCCAGCTTGGCAGCAGAGCACATGATTCACATACAACCAGGGGGCAGGAGTGGGGTATAGATGCATTGCTCAGACCTGCTTCAGTTGCAAAGCACAAAGCAATCAAGACAAAAGCATTTGCTCAGCTTAATTAAAGAAACTCCGGTGCTTTCATCAGCTGGAAGAGGGACTCCTTTTTCCATCCAGTAGACTCGGCTCAGCTTCATTATCTGGGCATCTGCTTGTTGTTCCTTACGCAGCGTGACTCTCCCTGTCGGAGTTTATGATCGCTGCGTAAGCCTCGACTGCAGGAGGAAATGAATCACTCCGATGACAAGAGATCAGGTTAATGTCAAACAACACTCAGGCAGCCCAGCGCGAAAGTCCTCGCCAGGCTGCAGCACTCATTACGGGGCCTAATTCAATCTATTCTCGATCGCTCATTTTCTCTCATCAATACTCTGTGGCAGCTCCATTTTTGCCAGTTACATCCAAGCACATTTGAAGACTTGAAGTTAAGCACGTTCCAGTCCAGGCTGTGTCATGTTGTATCCTTTAAAAGATAAAGTGCATTTATCTTAAGCATTTTCAGCCCGCTCTTTAGCTGATGAGGCTCCCCACAGCAACTTGCAGAGAACGAAAATCTGTTTTTAAAAGTTGCTTTAAACAGCAGCTGCCTATGACTGTCTTTGCAGAAGCAACAGGTCCCTGAAAGGTTTCTTCTTCTTCTTCAAATCAGCAATGCATATTTGCTGCATTGCGGGGCTGAGAGCAGGCTCCTCCCCCTACAAGGCTGCTACAGCAGAAAAGGCCATTTATAGAGACTGCCCACTGTGAGCGCAAGCCTATGTGTGTCTACTCAGAAGTACGTCCCATTATAGTCAATGGGGCTTACTCCCAGGTAAGTGTGGCTAGGATTGTAGTCTGTATCTCCAATGGTGGGGAAACATGAAAAAAGAACAGAATGCTTGAGCAGGCTCGGAAAAGAGAAGGTGGTTCTAGAACAGTGATTTTCAATGTTTTTCTTCTCATGGCACACTGATCTCTATGGTCTTCTCTATGGTCATCACCTCTTCTGATGTCACTTCCAGCTTCCGAGATATTCTCCCAGATTCTATGGCTCTTTTTCTAGGGCAACTGTCTGTACATAATAACATAAGACCTCCACTGGATCAGGCCAAAGGCCCATCTAGTCCAGCTTCCTGTATCTCATAGTGGCCCACCAGATGCCTCAGGAAACACATGAGACAAGATGCCAGCATCCTGTTGCCACTCCCTTGCACCTGGCATTCTGTAGTAGCCTTACTAACATAAGGAGGTTGCACCACCTATCGTGGCCTATAGCCCACGATGGACTTTTTCTCCATGAATTTGTCTAATCCCCTTTTAAAGGCACCTAGGCCAGATGTGGCAAGCCACCTCCTGTGATAAGGAGTTCCACAGATTAATTACCTGCTGGGTAAAAAGTATTTTCTTTTATCCGTTCTTCCAGCACTCAATTTCAGTGGATGTCCCTGGTTCTGGTGTTGTGCGAGAGGGAAAAGAACATCCACTCTCTCCACCCCCTGCATAATTTTATCCATCAGAATCATATTCCCCTCCCCACAGTGAATTGTTAATTCCCTCTGATCCAATGCAGCAGAGGGATGGAGCTGTTGCCTTCATGCTTTGTTCTTCCTGCAGTCACATCTGGCTGGCCACTTTGGAAGCTCTCACCTTGCACGGCTCTGATGTACCTGTGCATACAGTTCACACCAGGCCCTCATCCCACTATGCTTGGAGCACAGACCTCTGCAAAGACACTGCAGGCATGAACACTCTCATGGTCCTCTAAGCCTCCTCCAAGCTTTTAATAGCTATCATGGGAGATTACAGACAAGCAATCTGATGCCTGGCAAAAAAACCAACTACACACACTTCAAAAGTCTGTTCTTATTAATTAGGTTTAAATGACACAATTGGTAGGAAACGTTTGCAAAGAAGGCACTGACCACAAAATCAAACAATTGGGATGCAGTAGGTGATCTGCAATAGGTGATTTTTTTTTCTAGCAACATAAGAACGAAAATCGTGTGCATTTCAAGAGTCTCTTCCCATAGGCCATATTCCACATGACATCTTTACATCTGGCCAAATCAGTTGGTGCCAGAGGGCAGGGCATCTTGGCGTTATTTATGCTGCACCGCTGTGCATAGTGGTTTGGGTGCCAGCACTGAAATGTGTAAGCAACTCTTGAAAAGTGGTATATAAATATTGTTGATTGATTGATTGATTGGGAAACCTGTCGAGCAGTGATGTTCAACCTTTTTCATCTCATGCCACATTGGCGCAAGGCACTAAAACGGTCAAGGCACACCATCAGCTTTTTGACAACTGACAAGGCACACTGGTATGACAGTGGCGGGCTCACATCCCCCAATGGCCCTACTAATAAATGACTTCCAAATTCCTGCAGCCCACCTGGGGAACATCTATGGCACACCAATGTGCCATGGTACAGTTGTTGAAAATGGCTGCTGAAGAGGGTTGGCAAGAGCGGGAACAGTGTGGGAATCCTGCACCCCCACAAGCTATTTTTGAAACCTCTGGAGGTTTGTGCAATGGACTTCCTACCTAGTGGGAGCTGGTCTCTGTGTTCCTCAGGCTTTTCCACATGAGAAGCTCTTGTATCCAACCCCCAAATTGATTTTTAAACTTTGGGCAGAGGTGGATCTACAGGGAGGGCAAAGCTCTAAGTGTTGCAAGAAGCCTTACCCTGTCATGTAAATCCCTCCTCTCCCTTGCTGCTGTAGCCAGTAAGCAACACCAAGATGTTGCTTTTCCCTGTGAGGATTGGCTAAAACGGTGCAGGAGAGGAGTGATTTCCACTGCAAGGTAAGGCTTCTTGCAAGACTTAGAGCTTTGCCCTCCCTTAGATCTGCCTCTGACTTTGGGGGAGTACAAGGAGCACATTAGAAGTTTTCCATGGGCTACACCTTCTAAACAGAAATGAAACTACAGACACCAAAGTGGAATTTGCACCGGAAACAAAGAGATCTGACTGAATCCTGGATGCACCCAACTCCAGGTAATTTTACGAATACAACATTAGATCATTTGGTATTTCATGAAGTAAAAAAAGAAAAGAAGTCCTCGTGCCTACAAGTAAACATTAATACGTTCTGATGGCTTCTCATTGGGTTATGCATAAGAAAGGCAAAAGTATCATCAAGGCCACTTTGAGTCCATATCATTTTTTAAAAGAGCATCGTCGGAGAACAGGGAGCCACCTCAGAGACAGAGTTTAGTTCGGACCTCTACATTTCACCTAGCTCTCCAGAGCCAAAAAATCCTACAAGAGAATTTCAGCAGGATCTTAACCTACTGCCTGAGGGCTCTTTTCAAAGTCAATAATTATTGCATATTCTTATTGAAACGGATCAGTTCATTCCCTATTGAAGGCCACAAGTAATGAATCTGGGGTTGTTGTTTTTTTTGTGGCTCTGTTGCAGGTTCTTTGGCTATTGTTTTTTTTTTTCCTTTCCCATCACTGCAGCCTGGATCCTGAGCATAGGAAGAGTTCTCTTAGCTGCTCTGCATGACCAAACGGCTTGCTCAGTGGAACAGCACTGCAGTGTGGACCAGGCTGCCTGTATAACCAGTCTGTTGAGGTTAGCAAAGCAAGGAAGGCATGGAAAGGCTAAGAGGCGGTGGCTTAGAGGAGTCGCAGAAGCCGTCTCACAACTGGGCTCCTTCCCGATCATGTCGCTCATTCCGATGTGCAGATGTGGACTGCAGGGTGGGAAGACTTTGGCACAAGAACCCGCACAGCTCCATTCCATTTTCAGGTGGCGTCACATGACTGTACAGCAGCTGCAGCACTGGGTGCACGGCTTCTTCTTCTTCTTGGGGTGGAAGATGGTGAGTATTGCCTCGTCAAAGACGGCCTTCAGGCCCTTCTGCGTCAAGGCTGAGCACTCCAGATAGCACTGGGCTCCGATCTGCAATGGGTGCAAAAACCAGGCCTGAATGGTGATGGTCTGGGTACCATTCCCTCCCCACTCCCGGCCCCATGCGCTGAATGCTTTCGGTCGGACAGTTGGGGCCGTACCTGTGCAGAATGGAAGCAGCCTTAGCCCAGGGGGCATCCGCTAAAACTGAGGGTTGGGAGAGTTAAAACAGATAAAAGGAAGTACTTTTTTTACCCAGCGGGTGGTTAGTCTGTGGAACTCTTTGCCACAGGAGGTGGTGATGGCATCTGGTCTAGATGCCTTTAAGAGGGGTTTGGACGGATTTCTGGAAGAAAACTCCATCGTGGGCTATAGGCCATGATGGGTTGTGCAATCTCCTTACATTAGTAGTAGGCTACTTCAGAGTACCGGGTGCAAGGGAGTGGCAACAAGATGCAAGCATCTTGTTGTCTCATGCCTCCCTGGGGCACCTGGTGGGCCGCTGTGAGATACAGGAAGCTGGACTAGATGGGCCTTTGGCCTGATCCAGCAGGGCTCTTCTTATGTTCTTATGTTTTAACATACCTTGAATGCAGACAAGTTTAGAGCACAATCCTAACCTGGAGTTAGGCCAGCACAGTTAGGCCAGCAAAGTTTGGCCGGCACAAGGGCCACCGTAAATTGCGTTTGGACCAGCGGTGTCATCCTGGTGGAACAGCCCGGTATGCCGTTCCGCTAGTTCCGCGGACGGGCCCAGGCTGCGCCGCCTCTCCCGAGGACGGGCGAGCTGCTCCTGGGCCCGCCTGCCCTCCTGCGCGTCCGAATCGCTCTGAAATGGAGCGATTCCAGGTGCAGGGAGGCGCAGGGAGGCGTGGCTGGCCTCTGCCATAGGGGCGGAGGGCTGCCAATCATCCGGGCGTTCCGGTTCCTGGCGCGCCCAGATGACATCACTGGTTTGGACCTTCCTCGGAGTCAGGGAGGATGGCGCACATCTGTGTGCTGGACTCTCTCACTCCAAGAGTGTTTTCAGCTGAAAACAGGAAGTGACTATTTTTCGCCGTCAAGAAGAGCTGGGGATACTGAAGTGATGGTTTTTGACTTCCAGAAGGACTTCTGATAGTTAGGGAAGCCACACACAGCTTCCCTGGCTCACAGGCTGCCCTCCTCTGCTTTAAAAAAAAAAAAAAGCAGAGGATGGTGCATCCCAGAAGAGAGTGGTGATTAAGGCACAACCGAGGGCGTAAGGTGGGCAATTTTGCCACTCCTCTCCACCTGGTGCCCAGGGGCATTCCCCCCCCCCCCGACCTTCCTAGGTACATCATTGGATCAGGTTGGGGATCAAGCTGGGCAAGGGTCAGGATTGGACGTTAGTAGTGGTGGTGTCTGCAAGATCTGGAGCCCCCAGTCGGGTCCTGACATGCCCCCCACGGACCTAACAGATGTACACCAGCAAAACACCCGTTCTCTGAACTGTCCTCAAAAGTCAGTAATGGCATCTAAATGATTTAGCAACAAGTACTCACTTTTGATTGGCACTTGTGTCGGGGCCCGCCCACCAGAAGTGAGGTCATAGCCGGAACCCAGGAACTGCCCCCAGGAAGCCCGCGCCTCCTTGGTAGGCCACGTGGCGGCCCGGGAGAAGGCCCGGGAGTCCAAGGCAGCCTACCTGCTCATGCTGCCGCCGCCGCCGGTCTCCCTCACTCCACTGCCTGCCTGCCTGGCTCTGCTCGCTGCCAGGCAACTCAAACGTGCAGGCAATTCAAACGTTGCAGGGGGCAGAGCGGAGCGCCGACAGAGTCGACGAGTGGGCGGGGCCAGCCCTAATCCTAGGAACGGGTACTTGCGTAACCCCGCGTACCCGCTACATGACATGTCTGTCAAAAGTCCTACAGATATTTCAGCACTGAGTGCGAGTCTACCAAAATTTGGCCCTGAATCGCTCTGCAGGTGGAACACAACCATCTAGAAACGTGTTCCATCTCCAAGAGAAACCTTGCCAAGCTTGTATTTTTGAAATCCCTCTAAGAAGTAAAAAAGAAGTAACACCTGAGCAGAGCTCTTCCTTTTTGCCTTGGATGTTGCGTTTGAGAAAGTTACGATGGGAGTTTGATTAGGGGAATCAGCCAAGTCTGCTCAGTGGTCCATCCATGGACCAATATTCTAAGGTTGCCCACGCGTTTGTAGCCAGAGGATCTTTAACATCTGCACAGCCGGCAGAAACCAATGTGTGAAGATTTTCTTGACATACACACCCAGTGGAGACATTTGGCCTTAGGCAGGCAGAAAGGAAGCAAACAAGCCCAGGTGTGAATTCAGAGCATCAGAAGGGTGGGCTCTGCTGATCTGACCAAAGTTACTACCCAGCCCAGGATCCTGTTTCAAACAATGCTTCCAGGATGCCTGCAGGCAGGGGGGTGAGGCCAGCAACCCTCTTCCATTGTTCATGGAGAAACAAGAAATATTACCCAGAAGTAGGCTGCCTTCTCCCGCCCCCCACAATGAATTCAGTTCTACGATTCCCACCAAGTCCCAACATTGCCTCTCTTGCCCACTGTCAAGAATAGTAGGGGGGCAGGCCCGGCTCCGCTCCATCTCTGAAGCCCTGCCTCTTTTCCCACCCCCCTCTGGGTTCCTGTGGTGAGAAAGTTTTCCCCTGGAGGATGTTTTGTCTTGCTACCGGCCAAAGCGAGATAGAGGGGCCTCTAGTAGGGAAATGAAACTGCCCAAGGACAGCTTCACTCTACCAGGAGTTGTTTTGCTTCTGACTGACAAGGGGGGCTGGAAAAGCGAGGGGGGAAAGTAAAAGACTCAGACTTTTTTGAGGCTTGTGTGAGGAGAGACCATTTTGGCCTTCATCAAACCTAGTTCTGTCCTTTGCTGGGTGAGTGATAGCTAGGATGTAATTAGACTAGGAGATAGATGCTTTTTTATTTTGCATTAAGCATCATGTAGTTATGCCATGCTTTGGCCTGCTTTGAAATGCCTTATTGAGCCTCTATGCTATAACCTGTAGTTTTAATAAATCATTACATTTTACTCCATGGTGTGCCTTGTGTGCTGGGGTTAGCTGAATCCAGTCTTGACACTGGGCTACACTACTGGTTGGGCTAGGTAATGCCTCCTGGACCACTGGAGGTTGCTGGTGGCCAGGAGGGGACATCATCCCACGATCCCTGGGGGCAGTCTGGAAGGGCCAGGCCCCCGGGTATCGTGATACCCACTCACCAAACTGCCTGCCAGCAACCCCACAAGTCTGTCCCTCCACTTATAGTTTTCATGGCACTGGCACAAGCAGAGAGTAGACAATCCCTTGCACTCCCCAGTTCCTGGCACACCACGGTAACTGCCTGCTCATGGTGGACCTGAGGGGGGTGCAGGGGTGCAAATGCCCCTGACGCTGGGCTGGTGGCAGCGGCGATCACACCCGCCCCCGCCCCCTGCCACTGAGTTGTAGTGTGAAGTCGCTCCAGGAAGTGGCTTCCGTGGCAGAACCCGGCATGGCTCCGAAGGACCACCCCACCCCGCCAAGGAGGGGCAGGTGGCCCTTTGAGGCACACCTGGCCAAGAAGCATCCAGGTGCGCTCCGCAGGGCTGCCTGCTAGTCGCTCCAAGAAGCGGCCATGAAGCCACTTTTCAGGGCTGCCAGGCATGTTCTGCAGGACTGCCTACTGGTCAGTCTAGCGGGTGGCCCTGTGGAGCATGCCTGGTCACTCCGAGAAGCGGTTTGGCAGCATCTTGTAGTAACCAGTGGGCAGCAGGGTGGGGGCACACCCCAGGATTATCCCTGTTGCCTGCCAGACTCAAGGAGCACTGGGAAATCTACAATTCCTAGGACACCATGCATCTGGTACTCAGTTTTTGCAGTACGCCAACAGTCTGGGGTGGGGGAAGGAAGAGTAGGAAGATGCTACTGGAGCAAAAGCAACAAGAAAGGTCAGGAGGAATGAGAGGAATTTGGAGGGAGGGGAGCTGGACTGCTAGATGAGAGTCAGGCAGGGAGGCAGAGATGCAAGGCTTCATCGACAGCACGGATAGAAATCCAAGCGTCAGAAGAATCTTTGAGTCACTGCAGGTGGGTGCTACAAAGGTGTCAGATTCAACCTCCAAAATGAGCTTGGAAATTTTTGCGGCATTACTACTGCAACTAGTGTGGGTGCAATCCTAACCTGGAGTTAGGCCGGCCCAAATTAAGCCAGCAAAGTTTGGCTGGCACAAGGGACACCATAAAGTGCGTTTGGACCACTCTCTACATCAGGGAGGATGGCACACATCTGTGTGCTGGCCTCTCTGACTCCAGGAGTGGTCCAAACATACTTTACGGTGTCCCTTGTGCTGGCCAAACTTTGCTGGCCTAACTTGTGCCGGCCTAACTCCAGGTTAGGATCGCACTCTGTGTGTGTTTGAAGTCTCAGATTCCCCCGTTGTGTGTACGCTGGTGTTGAAAAATGAACACACGTGCATGATTTACTGCCACACATGATGGACTGAACGCTGAGAACGGCAGTGGGGTTTTTCTCAGCAGTCCTAAGATATATTGGCTGCATAGTCCTATATTGGCTCCTATATTCCTTGGGTCCCGTGAAAACAACAGTACCTCTTTAGCCAGTTTGATGCCATGCTCGTACGTCAGGGGCTTCTCTTTCATGTACAGTAAGCGAGCCAAGGTTTTAGGATCGTCCCGAAGGTCAATCTAGAATTCAGCAGACAAAACACAGAGGCTTGATCATGCTCGACACGCCCCTCTCTATGCAGGAGTCATGGACTTCTTTACTGTGCTTCCCCATCCCGCCCCAATTTACCTGTGTTCCTATCAGGACATAAGGCACATGCGGCATGCAGACTTTCAGCTCGGGCACCCACTCCTCCTGGACATTGTGGTAAGAGGCCGAGTTGACCACAGAGAAGCAGATCAAAAACACGTCCGTATTCGGGTAAGAGAGGGGTCGGAGCTGGTTGTAATCCTCCTGTAAGGGGACAAAAGAGGATGCACAATGCCACTGCAACACTACTCAAGTAGTCTGTGGCGCAAACATGGTCATCAATTTTCTCCAGTGCAGCCGTTTTGTCTGGGGTCCCTCCGGGCCCCGGCCTTACCTGGAGTGAAGGACCGAGGAATGGCAGCAGCCTCCAGCCTCCCACCAGGGCCCAAGCAAGGCCCTCAGGGAAAGCAGGAGGAGGATCGGCCAGGGTGAGCCCAGCTAAAACCCTGGGCAGCGGCGTCATGCTGCCGGAACGCTGGGCGGGAGGAATGGGTGAGCGGCAGCCCGCGGGGGCGGGGAAGACGGTGAAACGGAGCGGTACGCAACAGGCGGGCTGCCGCTCACCCGTTCCTCCCGCCCAGCGTTCCGGCAGCATGACGCTGCTGACCCTGGGGACGGAGGGTAGGGCAGGGAGTGATCCTGTAAACCCCTGTGCGCTTCTGGGCAGGAAGGCCTGTCTCAGGAGGAGAAGAAGAGTCAGAGAGAGGTCAGAGAGACCAGCACACCGATGTGAGCCATTGTCCCTGAGAGTGGTCCAAACACGCTTTACGGTGGCCCTCGTCCTGGCCAAACTTTGCTGGCTTAGCTTATGCCGGCCTAACTCCAGTTTAGGATTGCGTTCCCCGGGACAGCAGCTCAAAGAAGGGGTGGAGCCTCGGGGGCGGGACCTGGCGTTTAAAGCAGGAAGCAGCCGGTGATGAGGGCCGTCGTGTATGGGGAGGCGGAGCAGGAGGTTGTGGAGCAATAGCCTCCTGGACCTCCCAGGGTAAAGGACCAAGGGTGAAGCAGCCCCCTTTCCCTGCGACTGGGCTGAGGCTGACTTTACCCACTTGAACTGGTTCAGCCTTCCTGGGGCTTCCTGCTTCCTCTCGTTGATGGTCGACAGGTACCGATGCACCTGGTGGGGTTTGAACCCCTTTGGACCCCTCGAACCTGCCACCCCGGGACCGGGACCGCCCCGGGGATGTGACAAGTTTCTTAGGGCATATCCACGCCAACTTTTCTTTGCATGATAAAGCTCCATGAACTGGCCTCGAGGAAGGTTTTCGAAGCATTGCTGCAGTTTTGATTTCCAGTGTTGGTGGGACTCAACTATTTCCTGAAACGTTGTGTGATTATTCACCGTTTCTGGTTCTGTTCATTGCGATGCTTTAAGGCCATTTTTTTCCCTTTCTGGCTGCTACTTCATTTCTGGATCTCTTAATGGTCCAATCTTAGAGCTACCAGAATTCATGTTCAGATCTCTTTATATTAGCAGATTCTTTCCCCTTATACAGGCGTGCCCCGGTATCCACTGATTCAGTATCCAGCCTTAGTTATTCACTGACACCATGGATACTGGGATACTTATTAAAAAGACAGGGGAACATGAAACAAATTTCTTCTTTTTTAACTTTGTTGCAGCAAAACCACTGATGTTCCCTTATCTTTAAAAAGGCATTCCCAGTATTCACGATTTCAGGTATCCATGACGAGGTCCAGAATGGGACCCCAGTGGATACCGGGGCATGCCTATAAGAGCCACTTTTGCTGCTATCTCTCCTCCTCTCCACAAGCAATGGGGTGGAGGCAGCTGCTCTTTAAAGTACAAAAGCCAAGGGGAGAACAGCAAAGAAGGGCTGGTCCCTGAGTCAGTCTAGGATGCTGCCTCACCTCCTCTGTGACTCAAAACTCATGAATATAGAAAACCATGTGAGTTTTCCTATCCTGTGTCCCAAACCCTGTGGAAGATAAGGGACTCATGGAATAACAAGTGAAAGAGGTACAAGAATGCCCTGGTATTCACTGATTTGGTATCCATGGTTTCAGTTATCCACAGATACTATGGATACTGGGATGCCTATTAAAAAGATAAAGGTAAAGGTTTCCCCGGTATGGGACATGGTGGCGCAGCGGGTTAAACCGCTGCTGCTGGGCGTTCCGACCGGAAGGTTGGGAGTTCAAGACTGCACAATGGAGTGAGCTCCCGTCGCTGGTCCCAGCTCCTGCCAACCTAGCAGTTCGAAAGCACCTAAAAATGCAAGTAGATAAATAGGGACCATTTCGGTGGGAAGGTAACAGTGTTCCGTGCGCTACAGCGTAGAGTCATGCCGGCCACATGACCACGGAAGCTTGTCCTTGGACAAACGCCATCTCTACAGGCTCTGAAACGGAGATGAGCACCACCTCTTTCAGTCGGTCAGGACTAGACCATTTGGTCGTGGGGAAACCTTTACCGTTTCTAAGTTGAAGAGCCAGCGTCTGTCCAAGGACAAGTTTCCGTGGTCATGTGGCCAGCATGACTATACACCAAGGAGCTTGGAACGCCATTACCTTCCCACCAAAGTGGTACCTATTTATCTACTTGCATTTTTAGGTGCTTTTGAACTGCTAGGTTGGCAGGAGCTGGGACAAGTGACGGGAGCTCACTCCGTCGTGCGGTCTTGAACTGCCAACCTTCCGGTCAGCAAGCTCAGCAGCAGCAGTTTAACCCGCAGCGCCACCACGTCCCTGATTAAAAAGACAGGGGAACATTTTAAAAGAACTCTTTTTACCTTGTTGCAGCAAAACCACTCATGATCCCCCATCTTTAAAAAGGCATCCCCAGTATCCACGGTGGGATTCCAGGGCGGAACCCCAGCAGATACTGGGGCATACCTGTAATTTTGGATGACGCTGATTGCAAAATAGATCTTGCAACCACCACTAGGTGGTGCTTGATGCTTGTCTATGATTCAGTCTGCACCGTTTGCTCAGGGATCTGCTTGAAATAATCAGGACTTCACTATCTGGGGAGTTGAAATGTGGGCTATTCTCAAGAATGTCAGAAGCAAGACTGGAAACTACGACATCAACACACTATTTTTTCAAGACACAGGGTGGTATGTGCCTCTGCCAGGAACCACCAGGTTGGCTAGCTTTCACATGTTTTAATGTGAAAAGCCAAAAGTCTTCTTGGCCCTTTGGCTAAGATCAAGTGTAGTAGCTTTCACATTTTTTAAATGTGAAAAGATGCCTTTGAAGGGAGTTCCAGTTCAGCAGTTCTCAAACTTTTTAGAATGGCACTTGTGTAGGGACCCACTGAAAATGATGTCACTAACCTGGAAGCGATGTCATGGCTGGTACAGACATCATCAAGCAGGAAGTGCCATCATTGTGATGTAATCAAATGCAACCTGGCATTCTTGGACTGTAGCACTTGTACAACCAGGAACCATCCCTGACCGAAAGCAAGGTTCGCTCAAAATGTTATGTAAAAGAACTGAACTAAAAACATTTTTTTAAAAACCCTCATTTGAAAATTCAAACAGTTAACACTCACAAAAAGAATATAGCAAGAGTAAGGTCTGCAGCTTTCAAGATGGCTGCTCCCAGCTTTCCAGCTTTTCACCAAGTGGGTCCCGACTCAACAGTCTGAGAAACACTTATAGCTGATCAGCATGTTTTTATTGGTAATAAAGTGATATGATTCAGCCCAGAATGGGACAAAGACTGCTGAGTCGAGCTCTGAGTCTCTGCTCAGTGGGCCTCAGTCTGCTCTGGGCCGAGTTGTATCATGTCATGATGAGTCAGCAAGAACACGGTCCAGGGGCAGGCTTTTCACGTTGAAAAAACGTGGAAGGCCTGCAGCCCGGAAGTGTAGGCAGTGATGTGATGAGGTCCTTACACCACTGCTACACTTCCGGGTTGCCAGGCTCTGCATTGGTTGCATGGGAAAGAAAGGTTTGACAACCCCCAATTTAGCCTGTTTTTATGGTAAGAAAAATACAGTTAGGGAAGTATTTCTGCAGGTATCCTTCCATAATTCTATGGAAAGGGAACCTTTATGTTTTCAAGGCACCAAGAGGCCATTATGTTTAATTTGAAAAAAATGATGGCATTAAAAATGAAACAAAGAGACTGGAAATGGGTTACCTGCCCAGCAGTGTCGTAAAGTTCAAGCAAGTGCTGTCTGCCTCCGACTGTCACAGTTACTGCAAAGGAAAGGCAGAAAAAAAAGTAGTTTTAATAATGTAAGTGCCTGTATTTAGGAAAAGCTCATTGCTGGATCAGAATCTGGTGGGTCTCGCTGGTCCATCCTCCTATTTCCAGCCTGGCCAAAGGTCAGTCTGTGCTCCCAATAGAAAAGATTTCACACCACCAATTTTTAGGTAAGCTGGACAGATGGCGATGATGCATGAAAAGGAGAGCATTTATGTGCATTTAGGTTGCGTTGGGGATGGTTTTTCATCATTAGAGCATTTACTTGAATGCAATGCAGTTCGCAGCATGTGCTTCAGAATCAATCAATCAATCAATCAATCAATCAATCAATCAATCAATCAATCAATCAACTGTATTTATAAACCACTTTTCAACACAAAGTTCACAGAATAGTTTACAGGCTAACAACAACAACAACAACAACAACAACAACAAGCTAAATGGCTCCCTGCCCCAAAAGGGCTCACAATTTTTTTTTTTTAAAAAGCAGCACACCCCCAGCAACAGCCACTAGAAAAGACACTACATGGGAGTGAATAGGGACAATTACTCTCCCCCTGCCATATATAAGGGAATCACCTGAAAAAGTGGCCCACTTGAAAAAGTGCCTCTTGCCCAGTTAGCAGGGGTTAACCATATGACCTCATGGAATCCCGCTGGCAGGAGTTGTAGCGCCCTTGAAGTTCACCCCCCTCTCTGTGAAAAAGAGGGTTCACTTCTAATACCTTTTGTGCCTCAAATCAAGTCTTGGAAAGGAGGGGGTCATGCAACATCCAAGCCCTCCTCTTCCCTAAACTAGATTCCCTGGACATCTGACCACCAAAGCTCTGGCTGGCACAAGGGCCACCGTAAAGTATGTTTGGACCACTCTCGGAGTCAGAGAGGCTAGCATACAGACGTGCTTCATCCTCCTTAAGTCCGAGAGTGGTCCAAACATCCTTTATGGTGGCCCTTGTGCCAGCCAATCTTTGCTGGTCTAACTGTGCCAGCCTAAATCCAGGTTAGGATTGCACCCTAAACCAGCTATTTTCAACCAGTGTGCCACGAATGGTCCACAGATGTGCCATAGGAGTTTAGGGGAGGTTCATTTTTTAGTAGGACCATTTAGTAAGCCCCCCCCCCACAAGAAGCCTGGTGTGTCTTGTCACTTGTCAAAAAACTGATGGTGTGCCTTGACAATTTTAGTGCCTTGTCACTGTGCCATGAGATGAAAAAAAATAAAATCACTGCTCTAAACAATATCAACCTGCAGGTCACCCAGCTGATATTTTGCTGTCTCATCAGATCTCCAGGGATGAACTGCACAGACTGATGCTATTTGGGTAGCAGGACATCTAAGGAAGTTCGACTGGGTCAGGAAGAGACCTCCAACTGATGTATACTCATTTTTAAGACCCTAGAGCTGTTTAGCAAGTCTTTCCCACTGAGCATGTTTGGGTTTTGTCTGGCTTTGGTACGTATTTTGCATTCATTTTCCTTCCTCTTCTTTCATTCCTACGGATGAATCTTTGTAATGTCTTGATTCTTGCATCAGAATGTATTATCATGGTGAGAATCTGGAAGTGATGGGCGTTCACTCACAACAGAACATGTTTATGTCTTTTAGGACTCATCTACTTACATCAATGACATCTGTATTTTGTCATAAGAACAGAAGACAAGCCCTGCTGGATCAGGCCAAAGGCCCATCTAATCCAGCTTTCTGTATCTCACAGTGGCCCACCAGATGCCTCAGGCAGTACACGAGATCACAAGATGCCTGCATCATGTGGCCACTCCCCTGTATCTGGCATTCTGATATAAATTTCTGAGGTAAAATTCTGAGGTAAATAACAACTTGCAGCCCAATCTGGGCCTTAAGAACATAAGAAGAGCCCCACTGGATTAGGCCAAAGGCCCATCTAGTCCAGCTTCCTGAATCTCACAGCAGCCCACCAGTGCGTCAGGGAGCACATGAGACAACAAGATGCTTGCATCCTGTTGCCACTCCCTTGCACCTGGCACTCTGAAGTAGCCTACTACTAATGTAAGGCTACTAATGTCTATAGCCCACGATGGACTTTTCCTCCAGAAATCTGCTGATTGAGGATATAATGGGTGCCATTCTATATAAGAACAGCTGGACCAGGCCAAGGTCTAGAGAACCTTCCTGTATCTCACAGTGGCCCACCAGGCGCCTCAGGGAGGATGCAAGACAACTGGATACCTGAAATTCATTGTCACTCCCCTGCATCTGACATTCTGAGGTAGCTGACTTCTGAGGTATGCACCATCAAGGCCCTGCGATGGACTTTTCCACCAGAAATCTGTCCAATCCCCTTTTAATGGCACCTAGACCAGATGCCATCACCACCTCCTGTGGCAAGGAATTCCCGATGGGTAAAAAAGTATTTCCTTTTATCTGTTCTCACTCTTCCAACACTCAATTTTAGTGAGTGTTCTGGTGTTGTGAGAAAGGGAAAAGAACTTCCCTCTATCCACTTTATCCCTCCCATGCATAATTTTGTATGTCTCAATCATGTTCCCCCTCAGGCGCCTTTTTTCTAGACTGAAGAGCTGCAGTCTTTCTTCATAAGGGAGGTGCCCCAGCCCCTCTGAAGTCCTAAGAAGTCCTAAGAAGAAGGTTCTGGCAGCCTCCCATCCAAGTTTCCAGCCAAGCTCAGATCTGCTTAGCTTCACAGATAGACACACTTGGTTTACATTACTTGATTCATCTGCCTACATACCCAAACGTTTTCTGTTTTTCAAGAAATCTCAATTCATGGTAGAGTGCGGATCAAGCATTGGAAGAACAATCAGGGCTGGCTTTAAGCCAATGTGACCAATGTCATCACACTGGGCCTCGCGCTTTGGGGGGCCCCCGCACCAGTGCAGTGAGCGTATTGCTTGCTGCTGCAATCAGGATCTCTTAGGATTGTATGTAGGTCAGTGAGGCAAGCAGAGCAGCTTTACCTTAGGCCCTCTCCAGTGGTGTCATCTAAATGATTTAAGAACAGGTACTCACTTTTGATTGGCACGTGTCGGGACCCGCCCACTGGAAGTGACGTCATAAGCCAGAAGTGATGTCATGGCAGGAAGTGACATGAAAAAAGCCCTTTTTGAGGCCTCAGATGATTTTAAACTGACCCAACAGTTGCAACAGTATTCCACAGAACCCCCAGAACATGTGAAGGAGGCCTGGCATCATGTTAAAACCCCAGAGCAACTCATTTTTCAGTGGCAAGGAAAGGAAAGGCTCCACTCGCTGCCTGCCTGCCTGCCTGGCTGTGAGAACATGCAGGCAACTCAAACATGCAGGAAATTCAAACGTTGCAGAGGGCGGAGTTGACGAGTGGGCGGGCGAATGGGCGGGGCCAGCTGTAATCCTAGAAACCGGTACTCGCGTACCCCCATGTACCCCCTGCATGACATCACTGGCCCTCTCACTTGCCACAGTTTCCGACGTGCCCAAAATGGGCCTCCTGGAAGCAATGGGCAGTGACATCATCCTGTTACCACCACCTATTTCCAGGTGCCGCATTTTGTGTGTAGCACCACAAGTGCTCTTCTTGGTGAGTGGGGTCCCTGTGGGGAGTGTGGGGGGGCCCCACAGGAATGCCCCGCATTGGGCCCTGCCACTCCCAGAGCCGGCCCTGAGAACAATCATAGATAGAGTGTGGATTTGGGGGATATTTTTTCAAAATTTCTTGATTAAAATAGCAAATTGCGGTGTTATGTTTATTCTACATTCTCAATCCAAGTTCTAATTTTTATTGTTTTTAAATGCTTTAAAAGTGTACTAGGTAGATGATACAGGTGGTATGTGGTGGTATAGATGCAGCCACAGTATTATTTCTAATTGGAAAAGTAGTCTATTTTAATTTCTGGAAAATATCAAACACCAAAATGCAGTGTTTTGTGTTTTTATTCAGATATTTTAACTGCCAAAAGGTGGTTGTTAATGCCCAAAAAGTGGCTTTCAACAAAAAAAAAAAATCCCTAATCATAGAGCAACTTGAAATCCTATTATGTAATTTGCTAGCCTAACTGCTGGCCTAACTGCACGTTAGGATTGCACACTAAATTATTTTCAGATTTACAAAGAAATTAAAACATAGGCTGAACATTTTATAATCAAACTACTCCAGGCAGTGGTGTCATCTAAATGATTTAAGAACAGGTACTCACTTTTGATTGGCACGTGTCGGGACCCGCCCACCAGAAGTGACGTCATAAGCTGGAAGTGAGGTCATGGCAGGAAGTGACATGAAAAAAGCCCTTTTTGAGGCCTCAGACAATTTTAAACTGACCCAACAGTTGCAACAGTATTTCACAGCACCCCCAGAACATGTTAAGGAGGCCTGGCATCATGTTAAAGTGACCGAACAGTTCCAAAAACCCAGAGCAGCTCATTTTTCAGTGGCAAGGCAAGGCAAGGCTCCGCTCGCTGCCTGCCTGCCTGCCTGCCTGGCTCTGAGAACGTGCAGGCAACTCAAACATGCAGGAAATTAAAACGTTGCAGGGGGCGGAGTCGACGAGTGGGCGGGCGAATGGGCAGGGCCAGGCATAATCCTAGAAACCGGTACTCGCATACCCCCGCGTACCCCCTGCATGACATCACTGACTCCAGGGCAACCAGAATTTTTGCTCTACATACATCAGTATGTTCTGGAGAAGTATCATGGTGCTATAGTAGCTGCCTGTACTGAGTAGGGGATTGGACTAGATGACCTCTGAGTTCTCTTCCAACACTCACATTCTATGATCCTGTTATTTCATCAAAGAAAGAAAGCTCTGCTACAACCAAGGTTTTAGCTATTCATTAGCTTAAATAACTGAAACTCCACCATGGGAGTGAGTTGGACATTCACTTATGCTGGGGAAGGAGATTTTAAAGCCTCTATAAAAAGGGAGTTACATTAGAGGAGAATGATTAAAATTTGCATTAGATTATATGACCTTGGTAGACCTCCAATTAATGCAAAGTGCCTGGTTAGAAGAAGCGATGCTGGAGATCTGGCTGCAATGGAAACACTCAAAGTTGTTTTATAGAGTCGTGGCTCAAAATTCTGGAACAAGGGAAGGAAGACTGCAGCGTTTGGGGCTCTTCAGCTTAGAAAAAAGGCGCCTGAGGGGGGGACATGATCGAGACATACAAATTATGCATGGAAGGGATAGATTCGATAGAGGGATGTTCTTTTCCCTCTCTCAAAACACCAGAACCAGGGGGCATCCACTAAAACTGAGGGTTGGGAGAGTTAAAACAGATAAAAGGAAGTACTTTTTTACCCAGCGGGTAGTTAATCTGTGGAACTCTTTGCCACAGGAGGTGGTGATGGCATCTGGTCTGGATGCCTTTAAGAGGGGTTTGGATGGATTTCTGGAAGAAAAGTCCATCGTGGGCTATAGGCAATGATGGATTGTGCTACCTCCTTACATTAGTAGTAGGCTACTTCAGAGTACTGGGTGCAAGGGAGTGGCAACAGGATGCAAGTATCTTGTTGTCTACTGAGCTCCCTTAGGCACCTGGTGGGCTGCTGTGAGATATAGGAAGCTGGACTAGATGGGCCTTTGGCCCGATCCAGCAGGGCTCTTCTTATGTTCTTATGTTATTAAGGGAATTAGGGACAGTTCAACCTGAGAAAAGGAAATGTCAAACACTTGTACAGGCTCTGTCCAACTACTACACACGGAGCATCTTGAGGGGGAAATCAAAAATCGATTTGTATACACAGAACCTGCTTCCCAGAAGTCTCTGGTTCTCTGGAATGATGAAAAAAATAATAATCCAGAATGGGGCCCAGAAAAGGGCTTGCTTGTCAATAGCTGGGGGCAGTGGTGTCATCTACAAATGAACTAACGGAACGCTGTGTGGGATGTGGGCGGGGCTTCTGCGTGATTGGCAGCCCACTCGTTTCGTTCCGCTGCTGCCCTGGCCTCGGGGGGGGGCTGCCCCCGGTTGGCGCCCCCCGCTGCTTACCCAGGCACCCGGTGCCCCCCCATCTCCCCCAGCAAGCAGGTACCCCCCGAGACCAGGGCAGCTGCGGAACGAAACGGGCGGGCAGCCAATCACGCGGAAGCCCCGCGTAAGTCCCGCCCAGCATTCCGTTAGTTCATTTGTAGATGACGCCACTGGCTGGGGGTCACTGAAGGATCTAGGATAAGGGACAGCTTTCACCCTCACCCTGCGGTGCTCCTGTCCCCAAAGGACTGACCAGTTGTCACAGCAGGGTTGGCTTATCCATGCAGCCACTTAAAATGGGTTCCATTGGTGGCAGATGGCAGTGGGGTTGATTCGAGGTGCTTTTCATCCCAAGTCTGCTACTGCTGCTTCCCTCCCGCTTGCTGCCAATCCAAACCACACTATCATAAAAACATATTATTATTATTATTATTATTATTATTATTATTATTATTATTATTA
>JAJKFI010000077.1:3585198-3605020 GCA_029204185.1 Lerista edwardsae
TTATTATTATTATTATTATTATTATTATTATTATTATTATTATTATTTATTGCATTTCTACCCCGCCTTTCTGCCCGAAGGCACTCAAGGCGGCATTACAAAATCAAACAGAATAAAAACATCATAATTAAAAACAATAATTAAAAACAATATAAAATACAATATAACAATCATCCCATGGATCATAAAAGTACAGAAATATAAAAGAATGCAAAGACCAGCCAGCCTGTCAGCAACTAAAAGCCTGCTGAAACAAAAAGGTCTTCAGCCCCTGCCAAAATACTGCCAAAGAGGGAGCAGTTCTTAACTCTAAGGGGAGGGTATTCCAAAGTTGGGGGGCCACCACCGAGAAGGCCCTATTCCTGGCCGCCACCCCTCTCACCTCTCCTGGTGGTGGCACAGTCAAAAGGGCCCCCCCCCAGATGACCTCAGAGTACGGGTAGGATTATATGGGAGGAGGCGGTCCCTCAAATACCTTGGGCCCGAGCCGTAAAGGGCTTTAAAGGTCAAAGCCAGCACTTTGAATTTGGCCCAGAACAGAACCGGCAGCCAGTGTAGTCGCCGAAGCAACGGCTCGACAGAGTCAAACCGATGTGCCCCAGCAACCATAAAAACCATATAGGAACATAAAAAGAGCCCTGCTGGATCAGGCCAAAGGTGCCTGCGTCCTGTGGCCACTCCCTTGCACCGGGCGTTCGCAGGTAAATTTCTGAGGTAAATAATAACTTGTAACCCAATCTGGGCCTTAAGAACATAAGAAGAGCCCTGCTGGATCAAGCCAAGGGTCCATCTAGTCCAGCTTCCTGTACCTCACAGTAGCCCACCAGATGCCTCAGGGAGCTCACAACAAGATGCCTCCATCCTGTTGCCACTCCCTTGCACCTGGCATTCTGAGGTAACCTACATCTCAAACCAGGATGTTGCACGTACCCATCATGGCTTGTAACTTGTGATGGACTTTTCTTCTAGAAATCTGTCCAATCCCTTTTCAAAGGCATCCGGGGCAGACGTCATCACCACATCCTGTGGCAAGGAGTTCCACAGATTAACCAGGCCTTCTCTAGCAGGGATTGCATGGGGTTGCAAAGACACAGAGTGCGATCCTAACCTGGAGTTAGGCCGGCACAGTTAGGCCAGCAAAGTATGGCTGGCACAAGGGCCACCGTAAAGTACATTTGGACCACTCTCGGAGTCAGGGTGGATGGTGCATGCCTGTGTGCTGGCCTCTCTGACTCTGAGAGTGACCCAAACATACTTTACAGTGTCACTTGTAAAACTTGTACAGTGTCACTGGCCAAACTGCTAGCCTAAGTGTTCCAGCCTAACTCCAGATCAGGATTGCGCCCACACTGTCCTTTTTCTATTGTGGTGGTTCCCAAACTATGGGTTGGGACCCACCAGTGAGTTGCGACCTGATTTTTGGTAGGTCCCCAAACTGATAAGCTGATATCTGACAAGGAAAATGCATTGAGGTCTATGGACACTGAAACAGAACATCACATGCATGTTTACTTGTGAGCAGGCAAATGCACCTCGATCCACTTCAAAGGGCAGGCTTCACACCACCACCAGAATGGTCCCAATGTGATCCATGTGGAGCTCAACAAACATTCCAGAAGGCGGTGTTTCCCCCAATAGCAAAAAGGATCAAAACAGGTGATTGAGACCTTGAGTAAAGTGAAACTTTTTAAGAGTCTCATAAAGCTAGGTGGGCCCTTAGAGCAGGAATCTCAAACTTTTCAGGACAAGGACCACAGTGCATATTTTACACATGGTCATGGGCCAAAAAAATTAAAAACAAATCAGTTTTATAAATGAATGAATGAAAATTAAAGAATAAGTTTCACTTGGATTTTTTTTTGTAACCAGCATATGATTCAGAACAAAAGAGAAATGTGACATTTACCAAGAAACAATGCCTTGCTTAAACTGAGAAGAGATATATTGAGTAAAAGATGTCAAATATTTTACGTTGCTGCGAGCTGGATCCACTCCAGTGGCAGGTTGAATTTGGCCCCCAGTCAGTAGTTTGGAGACCTCTGAAACAGAGCACCATTTAAAAAAGTGGGTCCCAGTGCTAAAATGCTTGGGAACCCCTGCCCTAAGGATCTTTGCAAAACATGAGCACCCGTTATCAGGCCCACAGCCCATCCTAAACCCAGGCATTCTGCTAGCACATCAGTAAAATATCACAGACTTTTTACCCATCACTGCGTAATTGGGCCCAAATTCTTTGCTGCATCCATCTTACTTCCAAGCCCTGTCAATAACAGCCAGAGGAAGGCGGACAGATTGACTGCTCAGCAGGTTTCCCCACTAACAAAGCTGTCTGGAAGTTTGCCTGAAGTCGGAAGCGAGCCAGACAGCTTATTTTCCATGCAAAAAATAAAAGCACGATGGATTACACTTCATCTGTCTGCTCATCTAATCCAGGCATCGCGCACCAGGTGCTTGACTTTGTCCAAATGTTCCAATGTATCATTTTGCTCTCTTTCACACACACATACACATGCGCAACACGCTGGGATTGCCTTGGAAGAGTGTGGAAATGACTACTGGTGCAGAACCTTGCTGCAAAGGGAGTGGGAACTCATTCATTTGGCGCATAGACATTTTCTGAAGACATTTAGAAAAATGTTCCGACTTTTAACTTATATTTTTAAGGGTGCAATCCAATGCCCTCCGTTGGGGGCGACGCAACCCGTTTGTGTCGGCCCAATGTCACTAGCACCAATGCGGGGTTGCCGACTGACACCCCTGCGTCAGCGCTATGGCTCTTGGGCCAATGTTAGCAGTAGTGCTGGTGTTTGCCCGCATCCAGCTGCCCTTGCGCTAGCCAAACTCGGGAGGTGCAAGGGTGGTTCTGGAAGGAGGCAAAGTGGAAGGAAGGTTCTGGAAGGAGGGCGGAAGGAACAGGGTGGGGGGGGGGGCAGTAGGTATGCCGGCCCAGGGAGGAGGGCAGGGCTGGGATGTGGCTGGTAGGCCGCATCCAAGATACGGTCCCCAGGCCACAGAGCGCTGATTTGGGCTATGCTGCTTCCTCAGCTCTGCGCCTGCTATTTAGCAGTTACAGATCCGAGGAACCCTATGGTGAGGCTGGAGCCTCCCCTTGGGTAAAGGCGCGAATCTGCCCTTGCCCCGAGAGGCTCCCCAATGAGCCTTAAGGCAGTGATGGCGAACCTTTTGGGCTCGGTGTGTCAAAACTCAGGGAAATGCCTAACCAGGCTCTGCTGGTGTTTAAACCCCCCTCGCAAACAAAGGAAAAACCAATTCTTTATATTCATTTATTTAAACGAAAATACAGTCCAGTCATGCACGGTACTACGTACTACATAAAGAAACACCAAATAATTACAAAAATGAAAAATGAGTGGAACAAACTCAGTTTTTGTCATGTGTCCGTGAATGCTGGCGCATCACCCCAAATGCTGTGGCATGTCACTTTTGACACGCGTGTCCTAGGCAACTTAGGATTGCGCCCTAAATCTTTTTTTAAAAAAATGATTTTGTATTCAGAATATGTAGATCCTGCTTTTCAGCAAAAAGGTTCACAAAGCCTTTTGCGCAGCCAAATACAGTGGGCCTGCATTATCCGCAGGTTCAGTACCTGTGGATTTCAGAATCCATGGATGCTGACCCCACAGAGCCCCACACTTAAAAACCTCCCAGACGTGACGCGGACCAGGGTGGGGGAGGGTGTCCCTACAGGTGGGGCAGCCTGAGGCTATTAGGCCAGATCCTAGCCCCTGTCCCCAAGCCACGCACAGATCTGGCACACAAGGCTGGCTGGGGCTTATCCCAGGGCAAGGGGAAAACATCCCCTTGCCCCATGGTGAGCTCAGTAATGGCATCTAAATGATTTAGCAACAGGTACTCACTTTTGATTGGCACTTGTGTCGGGGCCTGCCCACCGGAAGTGAGGTCATAACCGGAACCCAGGAACCGCCCCCAGGAACCGCCGCGCCTCCTCGGTAGGCTGCGCGGCGGCCCGGGAGAAGTCCCGGAAGTCCCGGGCCTTCCCCAGGGCCGCTGCGCGGGCTACCGATTCCCCCCCCAGGAACCGCCGCGCCTCCTCGGGAGGGAGCCCCAGGCAGCCTACCTGCTCACACTGCTGCTGCCGTTGGTCTCCCTTGCTCCGCTGCCTGCCTGCCTGGCTCTGAGAACGTGCAGGCAACTCAAACGTTGCAGGGGGCGGAGTGGAGCACTGACGGAGTCGACGAGTGGGCAGGCAAATGGGCGGGGCCAGCCCTAATCCTAGGAACAGGTACTCGTGTACCCCCTCGTACCCGCTACATGACATGTCTGGGTGAGCTCCAGGTGCTGCCCAAACTGCAGGCCAGGTCTGCTGGCCTGCCTGCTCCTATGCAGGTTAGGATTGGTCTGTAAGGGAGCAATCCTAACCTGGAGTTAGGCTGGCACAGTTAGGCGGGCAAAGTTTGGCCAGCACAAGGACCACCGTAAAGAGCATTTGGCCCACTCTGAGTCAGGGAGGATGACGCACGTCTGAGTGCTGCCCTCTCTGACTCCGAGAGTGGTCCAAAAATAATTTAAGTGTCCTTGTGCTGGCCTAACTGTGCCAGCCTAACTCCAGGTTAGGATTGCGCCCTAAGTATCATTGCCTAAGAAAGGTGTTGCACCAAGCAACTGAGCCACAAATAATGTCTAAGCTGCATTTCCTTCTATAAGCAGAACATGTGCACAGCAGCTCTTTCTAGGCCCATACCCTTCCCCTGACTTCCTGTTCCCTGTGCCGTCATACCACGTCTCCCAGCATTCAGGGCTTCAGTTCTGCTGTGTGAGGGAACTACTGTGCCAAAGAACACAGCAAACTGCACGGCTAGCCCACACTGTAACAATATTACAGCATATACTTCCTTCCCACCCAAACGAAGCAGCTCTGAACCAGCTCAGATTCACCGACCGACTGGGAAGGCCTCACAAATGTTCTAAGGGCGTCTCCGAGAAAAGAAGGAGACGGTGGGGTCACGTGATGAGTGGTTCCATTAATAACATAAAAAGAGCCCTGCTGGATCAGGCCAAAGGCCCACCTAGTCCTGCTTCCTGTATCTCACAGTGGCCCACCAGCTGCCTCAGGGAGCACGCAAGACAACAAGATGCGTGCATCCTGTTGCCACTCCTCTGTATCTGGCATTCTGAGGTAAATTTCTGAGGTAAAATTCTGATGTAAATATGAGGTAAATAAAACAGAATCTGCTATCCTGTCTGTGGGAAGGGAGCTATGATAACTTGCAACCTAATCTGGGCCTTAAAAACATAAGAAGAGCCCTGCTAGATCAGACCAAAGGCCCATCTGGTCCAGCTGCCTATATCTCACAGTGGCCCACCAGATGCCTCAGGGAGCACGCAAGACAACAAGATGCCTGCATCCTGTGGCCATTCCCCGGCATCTGGCATTCTGAGGTAAATTTCTGAGGTAAAATTCTGAGGTAACTATGAGGTAAATAAAACTGTCTCTCCCAGGAGTCATTTGTGTACATTGGCTCCCCACGAGCTTTCCTTCATCGTCATCCAGGGCACGGCAATTCAGAAACAGCCCTGGACATGCCAATCTGATTTCCTAACTGCAATGTGCCAATCTGGTTGCCTTCCACGTGTGTTGAAAGGGTGCCATTGACTCGGGCAACCCAGTCCTAACCTGCACTGGAATAGCCAGGCCGGTGCAGCTGGCCTGCAGCCTAACCACGCTAGAAGGCAGCAGCGAAGGGATGTTTTCAGTGGTGAAATTCAGCCAGTTCTCACCAGTTCTGCAGAACCGGTTGCTAATTTTAGGTTGGGAGAGGGAAGAAAGGCAGCGGTCGCCCTGAAGGACACAGAACTGGTTGTTAATTTATTTGAATCCCACCACTGGATGTTTTCCTTTTGCCCCAAGGTAAGCCCCAGCCAGTCCTATGCAGTTGCTTGGATCTGCGCCTGCAAAATAGCAGGTGCAGGTCCACGTGGCCAGGAGCAGCCTGAATCGGGGCTGCCTAGCCCGAGGGCAGGGGTTAGGATATGGCCCAAAGCAGTAGTGTCATTCATTAACCAGGAGACGGAACGCGAGGCGGGACTTACCCCTTGATTGACACGGAGCCCGCGATGCGTCGCCGCCTGCCGTTCCGCCGCGGGGACTCCTTCCGGGTGGCGCGCCCCTCTGCGGCTCTCCTGAGCACCCAGCGTGCCACCCAGGCAAGCGGGCACCCCCTCCGAGGCCAGGGGTGCCCGCGTGGCGCTCGGCAAGGCAGCGACGCGTCAGAACCGAGCAGCCAATCAGGCGGTAAGTCCCGCCTCGCGTTCCGTCTCCTGGTTAATGAATGACACTACTGGCCCAAAGGCTGTGTCCTGTTTCTGTCCCTGCCCTTGGTGCTGCCCCGTTACTTTGGCATGCCTCTGGCACAGCCTCGGAGCAGTCCTGCAGAGCGACGCCGGGTCCAGTGACACCTGTGCATCGGCGCTGCTGTTTGCGCCAGCCCAGCAACCAATTCCGCAGCGCAGGCACGCCTGACAGCATGTTTGCAACAACACTGCTCCAGTGCAAGAGCACTGCGCTGGCGCACTACGCTAGGCTAAGACTGCACTCTCAGTGTGTTTCTGGGTACAACTCAAGTCTGGTTTTAATTCTTAAGGCCTTCAATGGCTTGGGACCGGGGTACAGATGCGTCCTGGTATCCACTGATTCGGTATTCATGATTTCAGTTATCTACTGATACCATGGAGATTGGGATGCCCATTAAAAAGATAAGGCCCTTGCTTTTACTGGTCTGCATCTGGTTTTATCTGACTTTCAAGGGCTTCTTCTCACCACTGCGGTTTCAACTTTCTTGTGCAGCTTTCTTAAGAACGTAAGAAGAGCCTCGCTGGATCAGGCCAAAGGGCCATGTAGTCCAACTTCCTGTATCTCATACTGGCCCACCGCATGTCTCAGGGAGCACTGCATCTGGTTTTATCTGCACCTGGCATCCTAAGGTGGCCTACTTCTTCCATAAGGAGGTTGCGCCACACATCATGGCCTGTACCCTGCGATGGACTTTTCCTCCAGAAATCTGTCCAATCCCCTTTTAAAGGCTCCTAGGTTGGATACCATCGCCATGTCCTGTGGCAAGGAGTTCCATAGATTAAGGGCACAATCCTAACTTGGAGTTATGCCAGCACAGTTATATCAGCAAAGTTTGGCGGGCACAAGGGCCATTGTAAAGCATGTTTGGCTCACTCTTGGTCAGGGAGAATGGCGCATGTCTGTGTGCTGGCCTCTCTGACTCCGAGAGTGGTCCAAACATACTTAATGGTGTCCCTTGTGCTGACCAAACTTTGCTGGTCTAACTCCAGGTTAGGATTGTGCCCTAATTTCCCGCTGGGTAAAGAAGTACTTCCTTTTATCTGTTCTCACTCTCCCAAACTAAATCTTAGTGGATGTCCCCTGATTCTGGTGTTGTGAGAAAGGGAAAAGAACATCCTTCTATCTACCGCAGGGGTGTAGCTAATGTAAGGGTAGCCCAGTACAGAGGGCAAAATGTTGCCCCAGAAGTGACATCACAACAGGAAGTGACAGCACAGTTGAATTTTTGTTTTCTCTGGTTTTTTGGCCATAATATTTAATAAAGATATTACATTCTGGTTGGTTTAATTGCATTCTTCATTAAATTACCTTTCCAGTGATATATAGCATGATGGTATTATTCATACAGACCAAGGGTTTCATAATTTTGACCACTAATGTCAGCTTGTTGCCCCCCTAAAAACTGGTTGCCCGGGGCAACTGCACCCCCCTGCACTTCTTTTGCTATGCCCCTGATCTACTCTATCCATCTCCTGCATTCTTTTGGCTAGATTTTAAAAGTGGCACCCTGTAGTTGATGCATTGTTGGAATTCACCAATAGAAAGGGGGGAAAAGTGGCAGCAGTGGAACTCAGAAGTTTGCAGGCGAACCAGCAGAATAAAGTGACAGAAGGCCTTCGCCCAAGCCTCTCAGCCAATTCCTCCAGAATGGCCTGCCAGTAAATCTAGTTGCTGACCACGGACCTACCCTATTTATTGCATCAGTACAAACCGGTTCTGATAAAGACGCACCATCCTTTAGAATGGAGAGTTAACAAACAACCTGTCCCTCGGGGAAAGATCCTTCCACACTTTTATCTGCTCGAGGTTGACAGGCTGGTAATAGGAATCCAATGCACGACAAGTCAGTTCTTTACATGGTGAAGGACGGTGAAGTTGGGAAGATAAATAGAACAACAGCCCTCTGACAGCCTCCCTTGCAAGGTGGGAGCTGAATCTCGATACGTTAAATGCCAGGAACGCCGCTGATTGACAGGGGAAGATTTACATCTCCACATTGGCGCAGAGCGCGGCGTTGGACCACGGCTTGAGAGCTGCTTCATCACACTGGCAGGCAGGTCCTTGCACAAGCCTTGCTGGAAGTGGGAAGTGTTTATTATTTTAATCCTTCCACTGCCTCTTTCTTTAATAGCTCAGAAAGAGAGCAGCGCCACTGTGCTTTCAGGGGCAGGGCTCATGTATGCATAAGAACATAAGAAGAGCCCTGCTGGATCAGGCCAAAGGCCCATCTAGTCCAGCTTCCTGTATCTCACAGTGGCCCACCAGGTGCCCCAGGGAGGCATGAGACAACAAGATGCTAGCATCCTGTTGCCACTCCCTTGAACCTGGTACTCTGAAGTAGCCCACCACCAATGTAAGGAGGTTGCACAATCCATCATTGCCTATAGCCCACGATGGACTTTTCTTCCAGAAATCTGTCCAAACCCCTCTTAAAGGCATCCAGACCAGATGCCATCACCACCTCCTGTGGCAAAGAGTTCCACAGATTAACTACCCGCTGGGTAAAAAAAGTACTTCCTTTTATCTGTTTTAACTGTCCCAACCCTCAGTTTTAGCGGATGCCCCCTGGTTCTGGTGTTTTGAGAGAGGGAAAAGAACATCCCTCAATCGACTCTATCCCTTCCGTGCATAATTTTGTAAGTCTCGATCATGTCCCCCCTCAGGCGCCTTTTTTCTAGGCTGAAGAGCCCCGAACGCTGCAGTCTTTCTTCATAAGGGAGGTGCCTCAGGAAAGAAGGGAAAGGAGGTGCGAGGGAAAGAAAGACCAGCTGGGTATTTCTAGACTTTCTTCTTTAAAATTGTCCCCACGTGGAGGGCAGAAGGGACAAGAATTTCTCCTGCTGGAAAATATTTTCCCCCTCCAGTCAATATTATTGGAAGAAAGTCTTCCGTGAAAAACGGGAGTAAAACAACAACAACAACAGTGTTGGGGCAGAGCCCTTCAGTGAAAGATGGGAGTCCAGGGAGCACCCCAAACCAGTAGTGTCCCTAGAGGGGAGGCAGGGCACTAGGCTTTGCAAGGCTCCTTACTTTGCTGTGTAAATCACTCCCCTCTCTTGCCGTTGTAGCCAGTTATGGTGGCAAAAGCAACATGGGGGCGTTGATTTCGCCTCCAGGACTGGCTATGACTGTGAGTGAGGGTAGTGATTTCTATGGCAAAGTAAGTTGCCTTGCAAAACCTAGCACCCAACCCCCCTCTGGGGCCCCTACTGGCCCAAACATAGCCTGAGGGTGCAATCCTAACCTGGAGTTAGGCTGGCACAAAGTTTGGCCGGCACAAGGGCCACCGTAAAGTATGTTTGGACCACTCTTGGAGTCAGAGCGGCCAGCACACAGATGTGCTCCATCCTCCCTGACGTAGAGAGTGGTCCTTTACAGTGTCCCTTGCGCTGGCCAAACATTGCTTGCCTAACTGTGCCGGCCTAACTCCAGGTTAATCTATGGAAATATAGCCTTGTTGCCTATCTACTTCTGAAAACATGAAAAAGCTGAGGCCCAGCTGGCTTTTGCCGAATTTGCCTGGTGAACCAGCTGTCTCTGTCTCTGTCCATCATTCCTGACAATTACTTGTGGCCCAATCCTATCCCCCACCAGCCCATAACATACCCCTGCTAACGAGGCAAGAAGCACTTTTTCCCTCTTACGTTTAGCAGGGGGAGAGTAATTGTTCCTCTTCACCCCTGCGCAGTGTCTCTTCTAGTGACTGTTCAGGTGGAGTTCTGCATTTTTAGTGTGTGAGCCCTTTTGGGACAGGGAGCCACTGAACTTTATTTTTTTTGCCTGTAATCTGCTTTGTGAACTTCTTGCTGAATAGCAGTGTAGAAATACTGTTTGATGGATGGATGGATAACATCTGCTGTATGCTATCCTTGGGATGGGTATCTGTGACCAGATGGGTGACCAGATGACCTGGAAGGGGTAAGGAACATTGTTTTACCTGGCCTCCAATGGGTCTGATCAGACCTACACCAGCTATTTAGCTGGGGTAAAACTTAGGAGCCACAGGGGTGTGTGTTTTGGACTGGGAACAGGGGAATAGGAACTTGATGTGCATTGCTACTGCTGAGCTCTTCCCTCTCCTTCCCCCACTTCCCCCAGTCCCTGTCTCAATCCTCTCCCAACCTGCCCCCCCCCCGCTGCCACCTTAGTTGCTCTGGCTGGGTGTTGAGGAGCCACTGCTGTGTGCATGTGGCCTCTGGCCATTTGCATCCCCAGCTTCCACATGCATGATGGCAGCACAGCTTTCATGCGGCCAGAAAGGGGCTTTCAGTGCAAAATCCATCAGCGTAAGCCCAGCACTGGATGGGTCTGCCTGTCACCTCTTTGTAAAGATATTAGATAGTGTCACTGAAGCGATGAACGTGAAATTGGGCGAACTCCGGAAGCTAGTGGAGGACAGGGAGGCCTGGCGCAGAGGCAGATCTAAGGGAGGGCAGAGCTCTAAGTTTTGCAAGAAGCCTTACCTTGCAGTGGAAATCACTCTACTCTCCTGCACCATTTCAGCCAATCCTCACAGGGAAAAGCAACATCTTGGCGTTGCTTACTGGCTACAGCAGCAAGGGAGAGGAGGGATTTACATGACAGGGTAAGGCTTCTTGCAACACTTAGAGCTTTGCCCTCCCTGTAGATCCGCCTCTGGCCTGGCGTGCTGCGGTCCCTGGGGTTGTGAAGAGTCAGACACGACTTAGCGACTGAACAACAACAATGCACTAGGGGACAACGTAGGGGCTGTCCTTGAAGACTCTTTGAAAATTTTAACTGATCCAGAGTGCAGCTGCAATATTAGGATCATGCCTAAAGCCACCCCTGCTAACTGGGCAAGAGGCACTTTTTCAAGTGGTGCGCCTCTTATATTTAGCAGGGGGAGAGTAATTGTCCCTCTTCACCCCTGTGCAGTGTCTTTTCTAGTGGCTGCTGCTGCTGCTGTTCTGCACTTTTTAAGATTGTGAGTCCTTTGGGACAGGGAGCCATTTAACTTTATTTTTACCTGTAAACCGCTTTGTAAACTACTTGTTGAAAAGCGGTATATAAATACTCTTTGATTGACTGATTGATTGATTGGTGCCCTGCTGCTATTATTTCAGCTGCATTGGCTGCTAAGTGGCTTCTGGGTGCACTTCAAGGTGGTAGGCATGCCCCAAACCTGTGATTACCAAACTGGTGGGTCATGAAAGCAGGGCATTCCCCCTTAAGGGGAGTAACCCTGCAGGGTCAATTCCATGCTTGGAGTAATTGAAAAAGGGGTTGAGAATAAAATGTCTAATATTATTATGCCACTGTACAAATCAATGATAAAGAACATCTGGAGTATTGCATACAGTTCTGGTTGCCACACCTCAGAAAAGACATAGGGGAACTAGAGAAGGTGCAGAAGAGAGCGACAAAAATGATTACAGGGCTGGGGCACCTCCCATGTGAGGAAAGGCAACAGTGTTTGGGGCTCCTCAGCATAGAAAAAAGGTGCCTGAGGGGGGACTTGTTTGAGACATACAAAATTATGCATAGGATGGATAAAGTGGATAGAGTGTGAAAAAATCTTCCCTCTTTCACAACACCAGAATCAGGGGACATCCACTAAAATTGAGTGTTGGGAGCGTGAGAACAGATAAAAGGAAATACATTTTTACCCAGAGGGTAATTAATCTGTGGAACTCCTTGCCACAGGAGGTGGTGATGGCATCTGGACAGATTTCTGGAGGTAAAGTCCATTGCAGGCTACAGGCCATGATGGGTGGTGCTACCTCCTTACATTAGAAGTAGACGACTTCAGAATGCCAGGTGCAAGGCAGTGGCAACAGGATACAAGCATCTTGTTGTCTATTGAGCTCCCTGAGGCACCTGGTGGGCCACTGTGAGATACAGGAAGCTGGACTAGATGGGCATTTGGCCTGATCCAGCAGGGCTCTTCTTATGTTCTAGGTGCCTTTAAAAGGGGACTGGACAGATTTCTGGAGGAAAAGGCCATCATGGGCTATAGGCCATGATGGGTTGGGCAACCTCCTTACATTAATAGTGGGCTACTTCAGAATGCCAGGTGCAAGGGAGTGGCAACAGGATGTTTACTGAACTCCCTGAGGCACCTGGTGGGCCACTGTGAGATACAGGAAGCTGGACTAGATGGGCTTTTGACCTGATCCAGCAGGGCTCTTCTTATGCTCTTATGTTCTAGGTGCCTTTAAAAGGGGATTGGACACATTTCTGGAGGAAAGGTCCATTGCAGGCTACAGGCCTTGATGGGTTGTGCAACTTCTTTATGTTTGTAGTTGGCTACTTCAGAGGCATCTGGTGGGCCACCGTGAGAGACAGGAAGCTGGACTAGGTGGGCCTTTGGCCTGATCCAGTGGGCCTCTTCTTTTGTTCTTAAGGATCGCAGCAATGGAGCAGCAGCTATCGCAGTACTACCAACCACGGGGCTTTTTTATTTATTTTGGGGTACCACTGGCCTTCAGCAGGGTGTGTGTGTGTATGTGTGTGTGTGTGGGGGGGGGCTCACAGCCCCTTCTGTGGACCTCCACACTGCTCTAAACAGAACTTCTCTCTGATCACAGCCCATGTCCGATTTTTGAGGGCCATTTGTCTGAGGGCGCAATCCTAACCTAACCACTCCAGGGTAAGGGCAAGGCAGCTCTGAGGTAAGGGAAGGAACATTCCTGTCAGGCCTGGTAAAAGAGTCCAGACCAGTGATGTCATTCAGGGGGAACGGACCAGAACGGGCGTTCCGGATCCTAACGGGCTCCGTGGCTGGTTCCGGGTTCCCGACAAGTGCCAATCAAAAGTGAGTTCCGGTTCCTAAATCATTTGAATGACACCACTGGTCCAGACCTGAGATACTCTTTTGGCTCTGGGAACAACAGCCGTGCCATGGGGCCAGCCATTAGTTACACCTGTGTGTTGGCCTCTGAGCAGCGATGAGAGCAGCTCTGGAGAGGTGAGGACGTGCCAGACAGCACGTTCTCTATGGAGACCCCAGGCAGGGCACTGATTGGTGGTGTGGAACGCAAGAGGTACATAAGGAAGGGCAGTGCCCCATATCAGTGTGGGTTATATGGAAGGAGGGGGAAAATGCTGCCCGACTGTGTTACCATTTGCGGTGTGCAAGATCTGTCTGCTGCATCCTGCTATCTGACTGATGTTCTGGTATTTGACCTTGGCTTGGATCTGACTATGGAGAACTTCAATACACTCTTATCTTGCCAACGCTTTGTGTCTGTGACTCCTTCGCCTCACCGCCGGAATGCCGAGCCGGGCACCACTACGGAGCCGCTTCCTCTGCTAACAAAGCCGGGCCTTCTGTTCCAGAGCCCCGGCAACTGGGGTGCCTCCCAGTCCCCAGTATGGCAACTGGGGCGCATGCCGTGACAATTCCCTTACCTTGAGGAGGCCTCCATGACTACTCCTCCACCGCAGGATGTAACGCATGCCCCATTGGCACAGCTAGGTCAGTGCTGGCGTGTTGGTTAGGATTGCACCCAGTGGCGTTTCTACAGGGATGGCAAAGCTCTAAGTTTTGCAAGAAGCCTTACCTTGCTGTGGAAATCACTCCTCTCCTGCACAGTTTTAGCCAATCCTCACAGGGAACAGCAACATCTTGGCGTTGCTTACTGGCTACAGCAGCAAGGGAGAGGAGGGATTTACAAGACAGGGTAAGGCTTCTTGCAAAACCTAGAGCTTTGCCATCCCTGCAGAAACGCCTCTGATTGCACCCTCAGTCTCTCTACACTGTACCAGCCAGTTCCGTACGCAACGTAAAAACCTGAACATTTTGGATGCAAATGAAGACCAGCCAGAAAAAAAAAAGTTTTCAAAAGTCAAGGACACTCTGGAGAGGCGGTGTCTGAAATAAAGGCATCCATTATGCTTGGTGGAGCGTTTGTGCGCAGGCAAAATGGATAAACCTTTAACATGATTGATGCCCCTTAAAATAAGGGGTAGTCTGGCAATCCTGCTTGCGCACCCTGCCAAGAGAAAAAAAGGTGCTCATTTTAGCCTTTGCCATGTTCAGGAGAGCTGGAATTAGAGATGGGAAAACTGCCCATAGTACAATTTGCAATCCGCTTGGAAAGGAAAAGCGACGGGGGCGGTAGGAGTTGCTTCAGAAAGTTAGCCTGGTCTCTGAATTAAGCCTGAATTGGGCTAGGCTTATCCAAAGGCTTATCGTTCTTGGTGTGTGGAAATTACGTCACTGCCAGATGCTGGCAGCAGCCAACAGGCCTCAGATCAGTGGCGTCATGCAGCCGGAATGCTGGGCAGGAGGAACGGGTGAGCGGCAGCCCGCCCGTTGCGTACCGCTCCGTTTCGCTGTCGGCTCCGTTTTGCGGGGGCAGGGAAGATGGCGAAACGGAGCAGTACACAACGGGTGGGTTGCCGCTCACCCGTTCCTCCCGACCAGCGTTCCGGCTGCATGACGCCGCTGCCTCAGATCCTAAAGCGGCCTCTCAGCAGCTCTCCCGGTGTACTTTAAAAATAAAGCCACACAGTGGCTTCCAAACTGTGGGACGGGACCAGTGGTGTCACCTAAATGATTTAAGAATAGGTACTCACTTTTGATTGGCACGTGTCGGGACCCGCCCACCAGAAGTGACATCATAAGCCGGAAGAGATGTTGTGGCAGGAAGTGACATGAAAAAAGCCTTTTTTCAGGCCTCAGACAATTTTAAACTGACCCAACAGTTGCAACAGTATTCCACAGCACCCCCAGGACATGTTAAGGAGGCCTGGCATCATGTTAAAGTGACCCAACAGTTCCAAAACCCCAGAGCAGCTCATTTTTCAGTGGCAAGGCAAGGCAAGGCTCCACTCGCTGCCTGCCTGGCTCTGAGAATGTGCAGGCAACTCAAACATGCAGGAAATTCAAACGTTGCAGGGGGCGGAGTCGACGAGTGGGCGGGCGAATGGGCAGGGCCAGCCATAATCCTAGAAACCAGTACTCGCGTGCCCCCGCGTACCCCCTGCATGACATCACTGGACGGGACCCACCAGTGGGTCGCGAGCCAATTTCAGGGGGGTTGTAAAGCACCTAGAGCATCCATATTGAAAATAAGGGAAGATGAGATGCTGGAAAGGGGGAGGGCCTAATGGACGCATCCTGGCCCCATCCCTCCCCAGCACGCCCACTGGCCCACCCAGTTCCTCCCTCCCAGAACCGCCTTTGCGTCAGTCGAGTTTGGCTGCTGCAAAAGTGGCTTGGCGCCAGCGCTCTTGGGCCGATTATCCTGCTCGCATTGGCCCAAGAGCCCTAGTGCTGATCAAGGGCTGCTGGCGCAACGTAGCATCGGCACAATGTCAACCTTAGGATTGCGCCCTCAAACAGGGCTTTGGGGATCAGTCACACACCTTTTCCATGATTAATCAGCACTCAGTAAATATTAGCGAAATATTATCAAAGATAACAGCATAAACTAAACTAGACCAGAACTAAATAAACTCAAAGTGTATTTATGAAGTCAACAAGCATGCCTGAACCTTCCAGCTTTGTTGATTAAAAATCTGTCCACCCCGATTAACCTCTTGTGTCTATCAATTAAACCAATTAAATATTTTTGTCTTCTACAGCACAAAATATGCAGATTCAAACTAAATTTCATTATGCTTCATCCTTAACAGAGGGCAGGAACCTTTTGATGAGGTTTTGTGGCCTCTGCCAAGCTTCTCATTTCATGGTTCACATTGGTCTGCCACAACCTCTGGGCAGGTGTGTCAGGGTTTTGCCACCACGTCAGTTTAATAGATGTGGAACTCAAAGCGGCCTTGGCAGACTGGACTGTTTGGGTCACGAGCTATAAGGTAAAGTCTGACAATGACAAATGTAATGCAATGCACACATGTCAGAGAAAACGGGCCACAAAATCCAGGTTGGGAGGCCATGATACTACTGCAGGATGCAGCACATGCCCCATTAGCACAGATATGTCAGTGCTGGAAAGTTGGTTACGATTGTGCCCTTAGACATGCAAGAAAATTGCATGCTATAGCTCTTCCTGGATTCTTGCTGCTTTAGACTATAAATGGTGGTGGTGGTAGTAGTAGTAGGGAAGAATTACAAGACAAATCTGTGGAACTCCTTGGTGGTGGTGATGGCATCTGGCCTGGATGCCTTTAAAAGGGGATTGGACAGATTTCCGGAGGAAAAGTCCATTGTAGGCTTTAGGCCATGAAGGGTTGTGCAACCTCCTTACCTCAGTAGTAGGCAACTTCAGAATGCCAGATACAAGGGAGTGGCCAGAGTTTGCAGGCATTTTGTTGTCTTGTGTGCTCCCTGAGGCATCTGGTGGGCCACAGTGAGATACAGGAAGCTGAACTAGATGGGGCTTTGGCCTGATCCAGCAGGGATCTTCTTATGCGGGGAAAGAAAGACTCTGAACAGACAGGATAGCAAATTCTGTTTTATTTACCTCAGAATTTTACCTCAGGATGCCAGATGCCGGGGAGTGGCTACAGGATGCAGGCATCTTGTTGTCTCGTGTGCTCCCTGAGGCATCTGGTAGGCCACTGTGAGATACGGGAAGCTGGACTAGATGGGCCTTTGGCCTGATCCAGCGGGGCTCTTCTTATGTTCTTATGTGAGAAGGAGCAACAGAGAGTGGAAGCTCTTTGGTTGGCCCCCTACAGTGTTGCGGACCTTGTCAGGCTACTAATTTTGCCAACCCCAATGCCAGACGTGAGTTTAATTTAACTCACACTGCCAGGCCCCATTCGAAAGTGATGCACATGTGTATGGTGTGCCAAAGAAGAGGCAGGCAGGCAGGCATGGCTAGTGGGCAGCAAGACATGAACTTGCTCCCCGACTCGACATAGAATGAGTGGATAAAAGATAAAGGATAGCATCCTCTTCCAACTGGGCCAGTTCTGCGGACGGGCCCGATCCGCACCGCCTCTCCCGGGGACGGGCGAGTTGCTCCTGGGCCCGCCCTCCCTCCCTCGCGTCCCAAATCGCTCTGAAATGGAGCGATTCGGGCGCTATGAGGCACACGGAGGCGTGGCTGCCCTCCGCTATAGGGGCGGAGGGCTGTCACTCATCCGGGCGTTCCGGTTCCTGGCGCGCCCGGATGATGTCTCTGAACTGGGCCCTTAATATACAGACACCTGCTACAAACTACTGTTTGCCTGTTGCTTCATAGTCCCAGCGCTGTTTATTGTAGTTGGAGGCAGATAGTATTTTTCCTAGGGCCTTGGGGGACGTATGATCAAAGCATCATTGACCATGCAGAGTGAACATATTCATACCACTCTCTTCTCTGGTAGCAGATTCTGCAGTTTTCTTCCCCCCAGTGGTAACCAGAAAAGCCTGCTTAAAAACAGGCAAAAATGAGATGCACAAAATAATTGTGTGCACTGTGGGATGCAATGTGATTGCAATGTATGAACTGATGCAGGGTCAGACCAGCAGATGAAAGGGTAGGTCCCGGGGAAGTCTGGAAAAACCTCCCACCTGAAACTCTGGTGAGCCACGGGCAGCTGGTCACCATAGACCAGGGGCCTCCAGACTTTTCAGTACAAGCGCCACATCGTATATTTAACAGATTTTCATGGGATTAAAAAAAAAGAATCAGTTTTACAAATGAATGGATGAAATTTAAATGAATGAATACAGAATGAATACATTTAAATGAATGAATACAGACCTTTTTTTTGTGTAAGCAGCATGATATGATTATGATTAGTTTGTAATCAGCATGATACAATAGAATGGATGTACTTTTCCCTCTCTCACAATACCAGAACCAGGGAACATCCAGTAAAATTGAGTGCTTGGAGAGTGAGAACGAATAAAAGGAAATACTTTTAATTAATCTGTGGAACTCTTTGCCACAGGAGGTGGTGAGGGCATTGGCCGAGGTGCCTTTAAAAGGGGATTGGACAGATTTCTGGAGAAAAAGTCCATCATGGGCTATATACCATGATGGGTTGTGCAACCTGCTTACGTTAGTAGTAGGCTACCTCAGAATGCCAAGTGCAAGGGAGTGGCAGCAGGATGCAGGCATCTCGTTGTCTCGTGTGCTCACTGAGGCACCTGGTGGGCTACCGTGAGATGCAGGAAGCTGGACTAGATGGGCCTTTGGCCTGATCCAGCAAGACTCTTCTTATGACCTTATGATTAATGAATCATAGAAACATGTTACAAAGAAACAATGTCTGAACTGGGAAATGACTCAAAATGTCAAATCTTTTAAATTGCTGTGGGCTGGATGAAATCTTGCAGTGGGCCGGATGTGCCCCCCAGGACTGTAGTTTGGAGACCCCTGCCATAGACCATAGCTCATAATCCACAGAAGGCAGGGTCACATTGTATTCCATGCTAAAAGCCAGTGCATGATTTGCATTAAATGTTGAGCAGGCGTCTTTCGCAAAGCCTTCAGACTGAGTCAAGAGAGACTAATTGAGAATGCGCACCTGCCTCCACTTAATGCGCCCAGGCCTCCACCAAACGATCATGCGCTCTCCTCCTCTGCCTTTCTCATTAACTTTCCAGATGCAAATGGGTTCCTCCAGTCCATATAGCCCCCTAGGAAAACACGTGCTACAACCGGAACACTTTTTCACAAAGCCTCCCATTTTCTACGATGATCGTAAAATTACCCACGACATCCCAAAGTTGAGCCTTCTCCACGCAGTGCAGGCGCACAGATCACCACCCAATCGTAATTCCTATTCCATACAAACCGAGTGTCGAGGGCAGTAAATCTTCATAATGTGCTCCAGGAGGCCTGTGTTTGTCATTGGCCCAAATTCACAACAAAGAACATCGAGGGTGCAGAGATGTCTAAGTAATCACTTAGATTAGGGCAGGAGAATCCATCTCCAGAAAAACTAATTTAAATGCCCAAAGCTCTCACAATAGAATATTAAAAACACAGGCAAGGTCTGTCTTCTGACCAGGTGATGCATTGAAAAACGCATGATGCTTAGTGACCTGATGCATTATTTCCCATGCAAGGAATCCCACTCTGCACTGGAACTAGGTTTTGGAGAGCCAGTTTGAAACTGGGGAGCCAACGCATGAATCATGGTTCTGTGGTTTTCAGCTATGCTGTTGCATCAGTAATCTCCAGAGACTTATTTTTAAGAGAACCAAACAGAGTATGAAAGGACACAACTGGGAGCGCAATCCTAACCTGGAGTTAGGCCGGCACAGTTAGGCCAGCAATGTTTGGCTGGCACAAGGGACACCGGAAAGTATGTTTGGACCACTCAGGGAGTCAGAGAGGCCAGCACACAGACGTGCACCATCCTCTCTGAGTCAGAGAGTGGTCCAAACGTGCTTTACTGTGGCCCTTGTGCCAGCCAAACTCTACTGGCCTAACTGTGCCAGCCTAAATCCAGGTTAGGATTGCACTCTAGGTTTGGGGATGGGTAGCCCAATCCTGAGTTGCCTGACTGCAATGGGTGCAATGGTAGCCAGAGGCAGGCTGGGAGAAGGGAACATTCGTCCCCTTCCCTGGGTAACCAACCAACCAACCAACCAACCAACCAACCAACCAACCAACCAAC
>JAJKFI010000077.1:3605030-3624807 GCA_029204185.1 Lerista edwardsae
CAACCAACCAACCAACCAACCAACCAACCAACCAACCAACCAACCAATATTTATATACCGCTTTTCAACTCGAAGTTCACAAAGCGGTTTACAGGCAAATAATAACCATAAAGTTAAATGGCTCCCTGTCGCAAAAGAGCTCACAATCTAAAAAAAAAGGCAGAACACCACCAGCAACAGCCACTAGAAAAGACACTGCGCAGGGGTGAAGAGGGACGATTACTCTCCCCCTGCTAATAGAAGAGGAACACCCCTTGAAAAAACATTCCCTATATCTTATGGATGTTGTAGAGTCCTTTTTCCATTTTCTTGCCCCTTTTTACTGTGCCCTCTATGTGTAATCTTGAGTTTGTCTTGGATTCTGGCTTATTTGTCCATATGCTTGTTTTGTGCACATTTATGTAATAAGATTATACTTAAGGATTACATTTTGTGTAATTGAGCTGACGCATCTTGTACTGGTCTAAGACGGTAATAAACTAAACTACTAACATGCGGACCCAGCTGCTTGCTACTTGCAGTAGCGGCCAAGCCATGCTGACTGGCTTGCAGTCTCGTGCATTGGCTGCAAAGAGCCTTACTTACACCCATGGAACAAGCGTACTGGCGGCTCATAAAGCTCCATTTTCAGTTCAAAACGCTTCCGGTTGAAACCTGGGTTTAGCACCTCATGGGCTCTATATGAGGCTTCACAGGTTCTGTGATAACAGTGTACATGATGACCTGTCAAGCTCAAAGCCTGCTGGCAGTGTAGACGTCCCCCTGACATTGCAGCCTCTGCAGCATCAGCTCCTTGAACGTTCCTGCTCTTGCACCCTGCGTAGATGCCCTGAGGACCGGGGGTTTGACAGCCCTGGGGTAGACGGGCAGGCAGAGCATCAGTTTCTCTTTTATTTTCAGAGCTGTTTGGGATGATCTGTTTGGCAGCCTTCCTCCGACCAGCGAACCTCCAGACAGCTTAGTTAGTAGGAAAACCTGCTGAGCCGTCAGTCTGTCCACCTCCCTCCAGCCTTATTGACAGAGCTTTAAAGTGAGATGGATGTGGTGAGGAGCGCAGGAACCGGGGCTGTGCTGCCGATTCTGGGCCAAGAAAAACCAGATACTGGAACAACTCAATCCTATCCCTCATCATTCTGCACAATGTAGCGGCGACAATGGAGAGTGTGCTGCATCCTATGGTGTGTGTGGGGGGGGGGGCGGACAATCAGGTGGCCCAGAACCTGCACTGGAATAGGCAGGCTCACCTGCGCTGCATTCTAACCACATTAGGAGGCAGCCAGAGGCAGATCTAAGGGAGGGCAAAGCTCTAGGTTTTGCAAGAAGCCTTACCTTGCAGTGGAAATCACTCCTGTCCTGCACCGTTTTAGCCAGTCCTCACAGGGAAAAGCAACATCTTGGCGTTGCTTACTGGCTACAGCAGCAAGGGAGAGGAGGGATTTACAAGACAGGGTAAAGGTTCTTGCAACACTTAGAGCTTTGCCCTCCCTGTAGATCCGCCTCTGGAGGCAGCAGCACCTCAGCGTGGGGTAAGGGGATATGTTTGCCATGCCCCAGGATAAGCCCCAGCCAGCCCTCTAAGGTTGCTTGGATCTGTGCCAGCAAAACATCAGGTGCAAGTCCATGTGGCCAGGAGTGGCCTGCATTGGGGCCGCCCAGCCCAGGGACGGGGGTTTGGATATGGCCCAATGGCCGTGTCCTGCCTCCGCCCGTGGTGCTGCACCGTTACATCTCCCGCCCGCCTCTGGCATGCGCCAGCAGGTCTAAGCCGGCACTCGACCAGCGCAGTTGATGGGTGTGGTGGTGCCCATGGGCCGGCCCTGCTGTTTGGGCCGGCCCAGTGACCAAACGTGTGTCGCAGACACACCTTACAGCATGTTTGTGCCAATGCTGGTCCAGAGCAAGAGCACTGCACCAGCGCAGAGCAGGATTAGGACTGCGCCAGTTATGTCATCCGGGCGCGCCAGGAAGTGGAACGCCCGGATGATTGACAGCCCTCTGCCCCTATGGTAGAGGGCTGCCATGCCTCTCTGCACCCCACAGCGCCCGAATTGCTCCATTTCAGAGTGATTCGGGACGCTAGGGAGGGCAGGAGGGCCGAGAAGCAGCTTGCCGTCCTCCGGAGAGGCGGCACGGCCCGGGCCCGTCCGCAGAACTGGCGGCACGGCGTACCGGGCCGTTCTGCCTGGATGACGCCACTGGATTGCGCCCTTCGCTGAAGGTATCTTGGGACGTGAAAAAGGAGATCAGATCCTAGCGTGTGCAATGGCTACCAAGATCCACCCTTGAACCACCCCCTGCCTGCCCCACTCCACACCCTGATCCCTAGCCCTAACCACCCTAATCCTAACCCCACTCCCCACCCTGATCCTCCCTGAACCGCCCATGACCTGCCCATGGCCTGGGAAGGGGGCAGTACTGGGATGTGGCTGGTAGGCCGCATCCAAGCCTCCATCCCCAAGCTGTGTGGCCCTGATTTGGCCCACGCAGGTTCCTCGGCTCTGCGCCTGCTATATAGCAGGCCCAGATCTGAGGAACCTGTAGGGGAGGCCAGAGCCTTCCCTGGGGCAAAGGCACAAATGTGCCCTTGCCCCAGGGAGGCTCCCCAACACTCCACAAATGTGCTGGATTCCGCACAGGCCCGCTGGCCTCGATATTCCAGCTCAGCTTACGATTGCGCTGTAATGCAGTGACACGATGTAGCATCCAAACAACTGGATCGCGGCAGAAAAACAAAAACGTGATATGAAAATAACTTTGGCCCAGACCAAATGTGAACTGCATCTGTGAACAGTTACTTCCACGCAACACAGTACCTTTGTGAGTGTCAACCCACGTGGGATTGTAGTGCGTGCATTGGGGGAGGGAGAATGGAGGCATGTCCCGGTATCCACTGGGGTTTCGTTCCAGACCCCACCGTGGATACCTGAAAATGTGAATACATTTCTGAAAATGTGAATGCCTTTGTAAAAATAGGGGAACATCAGTGGTTTTGCTGCAAAAGGTTCAAAAAATCAATTTGTTTAATGTTCGCTTATCTTTTTAATAGGTGTCCCAGTATCTGTGTTATCCATGGATAACTGAAACCGTGGATACTGAATCATGCCTATACATTGTTTTTCTTTTGTTCAGTGCCATCCTTGTCATCATTAGGGTTTTTTTGGGTTTTTTTATTCGTGTCTGATATCAATAAACATACAAATGGTTTTTTTTCTTCAGAAAACCAACATTTAAATGGCAAACGAGCGACTCCCGTCAGCTCAAGCTGGCCAAAACATTCCTATTGATGTATTGTAACTCCACTGTATTGTACAAGACCACTGTATTGTAACTGGTTAGATAGTGTCACCGAAGCAATGAACATGAAATTGGGCGAACTCTGGAAGCTAGTGGAGGACAGTGCTGTGGTCAGCGGCGTCATTCACCCGGTACGCTGGGCGGGACTTACCTTTGAGCGGCAGTCCGCCCGTTGCATCACACCGCGTTCCACCGCTTTCCCGCCTGCCGGGGCAGGCAGGAAAGTGGCGGAATGCGGCGTGACGCAATGGGCGGACTGCCGCTCAAAGGTAAGTCCCGCCCAGCGTACCGGGTGAATGACGCCGCTGGCTGTGGTCCAGGGGGTCCTGACGTGCTGTGTTCCAGGGGTTGCCAAGAGTTGGACACGACTTAGCAACTGAACAACAACAAATTGTAACTCCAAGGACCAGAATGCTGTTCTTACTTCAGGAAACACACAATAGAATGTAAGATACTCAGGGATTTTGTAGTTGTGATAAAGTCTCAAGCAGTGAGTGGCTCAAGTTTCCGAGTATTAGTTAGGGGGAGGGGCATCCTGCCAAAAACTGCTCATTAATTTGATGCATTAACGTATCTGCTCTGAATGACTGGAATGCTATTTCTTAAACTTTGGATACTGAAGCGATTGGAAGCATACCTCTCTCACTCCTGGAAAGGCTTACTTTTAGGGCCAAGCTTTTGGTTAGGTAAACACATACGTGGATCATCTGTACTCATTTTTTAGAGAGTAATCCTAACCTGGAGTTAGGCCAGCACAGTTCGGCCAGCAGAGTTTGGCTGGCACAAGGGACACCGTAAAGTCTGTTTGGGTCACCCTCGGAGTCAGAGAGGCCAGCACCCAGAGGTGCACCATCCTCCCTGACTCCGAGAGTGGCCGAAACACGCTTTAAGGTGGCCCTTGTGCCCTCCAAACTTTGCTGGCCTAACTGTGCCATCCTAACTCCAGGTTAGGATTGCACCCTTAATTATTGAAGATATGTAAATAGCAGTAGTTGGCAATCAGGATTGGGACCAGGACACAGAAGGCAGTTATCAAGCCTTTCTCTTCTACCAGGGTCTTCACAAAAATTACACCCCAAAACAGATTTATTTTTGCCATGGAAGATGCCATGGAAGATAAAAGAAGATACTTTTTTTACCCAGCAGGTAATTAATCTGTGGAACTCCTTGCCACAGAAGGCGGTGATGGCATCTGGCCTGGGTACCTTTCAGAAGGGATTTGCCTGGGACAGAATTCTGGAGGAAAAGTCCATTGCAGGCTATAGGCCATGATGGCATGTGCAACCTCCTGGTTTTAAGTGTAGGCTAGCTCAGAATGCCAGATGCATGGAAGTGGGAACAAGATACAAATATCTTGTCTCATGTGCTCCTTGAGGCATCTGGTGGGTCACTGTGAGATACAGGAAGCTGGACTTAGATGGGCCCTTGGCCTGTTCCAGTGGGGTTGTTCCTATGTTCTTATTAGTACATGTCTGAAGAGGAGCATCTGGTTCTGGTGGCTGACAAGGAGAAATGTTGTGGAGAATCTTGACTGGCCACCAGTTTGATTACCTCAGAATTTACCTCAGAAAGCCAGATGCAGGGGAGTAGCAATGAGATGCAGGCATCTAGTTGTCTTGTGTGCTCCCTGAGGCACCTGGTGGGCCACTGTGAGAGACAGGAAGATGGACTAGATGGGCCTTTGGCCTGATCCTGCAGGGCTCTTCTTAGGTTCTTATTAACATTGCCAATAAGAACTTTCTTGCTTGGTTAATAATAGTGGCTTTAGGGGTGTGATTTTTGGCAGGACAGTGGTGCTGTGGGAAATTGTTAAATACCCCTCAATGGTGCTGTGTCCCAATCCTGTTTCACCCCACCCCCACCCCTTGGGCCAAAAATTGGCCCAACTCTACCATCTCACTTGCTGAAAATTACATTTTTGAAATGTCAGGATTCCATGTCCCGAAATCCATAAGAAAAAAAAATAGACCACTGAGAGGCCTCAAACACGTCAATACATTACGAGCGATAGAATGAAGCACAAACATCAAAATTTAAAGGGTGCTTAATTAATTTTAGACTTCTTCCTTGGTGATTTCAAGGAAACATTGGACAAACATTTGTCAAAAGAGCTTCTTTGCCATAACTTTCCTATGTGATAAGACTGCAGTGCAAATTTTAGCACTGGGTGTGGAGGGGATGGGGTGTTGCTTTTCTGGGAGGGCATTCATCAACTTGAAATGTTTTGTCAGAAGCCTAAAATATTATCTTTTGCTAAAGTTTACATATTTTCTCCTTTGAAGTGTTTTAATGAGCCTGAATGATAAATATTTGCGAGCAGCAACGGTCTCCAGAAACAATGTGAAATCTAGTGAAAAAAAGGTTGACCAGGCCCTCAAGCCCAAATGATGATAGATCTGTGTGTTTAAACTGGAGTTAGGCCAGCAAAGTTAGGCCAGCAAAGTTTGGCCAGTACTAGGGCCATCGTAAAGCACATTTGGACCACTCTCGGTGTCAGGGAGAATGGCGCATGTCTGTGTGGTGCCCTGTCTGATTCCAAGAGTGGCCCAAACATACATTACGGTGTCCCTTGTGCCAGACAAAACTTTGTTGGCCTAACTGTGCTGGCCTAACTCCAGTTTAGGATTGCATCCCCAGTCATGTTGAAAAGTCACAGATGTGTGAAGAAGTGCGCAGCAACCTTAGCAGGAAACAGGTGTGTCCCCGAGGAGTACAGAATCATAAGAACATAAAAAGAGCCCTGCTGAATCAGGCCAAAGGCCCATCTAGTCCAGCTTCCTGTATCTCACAGTGGCCCACCAGATGCCTCAGGGGACACTGAAGATGACAAGATGTCTGCATCCTGTGGCCACTCCCTTGTATCTGGCATTCTGAGGTAAATAAAACAAATTTGCTATCCTGTTGGTGGGGAAGGAGCTATAATAGCTTGCAACCCAGTCTGGGCTTTAAGAACATAAGAAGAGCCCCACTGGAACAGGCCAAAGGCCCATCTAGTCCAGCTTCCTGTATCACACAGCACAATCCTCCCTTTGAATGCGACGGGCAGGAAAGGAGCCATGGGGTGTGTGGTTTGCATGAGAGGAGGGAAGGCTCAGGGGTGTTTGATTGGGCAGGGGAAAAGGGAAACCATATATGGTGGTGACATGGATCTAGGTTTGGCACTGCGAGCCCAGGGGAAAAGGATTTGCCTGGGAGAGGGGGTCTAGAATTGCGTGCTCTGCTGGGATGTGCCAGAGTCACTGCCCCTTGACTCGAATTGCTAGCAAGTCATCACGGGCAGCCGTCAGGACTTTTCCAGAGCTGCTGCCGAGTCATTTTTTTTACTCTGGGTCTTTTGGAAAAATGAGTCAACATGTGAGTCTGCAGAAATAAACAGGTGAGTGTGTGTGTGTGTGTGTGTGTGTGCGCGCGCTGCGTGTGTGTGTGTTGGATGTGTGGAAGTCCTTCCCTTCAACCAACCAACACCATTTCATTGATGTAAACAAAAGCTGAGCTGATATTCAATTGAGTAGGGCAATTATCAGATCCTCCGGAGATGGACAAGAGAGAGCCCCTCCCTCTTCCCTGGGCTGCTGCTTCTTTTGGCTCCTCCCCATCAGCCTGTAACCCTTCAGTTCAGGTGTCCTCTTCCCCTCCATCTCCCCAGCCCATGCCTCCTGGAGCCAATATACCTTCCTCCCACCGCATCTGCCACTTGCGCCGTTTTGCATGCCGGCTTCTGGATCACCCAAGAGGTCTTTCAGGGCATTGCAGAAGCAGGGAAAAAAAGTGAGCAAGCACACGCGGACACAAAGTCGAGTCGCAGGCACAAAAATGACAAGTCCATGAGTCTAATGACAAGACTTGAGTGAATTCGAGTCAGTACAGTTTTTGATTCAGAGGGCCTGAGATTCAGAGGGTCATGGGCAAGTCATTCACTCGCATGACTGGGGCGGGTGGGAACACGGCGGAACGCGGTGTGACGCAACGGGTGGACTGCCGCTCAAAGGTAAGTCCCGCCCAGCGTACCAGGTGAATGACGCCGCTGGGGTGGGGCAGATTTCATGCAGGTTTGGGGAGATTGCACCTGGAGTTGTCCCTGCCTGGCCCTAGGACTGCACAAAGTGAAGAGGTCTGCTTTGGAAGGCTGTTGCTGAAGCTCCTGGCCTTGCTGGGACCTCGGATAAACAGGGCTGCTTGTTTTTACCAGGATGTCCATTTGGCACCATTTGCTGTTGCAGAGTTCACTTGCAAGTACTACTTTTGTCTCCGGTTCTTGCCAACAGAGATCAGAGAGGAAACAGACTGCAGAGTCAGATAGGAAGGGACATGAGAGGAGTGGCTGGGAGGGGAGCAAAATTAATGTTTTCCACCTTCTGTAACAATGAAAGAGAATTATGATCAAGGGTAGAAGTATGTGGAAAACAGAACAATGGGCTTCCGTTAGTGCCACTCAGAAATCATTTGTTTAAACCAGTGTTTCTCAAACTGTGGGTCAGGACCCACTTGGTGGGTCACAGAAACCTGAGAGCAGCCATCTTGGAAGCTGCAGACATTACTCTTGCTGTATTTCTTTTGTGAGTGTTAACAGTTTGCAAGTTCAAGTGAGGGTTTTTTAAATTTTGTTTTTAGCCCATGCTTTTACCTAACATTTCATCCTCTTCTTGCTTTCCATCAGGGATGTTTCCTGGTTGTGCAGTCCAAGAATGCCAGTTTGCATTCCAGGAGTGTCATTTGGTTACGTCACATTGATGGCACTTCCTGCTTGATGATTTCACTTCTGGCTACGACATCACTACCAGGTTAATGACATCACCTCTGGTGGGTCCCGACATGAGTGCCATGCCCCACCAGCATAGGATGTCATAGGATTGTGCCATAACCAGTGGTGTCATCTACAAATGGACTAATAGAACGCTGGGCGGGACTTACGTGGGGCTTCCGCGTGATTGGCAGCCCGCCCGTTTCGTTCCGCGGCTGCCCTGGCCTCGGGGGGGCTGCCCCCGGTTGGCACACACCCCCGCTGCTTGCCCAGGCACCCGGTGCACCCCCCACCCATCTCCCCCAGCGAGCAGGCACCCCCCCCAAGGCCAGGGCAGCTGCGGAATGAAATGGGTGGGCAGCCAATCACGCGGAAGCCCCGCGTAAGATACTGTATCTTACATCATTTGTAGGTGACGCCACTGGCCATAACTCTCATTCCTCGTCTGTCACCTTAGACCAGTGGTTTCCATACTGTGGATTGGGACCCACCAGTGGGTCATCATGAGCCAATTTCAGGTGGGTCGCAAAGAACACAACCATATTGAAAATATGGGAAGGTGGGACACTGGAAAGGGGGAGGTTGCTTTGCTTGGGTCAAGGTTGTATAGAGGCCCTTTTTCCCCTTTCTGATTCACTTTGCTATTGGAAAACAGCTGAGAACTAACCCAACTAATTGCTGCATTCTCAGGAAAGCAGCAGGCTCTGGCGTCACAATGACAGCACTTCTGGCCTTGACATCACTTCTGGTGGGTCCTGGACAGATGGTCATTCTAAAAAGTGGGTCTCAATGCTAAAACGTATGAGAACTATGGCCCTAGAAGTTTTGGCATTTAATAAAGAAAGGCCACCTAATTGCTGCCTGCAAATTGTGCCCAGCCAACAGCGGCTGGCAGAGGGAAGAATGGGAATTGCAGTGTGTGGCCTTTCTCAAGAACAAGCTTCTCACTTCTGATGTGGTGGTTTTCCCTGAATGCAAGAGCAGCTGCTCTGTTGAGCTTTTAAGGTCTAAGCTGTGATACTCTGCATTGAACCTAACAGTTTGATTCTTTGTGGATCCACACTCGAGAGGTGCCCCAGGGCTTTAAAGAATACATCTGGCCCAGCTCCAGCAAGAAGGGAAAGTGTGTTTTATCTAATGACTCTCTGTACAAACTTTCTGAAAGAAAACAGTCCCTCTCTACAGACGGAAAAAAACAAGGAAAGGAAAAAAGTCCAGGACAATTATAACCTGCCTATAAAACCCCACCTGTGTCATCATCCCTGAATCCAAGCGTGGTCCAAAAATGCTTTATGGTATCCCTTGTGCCAGCCAAACTTTGCTGGCCTAACTGTGCTGGCCTAACTCCAGGTGAGGATTGCGCCCTCAGTGTAAGAAATTAATTATATTTACAACTTACTTTTAACCACGGTTTCACAAAATTAATTAGGGCCCAATCCTATCCAACGTTCCAGCGCTGATGCAGCCACAATGCAGCCACAAGCTAAGGAAGCAAATATTCCCTTATTGTGGGGAGATCTCCATGACTGTTCCACTGCAGTGCTTGCCCCGTTGGCATGCTTGCATCAGCGCTGGCAAATCATATAGGACTGGGCACTTAGAAAAGGGAAAAACTATAATAATAATAATAATAATAATAATAATAATAATAATAATAATAATACTTGGATTTATATACCGCCTTTCTTAAGATCACTAGATTTCTCTAATGACTGTAACTCAAGGCTGTTTACATAAGCAGACTTTTATTCACAAACCCAAAGGTTTTTACAATTTACAGAAACATTCTATCTTTCAAGAACAACACTCATACAGATCTTTCTTTCTGGATTTAGCCTTCTTTCTTAGCCGCCCGTCTGTCTTCTGCTGGCTGATAAGAGGCTTCCCTGCTCCCACCAGAGACACAGCTGACTTCAGCACACTCCTCCTCCCACGAGGCAGCTGGAACTCAGCTTTTAATCAGCCGCAGTTTGCAAGGTCTGCCGCTCACAGAGACTTCCGGTAGTCCCAAGCTCACGACCTTCAGATCTTCAGCTGTTATCTTCGGGCAAACGGAGGCATTAACCCTCTCGGCTAAATCTTCTGCCCTTCATACACACAATAAAACATACCAAAAACCCAGTGTTTCCCAAACTGTAGGTCGGGACCCACTAGTGGGTCATGAGCCAATTGCAGGTGGGTTGCGAAGCACCTAGACCAGCCATATTGAAAATACATGAAGATGGGCTGCTGGAAAGGAGGAGGGCTTTGTGGTTGTTTTCCTTGTGTCAAGGTTGTAAATAGACTTTTTTCTTTCTGATTCACTTTGCTCTTGGAAAAGGGTTGAGAAATAACTGAATTCATTGCTTCATTCTCAGGAAAGCAGCAGGCTCTGGTGTAACAATGATGCCATTTCCAGCCATGACATCACTTCCAGTGGGTCCCAGGACAGATTGCCGTTCTAAAAAGTGGGTCCCATTGCTAAAAAGTCTGAGAACCACTGCGATAACCCACACCATCTTATGCATGCTTCTCACTGGGTTTCAAGGGAGCTTATTTATTTATATCCAGCTATATGAGATAAAATAAAACTAGCTCATCACGGACACTTGTAGAATATGGACTAAATTTGCGCTTCTGTGGAGAGAATCAATGACTCCTATCTCCATAATCCTGCCTTGAATATCAATGTCTTAAGTCACACAATTGGTCATGCTAGGGTGTAACAGACTGAACTTAAGAGCTTGTTTTATGGATGTGGTCACCTACTCCCTAATGACTACATTTTGGCTGTAGAGTCATGCAGCATTTGTTTTCTTGTGGTCGGCCAATCCCGAACAGCTTCCTTCCCAGCTGATGCGCTTACACAATCACTTTCCTGTACTCTGCAATTAGCAACCACATCATGTGCTCTTGATGGCTTGTGGCGAACCATAGAGAGGAAGAAGCCACAAACCACAACAAATTGTTTTCTCCTGAGAACCCAACTGTACTTTGAAAAGGGAAATGTTGGTTGTGTTTCCCTTTTATCTGCGTTATTCTCGATGCCTGGAACACAGACCCGTTTGCCACTGTTTTTCCTTGATTGCATCAATGATACTACATCATTACTACATCACTACAGGAGGTGGTGATGGCATCTGGTCTTGATGCCTTTAAGAGGGGATTGGACGGATTTTTGGAGGAAAGGTCCATCGTGGGCTATAGGCAATGATGGATTGTGCAACCTCCTTTCAAAGGTGGTGGGCTACTGGTACCGGGTGCAAGGGAGTGGCCACAGGATGCAAGCATCTTGTTGTCTCATGCCTCCCTGGGGCACCTGGTGGGCCACTGTGAGATACAGGAAGCTGGACTAGATGGGCCTTTGGCCTGATCCAGCAGGGCTCTTCTTATGTTCTTATGTACTACACAATGTTTGGATTGCAGATACATTTGAAGACACATTCATATTAATTTGTGACTGTTCGTGGACACAGACATCTCCTGAGTCAGGGCTTGATGTGTGCATGCTGTATGAAGGTCCTCTGCCTCCAGGGTCACCCCTTAAATTCTGTGGGAGTGGGCAGTTCTGCGTGTAGAAACAAGTGTGTGGAGTTCCTCCCACCCATGAAATGATTTGGAAATCTGTTGGACAGTGCTCAGGCTTGTCTGTTTTTCACGAGATATTTTTGGATCTATCAGGCCCATTCACATCCTCCAACACGGTGGTTCCCGTCCTAAAGGCGAAAATTGGAATAGTCATGGAGCACATGCAACCCAACTCACCCCTCTGCACACAAAACACCATAAAGGGCGCAATCCTAACTGGTGCCGGAACAGGCAGGCCGGTTGGCCTGCGCTGTATCCAGCACAAGTCAGGAGGCACCAGGAGCATCCCCGGCATCAGGAGGGGCTACAGGCCCCCCCCCCATGGGTTCCTAGGATCTGTGCCTGCGAAATTGCGGGAACAGGTCTGAGGAAGCTGCACAGCCTGAATTGGGGCCGCAGAGCCTGGGGATGAGGCCTTGGATGCAGCCTAACAGCTGCATCCCAGCCCCGCCCCCTCCCCAGGCTGGCCCTCCCACCGGAACGCCCACCCCCCACCCAAGAATGCTTCCCTCCTTCCCTAGTCCCAGAACCTCCCATAAGAGCATAAGAAGAGCCCCGCTGGATCAGGCCAAAGGCCCATCTAGTCCTGTGTCTCACAGTGGCCCACAGTACGCCTCAAGGAGCACCCGAGACAACAAGACGCCTGCATCCTGTTGTCACTCCCTTGCATCTTAGATAACCTACTTCTAAAACCAGGAGGCTGCTCATACCCAACATGGCTTGTAACCTGTGAAGGACTTTTCTTCTAGAAATCTGTCCAATCCCCTTTTAAAGGCATCCAGGCCAGACGCTGTCACCACATCCTGAGCGGCCCTAGAATTCCTTAGCACGTTTCATTCTATCCATTGTGAATGCTGCTGAAATCCAGGCTTCCTCTCCTCACACAGGTGCCAAGTCAGCCTAGCAGAGCTCGAAAGACTGCTTTCAATCGCTTTCAATTGCCAGTCGCTGCTGCTGTGGAAGGAGATTGTGTATACCGTGTCTGCATTTTAGTTTTGCATAGAAGTGCCACAGACCTTAACTATTGCATTTCATGGCTGCTTGGCCCCTCGGTTTACATTTTTCTTCTCTAAGAAAAAGCGTTAGTGTACAGATGTTGCCAACTGGTGGGTAATACTCTGTGCATTTGAGCAACATAAGAACATAAGAAAAGCCTTGCTGGATCAGGCCAAAGGCCCATCTAGTCCAGCTTCCCGTATCTCACAGTGGCCCACCAGATGCCTCAGGGACAGCAGCGGCATTCAGCCGGTACGCTGGGCGGGACTTACCTTTGAGCAGCAGTCTGCCCGTTGCGTAACGGCGCGTTCCGCCGCTCAAAGGTAAGTCCCGCCCAGCGTACCGGCTGAATGCCGCTGCTGCTCAGGGAGCACACAAGACAACAGGCTGCCTGCATCCTGTTCCCACTCCTTTGTGTCTGGCATTCTGAGGTAAATTTCTGAGGTAAATAACTTGCAACCCAATCTGGGCCTTAAGAACATAAGAAGAGCCCTGCTGGATCAGACCAAAGGCCCATCTAGTCCAGCTTCCTGTATCTCACAGTGGCCCACCAGATGCCTCAGGGAGCATGTAAGACAACCAGATACTTGTATCCCGCTGCCACTCCCCTGCATCTGGCATTCTAAGGTAGCCTATTACCCATCGCACCACCCCCAAGGAAGACACCAAAATGGGGTTGGGGTTTAACTTTATTAAACACAAATGTAAATCATGTAACTTATAACACCCATCCCACCCTCCCCAGTCTGGGGTAGGCAAAAAAACTGCCATCCATACTTGGCCAATTTGGATGACAGAAAAAAAATCCCTACCTGGCCCTCATGATGAGGGACCCGCTAATCTCAGACAGGACATACCCATCATAGCTTGTAACCTGTGATGAAGTTTTCCTCCATAAATCTATCCAATTTGCCTTTTAAAGGCATCCAGGCCCAATGCCATCACCACATCTCGTGGCAAGGAGTTCCACATACTAATTTCACACTGGGTAAAGAAATATTTTCTTTTGTTTGTTCTAACTCTCCTAACACTCAGCTTTAGAGGATGTCCCCTGTTTCTGGTATTGTGTGAGAGGGAAAAGAGATTCCCTCTATCTACTCTATCCACCCCATGCATAATTTTGTATGTCTCAAACAGAGCAAGTGCCACTCTGTGCCACCAAATTGGATGCCACAATTCATTGGTTAGGCTTTGGGGCGCCACAAGTCTGTCTGTCTGTCTGTCTGTCTGTCTGTCTGTCTGTCCTCTCTCTCTCTCTCTCTCTCAGGGCGCAAGACAAGGAGCACATGAGGGCCAATGCAAGCTACTTGCACCAGCCCTGCGCACAAAGCTAGAGAAAACTTTGGGCCTGAAATCATGGGAGAGTGGCTGCCAGCTGGATCAAGAGTTGGACCCCTGGATCAAGGGTCCAACTCATTATAAAGGCAGCTTCTGGAAGGAACGTACTACTGAAAGAACCTTCAGAGCCCATCTCCCGCACAAGACTGTCAACCAGCCCAGAACAGAAAGTGGGAGTGGATAATACATAGGAAGAGAGCGCTAAATGGGAATGTGTGCCAACACAGGCACACACAGCAACTTACAATATCCCGCAGCATGCAAATACTGGTGTAATGACAGTGACCTCTAGCTTGGCCTTATGTCTTGCCAGTGTCTGAAGGACTGCGTTCCCAAGGGCTTGAGAGCAAATGGACTGAGGGACTTGGCATTCGTTTCTCCCGTGTTAATCGGCTTCCGTTTTGTCTTTTTGCATTCCTTTTATGAATTCCTTGAGTCACTGAGCTACTGGGCCATGTAAGAAATGGGAGGTTATTCCACTGAGTGAGGGAGTGACGAAAAAGTCCTTGCGAGTGCACCTTTGGGAATGAGAGCGTCGAATGGGCAAAAATGCCAAATGCCAAGGGAACAAAGACACGAAAAAATGCACAACGCAGCAACAGGACGACTGCGATAAAGTGTAATGAACCCTGCAAGAAGTATCTTAAGTGTCATTAACGCAGACTTCCATTTCTTAATTAATGTGCTTTTAATGGTCCGATTTATTATAAGTGTTGAATGTATCTTTAGTTTTCCTTTTTAAAAGAATCATGGATGTGGTTATTACTAACCGACGTTCTAAACCAAACTAGACTGGAAAGGGTTCTCCAAAGACAGGCACAGAGGGGATTTGGACCAGGTCTGAGGCATGGGGGAGGTAGTTGTGTTTTTTTATTCCTTTCCTCCGATGCCAGTTCCCCAATTGAAATAGCTCTCCTGCCTCCCAAGTGGTTATTAGCCACAGAGGGGAAAACGTCTGAGCACAATTTTCGCCCCCTGCAGCTCAAAGCAGCTATAGAACATGATTTGGATCGAGGCCACAGGTCTGAGAAAAAGCTGGAACCAGTGGTGTAGCTAAGCAGTGGGCCTGCATGACCACAAAACACATGAACCCAGGGCAGTTACCTCTCCTTGCCCTATTCTGGAGACACACAGGAAGGTCATTGCCTTCACATCCTGCTTATGAGCCATGTAGGTGCCAACCTTTGGAGAGCCCTCTCGCACAATCCCTGCAGCCCCCCCCCTTTACATGTGTGCATGCGCTTGATATTTGCCCCCAAACTGGGTGGCAGACAATGTGCTACCCTGTTTTCAAATGACACTTTGCTTGGCATCATTCCGCCTAGAGTCCTTGGCCAATTTAAAATGTGAATCCTCTTCAGTAAACGAACTTCTGCTCAATTCTCTGACGGCATTTTTCCCTCCCCCAAGAGCGAGTGGCAACTCTGCCGTATCTCACCAAGGGACGCATTGCTATAAATACATTGGAGATCGTGATGTGGCCTGACACAGACCATATTCCCCAGCTAAGACAGATAATTTCTCTGCACAAGCCAAACTGCTCTCCTGGTACATGGTGCTGATGTTCCTGTTAATAGATTTCTCCCTGCCTGTCAGGTTCTATCAAGCATTTCCTTTCTCTGGTGGTTCCAAACTCAGCACTCCAGGGGCCCCCAAGACTTCCATGCTATGCAACGGTGTGAACTCAGAGCTGAAAACTGAGAAGATGCCTTTAGATGACGTTTGCTTTTCAAGGTTTAAAAAAACCCCTATGATTAGACAATTTACTATAGCATAGTGTCCACCAGCAGAATCCTATGGTTAGGGATGGTTTTTCGGTGATCAGCACAGAATGCTAAATGATGAGAATTTCTACTGAAAACACTGCATAAAACGAATTTAGGTCAAAATGCAAAAAAACACTGCTTTTGCTTATTTTGACAGAGTTCGATACAAATTTAGATCAATTTCACAAAAATAACACCACCTTTGCTTATTTTTGATAGTTTTGAGGAATCCACAAATAGTTTTCAGTAAGGGATCAGGAGGAGGAGTGGCAGAAACAGGAGGAAGCTTGCTTAAATTTGCATGAACACGCATGTTCATAGTTCACAGTGCACGTTCGAGCAACTTTAATGAGTCAGAGGATGGCATAGGGAAGGCTGGAGGAAAGGTAAGGGAGCGCACGGTCCCTTGCTCCAGGCTCCACTATACTGCGTTAGGATATGGCGTTGCCAGCCTTGCCATTCCAGTGCGGTATAGGATTGTGCTCTGAATCAGTGGATATTGGGGCACGCCTGCATTTGAGTCAAGGTTTCCTCTTTTTTAGATTGTACAGGAGGAGGTCATGAAATGGAGGGAAACGTGGTAGAGTGGTAGGGGGCATTAGAACTTTGCCCCTGCTGTAGTTGCAGACCTTGTTGTGCCCCTTGCCATGTTGCTATTTACAGGACTAACAAAAGCCATACCAGCTTTTCAGGATGATGTTGTCCTCCAATGACCCACTAACAAGCCTCCCCCCTCCTCACAAGACAAATTGCAAGCCAGGCTGAAGCTTTCCAATGATGATCTCTTCTTGTTTTGAGTCTGTCATTGACATTTTCCAAGAGCCACGCAAAAGCTCACCGCTAGTCCCTAATTATTACAACATAAAACAGCTCCACAGGCCAATGAGTCACGCCAACAGCTCAGTTCTTACCATTACCCCAAGTGTGTACTCAGCGGATTAGGAAGGGAACACCTGCTGGGAATCTTAATGAAGCGTCACTTCTTGGGGCTTAATCAACTCTGAGAAGTGCCTGCACAAAGGAAGAGAGAGGCCAAGAGGCATTTCCTTCCCTTGAAATGTTCACTCTTCTATTTCTGCCTCTCTTCTTAGGGCCAATGTGATCAAGATTTGTGATAAGGTAAAGGTTTCCCCACAACCGAATGGTCTAGTCGGGACCGACTGTAGGGGGCGGTGCTCATCTCCGTTTCTAAGCCAAAGAGCCGGCGTTTGTCCGAGGACAAGCTTCCGTGGTCAAGTAGCCAGCATGACTATACGCCGTAGCGCATGGAACGCCGTTATCTTCCCACCGAAGTGGTCCCTATTTATCTACTTGCATTTTTTACATGCTTTCAAACTGCTGGGTTGTCAGGAGCTGGGACAAGCAACGGGAGCTCACTCCGTCACGCAGTCTCGAACTGCCAACCTTCTGGTTAACAAGCTCAGCTCAGTGGTTTAACCTGCAACGCCCCCATGTCCCTTTCGTGATAACATCTTTTAAAATGTTGGTAAAAAGCAGTCAGGGCATGGGCTGGCAGATTCTGCTTTGGGTTGTATGCATACCAAGACAGAAGCTGTTTTTTACTCACTTTTAAAGAGAATGCCAGTTTGATCATGGATCTGCCCTCATTTTGTGGGTTTTCCCCCCTCCATTTTACTGGAGAATAATAAGAAATATCTCCCATGTTTTGTGTAGTTTGACCCACAGAGGCACCTGTATTATGAGACAAGATGAGGCTGTCCTCTCAGCAGATTTGGGCAGAGAAGAGACCTCTGTGGGAAAATACACTAGGACAGTGTAAAGTGCTAACGTTTTAGCACCAGGACCCACTTTTTAGAATGACAGTCTGTCCGGGACCCACCAGAAGTGATATCATGGCCTGTAGTGCTGTCATTGTGACGCCAGAGCCTGCTGCTTTCCTGAGAAGGCAGCAATCAGTTCGGTTATTTCTCAGCCATTTTCTAATAGCAAAGAGAATCAGCAAGGGGAAAAAGCCTATTTACAGCCTTGACACAAGCAAAACAACCACACAGCCCTTCCCCTTTCCAGCATCCCATCGCCCCATATTTTCAATATGGTTTCTCTCTAGGTGCTTTGTGACCCGCCTGAAAGTGGCTTGCAACCCACTGGTGGGTCCCAACCCACAGTTTGGGAACTACTGCACTAGGACATTCTTCTGCCCAAGTAGAATATCCCTTTCCTGTTATGCCGCACTGTGGGGCTTTCTACTATTGCTTTAAGACAGTATTATTTGCTTTTATGTACAGACCAGCTCAGGATTTGGAGGTTTAGAAATGCAGCAGACAAACCACCCAACTGTAGCCTGCAGTGATATCGGTATTCTGCTATCTCAGATTCCTACTACCTCATTCTTATCTTCTTCTGCTGCATGTGTAAACCTAGCTGGAGGCATATTGCTGTATCTTTCATTTGTGCATCAGTAAGAGCACAATCCCAACCTGGAGTTAGGCCAGCACAGTTTGGCCAGCACAAGGGACACTGTAAAGTATGTCTGGACCACTCTCGGCCAACACAAAGACAGGCGCCATCCTCCCTGACTCCGAGAGTGGCCCAAATGCGCTTTACGATGGCCCTTGTGCTGGGCCAAACTTCACTGGCCTAACTGTGCTGGCCTAACACCAGGTTAGGATGGCGCTCTCAGAAGGCTTGTGTGTCTATCTATTTTAAGAGACTTAGAAGTTGTACAATTTTCCAAAGAAAAAAAAGCAACCTGATAAAACCATACAAATAAAACCCTAAAGTGATCAGTTGTTGTTGTTCAGTCGCTAAGTCGTGTCCGACTCTTTGCGACCCCATGGACCACAGCACGCCAGGCCTCCCTGTCCTCCACTAGCTTCCAGAGTTCACTCCATTTCATGTTCGGCGCTTCGGTGACACTGTCTAACCATCTCATCCTCTGCCGCCCCCTTCTCCTGTTGCCTTCAATCTTGCCCAGCAAGAGGGTCTTTTCTAATATAAAGAGTCCTCTCTTCTCATGAGGTGGCCAAAGTATTGGAACTTCAGCTTCAGGATTTGTCCTTCCAGGGAGCAATCAGGCTTGACTTCCTGTAGGATTGCCCGATTGGATCTCCTTGCAGTCCAGGGGACTCTCAAGAGTCTTCTCCAACACCATAATTCAAAAGTGATCAGACACTATAAAATACCATCAGGAAAACAGACAACGGCAGCAGTGAAAACCAAGACCACTAAAACAGTCAAACAGCAGAGCACTCAATTAGAGAAGCTGTTAAATAGGACACTTTTTAACTGAGCACGTACAGAGACGTGCGCCATCCTCCCTGACTCCGATGTGGTCCAAATGCACTTTACGATGGCCCTTGTGCAGGCCAAACTTTGCCTTTGCCTTGGGCCAGCCTTTCTCCACATTAGTACTGCGCTGTGTATCTTAACCCTGTTTGCATGTCTAAGTCACAGTGTTGCAAGCTTGAACTGGCGACTCTCCTCCCCCCACCCATCCACCCTTTCAACACGTCCTGTGCTGTTGTCCCCCACACTGAGCTCATCACTCTGTTTCATATCATTCTTTCCCGAGCCACACCCAATTGCAGAGAAACAGGCAGCACGTGAGTCAGACTCACTTCAGAAATCAGGCCGAGCAGAAGAAAATAAAACCATTTCTGGGAACTGGTCCCACCTTTCTACTGAGCGGAGCCAAAGAGTCCAGCACTGTGTCTGGCCTTCTCTGTTCTAGGAAGGTCTTTCAGAATGGCACAAGACCCGCAGTGCTTTGTGATGCTGAAACTGTCTGTTGTAAGAGGCTCCCAAGTTTTTTTTTGAGATGGGGGATCCAGCCTTCATATTTTTATCTTTTTACATGTACTGCATTTGAACCTGGAATATAAGTAAGAACCAAAAACCCTGTAGCTAAAGCATCCAGCCCTTGGGGGCACAAAATTTTGTAACATCATATCCCATTCCACCCCTGTGCAAGGCCCAGAAACCATCTGTCTGCTTCCCAGCATCCTTTCCAGTTCTGTTGCTATGGGAGGCAGCAGGAACTTGGCCACAAACCTGGCCAGCATGGATTGGAAAAGTCCATCCTCCAGTCCTCATTACCATCACCTCTGGCAAAGGC
>JAJKFI010000077.1:3624817-3670690 GCA_029204185.1 Lerista edwardsae
GAAAAGTCCATCCTCCAGTCCTCATTACCATCACCTCTGGCAAAGGCCCACTGTCCCTGGCCATGGGAACATCCTTGTTTCCCACCTGCTTGCAGCCTGATCACCCCCGCAACAGCCGTACTCCTCCAACAAATGATGGAGCAATTTGTTGGTCCACCAATTGGTCAACTAAGCACCAATTAAGTGAGCACTTCCCCATATAGCCTTGCACTAACTTAGCAGTAGGCCCCAAACCCTCGACACCTTCACACCACCCTGCCAGGACCATGTAAGTTTTCTCTTGTTTGCCTTGCTTTGTGTTTGAATAAAGAGCCTTACTCCAGGCTCTTTATTCAGAATGCCAGGGGCAGGGGAGTGGCCACAGGATGCAGGCATCTTGTTGTCTCGCATGCTCCCTGAGGCAGCTGGTGGGCCACTGTGAGAGACAGGAAGTTGGTCCCGATGGGCCTTTGGCCTGACCCAGCAGCGCTCTTCTTATGTTCTTATGTACCCCCTCAGCCCTGGACTGGACTGGCTCCTTCCTCAGATCCCAAAGAACTTCCAACTTGCTGCAAGAGTCGCTACAGGCAGAAACAACCCCCAAATTTTTAACACTGCCCCGTAATGAAAGCAGCAGCAAACATAGAAGGCAAACATGCGTATTAGGGGCCTCCGAAATGCACTTCTGGTTTTCCCAGTGGCATGGGTAGGCTGCATGTGGACAATCAGAAAGTGCCATTTGGAGGCCTCTAAGACACCCCCCAAGACGTAGTACCCAGGGCAATGTATCCCCCACCCTCCTTTGTTACACCACTGCCCTGAAGTCCCTATAAGACTAGAATGCCATGTCTGCCAAAATTTCACAAGTGAAAAGAGAGACAAGCCCTTTAAAAAAAATGCATTGCTAGAAGCCTCCACATTATCCCCCAATCCCTGTACAGGTCAGTTCTCCCCATCATAATGTGATTTGGTTGTTATGCAAACAGCCTGTTTTTTTTAAGCAGACAGACACTGGCTGGCTGCAGCTGCAAGCTATGGATTGCATTAAGATCCTCTCCATAGCCTGCTTGTAGCGCAGAGTGTGTGATTACACAACTAGAACGCGTTAATGAGGTCTCCAGAAGCTTGCCTGCAAGACCTCATTAACACCTCTTTGTTGTGTAAACAGACACTCTGCAGGCTGCTTGCAGGAAAGCTTCTGGAGACCTCATTAGCACCTTTTCACCTGTATTCATTTACTCTGAAACAGACAGTTCAAGACCACTAGGAGAAGCAGTGAGCTCCAGTAGCTTGTCCCAGCTCCTGCCAACTTAGCAGTTCGAAAGCACGAAAAAATGCGAGTAGATAAATAGGCACCACTTCGGTGGGAAGGTAAACGGTGTTCCGTGCACTACGACGTATAGTCATGCTGGCCACATGTCCTCATACAAATGCCGGCTCTTTGGCTTAGAAACAGAGATGAGCACTGCCCCCTACAGTTGGTCACGACTAGACCATTTGGTCTTTTAGACCTGGTCTGGGTAGAAAGTAGATACCTAAATAATTTGATCTTGGAATTCCAGATATAGCTTCCCCTACATCGGTCATCCCAATGCAAATGGCTCAAGTGGGTGCAACAGATAGATACCATTTTGTATCTGGCGCTACTCACAGTTTTACACACCTGACCCCTATTAGTGGACTTTCTAATAATAATAAAATAATAATGCAAGTATTTATATACTGCCGTTCTTTGGCCATTAGATTGCTCCTCTGGCTTTAATTCAAGGTGGTTTACATAGGCAGGCTTTATCTCTAACCCCTCCCCCCAGGGGTTTTTACAAATTACAAAGAAGTTCTGTCTTTCAAGAACTACAACAACATACAGATGGAACTTTCATGGTTTAGTCCTTCTTTCTGGCCACACGCTTGCTGATAGACGGTTTCTCTGCTCCCACCAAAGAAACAGCTGGCCCAGCACAACTCCTCTCTCACAGGCAGCTAGCTGGAGACCGCTCTTTATCAGTCGCACTTCTCAAGGTCTGCCGCTCATGGAGACTTCCGGTGTTGTCGAACTGGCGACCTTCGGATCTTATCTTCGGACAAACGGAGGCTTTAACCCTCTCGACTAAACCTCCTGCCGAATACAAGCCAATCCAGTGCCCACAGGCTGGAAACCTGCTCACCTCTGCTACTGCCTGTCCTCCATGGATATACATGATAAAATGTTTCATTTCTAGGTTAAAGGTATGCAATAAGCCAAGTTGTCCTGGTATGAGGTATGTATGTCCTGGACGATTGAGTCTTGCCCAAACGCATCCCAGTCATTGGCCCTGGAGTTTTGTGTCTGGGTTTTTTTGCGCCCTGGACATTTGCACCCCACTCTAACTGGGCAACAAACCCCATTATGCACCCAAAACCTCTTATTCCATCCCTAATCCTAACCACAGCCCAACCTTGGCATTTAAAAAATTAAAAAGTACACCAAATATAAATACTGTATATATCTACATGGTGTGGGCGTGGGGACGCCGAGAGGCAACCCTGCTGGCGCAAAGGCGTGACAACCTCCTTACATTAGTAGTAGGCTACTTCAGAGTACCGGGTGCAAGGCAGTGGCAACAGGATGCAGGCATCTTGTTGTCTCGTGTGCTCCCTGAGACATCTGGTGGGCCACTGAGATACAGGAAGCTGGACTAGATGGGCCTTTGGCCTGATCCAGTGGGGCTCTTCTTATGTTCTTATGACAAGCTGGGCCGAGGGAGTGAGTGGGCGGGAAAGGGTGCTTCTAGGCGGGGGTGGGCTTTGGATCCGGCCTTAAGGCCCCCGATTCGGGCTGCGCAGTCTCCTCGAATCTGCGACAGCTGTGTCCTTGCACCAGGGAGGCTCCAGCCTCTCCAAAGCAGCGCTGGAATGGCAAGGCCAGCCGGCCAGCGTCATATCCAGCGCTGCTTAGGATTGCGCTGCCCATCGGCCCAATGGCTTTTCGACCATCCCCAGGTATAGCAGCCTATTCCCAGTCCTGGATATATCTGCCTCCTTGGCTGTTGGCTAAGCTCCTGATGGGACGCCTGGAATGAGCAACGATGAGCTTTCGTGGCTGTCACCGTTTCGATAACCGCAGTGAGGAAGTGAGGCTGGCCTCCGTCCCATTTTCTTGGAGGCATGGTGAGAAAGCCGTGTGCTTACTCCGGGGCTGAACTTTACAGAGTGTTCTTTCTGCTGACACGAGGCAGCACCTCTGCTAAGTGAAGAGCCCTTCAGTAACGGCCTTGTGGTGTCCTGCATTTTCTCCCACGATGACATTTTATTTATTTATTTATTTATTTGATTTGTATCCCGCCTTTCCGCCACAAGGCCCTCAAGGCGGGATACCAGCGTTGTCTTTCCTGTCCAAATCCTGTACGGATTCGAAGCACTGCAGGGTGAATGTGGGCTTCGGATGGTTGTCTTCTGACTTCCCACTCATTGTTCCCTAATGGACTCCACTTTCACTCACTGTCAGTGGAGTCTTGGCAAGGACCCCACACATAGGAAGTTCGGCTTGCCTTTGGCATCCTGAAATGGAAGCTGAAATGACTCTGGGGGAGGAGGGAGCGTGGTCAAGCAGGCCCTTTCCTTTGTTCCCCACATAGTCTGATTGTGCATTAACACCGCTTGTGTTCACTTGGCTGCCTGGCTTTGGCAGAAAGAGGATGGGAGAGAAAAAGTGCTGCCATTTGAAAAAAGGCCAGCTGAGAGGGTACCAGCAAGTCACTCACCAGTTGTCACTGCTGAAATGAGCAACTTGGTCCGTCTCAATAACATTTTGCCCACAAAGTTAAAATGTGCCCATCTCATACGAACATAAGAAGAGCCCTGTTGGATCAGGCCAAAGGCCCATCTAGTCCAGCTTCCTGCATCTCACAGTGGCCCACCAGAGGCCTCAGGAAGCACGTAAGACAACAAAATGCCTGCATCCTGTGGCCACTCCCTTGTACCTGGCATTCTGAGGTAAATTTCTGAGGAAAATAATAACTTGTAACCCAGTCTGGGCCTTAAGAACATAAGAGGAGCCCTGCTGAATCAGGCCAAAGGGCCATCTAGTCTAGATTCCTGTATCTCACAGTGACCCACCAGGTGCCTCAGGGAACACACCAGAAAACAGGATGCCTGCATCCTGTGGCCGCTCCCCTGAACCTGGCTTTCTGAAGTAGCCTACTATTGACATAAGGAGGTTGTACCACCCATAATGACCTATATAGCCCACAATGGATTTTTTCTCCAGAAATCTGTCCAACCCCCTTTTAAAGGCACTTAAGCCAGATGTCATCACCACCTCCTGTGGCAAGGAGTTCCACAGACTAATTCCCTGCTGCGGAAAAAAAGTATTTCCTTTTATCCGTTCTCACTTGCCCAGCATTCAATTTTAGTGGATGTCCCCTGGTTCTGGTGTTGTGAGAGAGGGAAAATAACATCCCTCTCTCAATTGTATCCCTACCAAAGGCAAAAGCTCCTGCCCATTTTGCCCTATGCCAGGGAGGGAAGAGCAGAGCTGCCTGCACAGGCTCACAGGGTCCCCGTGCCACTTTGCGGCACAAGGACTATACAAGCGTGGGCAAGCTTGCTCTGCCGTACCCTGTCGGCATGCAGTAAATTGGGTGAGAGGCTTTGCCTTCCAAGCTGAGCTCTGCACAGCTACTTCCGGGAGCTCAGCAACCCAGAAGTTCGGGGATGACATAGTGACATCATCGCCAAATGTCCGGCCCCTTTGCCCAGAAAGGTCGCCAAACTCTGGCCTAGGAGAAAAGAGGCTGCAGTGTTGCACGAAAGCTTAGCCAGGCAGCTGAATAGACAGACTGCAGAGCAGCATTTAGTTGGAGCTGGGCCAGAACAGATAGGCCAGCAAATTTTGGCTGGCATATGGGACACCATAAAGCACATTTGGACCACTCTCGGAGTCAGGGAGGCCAGCACACAGATGTGCACCATCCTCCCTGACTCCGAGAGTGGTCCAAACACGCTTTATGCTGGCCCTTGTGTCTTACTCTGCCGGCCTAACTTCAGGTTAGAATTGTGCCCTGAGTGTGCCAGAAGATCTATAACGGTTTCATTTCTAATAACGATCCTCCCACCTGGAGAACTAAGCGCACAGCCTAGTTAATTATTCAGGGCAACAGGAAACGCAACGGCAAACACTATGGACTGCTAAACCCAGAGATGAAGGGCACTGTGTTTCCAGGCAATTTGAACGGCCTCTTTCCCCAAGCACTCTTAACTCTTAAGAGCTTGGCGTGTTTAGCCTGGAGAAGAGCAGACATGATAGCCGGCTTCAAGGATCTGAAGGGCCATCACAGTGAAGGAGGGCTTGCGTTCGGTGGCTCCGTAGGGCAGGGGCATTCCCACAGGTAGGCAAAACACTAACTTCTGCAGGAGCCTGCGCTCCTGTGTAACGCGGCTCCTCCCCCTCGCTGTCAGAGCCATTCGTGGCTCCGCGAATGGCTCAGACGGCGAGGGGGACGGGCCACATTACACAGGAGCACAGGCTCCAGCAGAACTTACCATTCCCCTCCCCCCCCATAGGAAAGCCACTGCCTGAGAGAACTAGAGCTTATGGGTTGAAACAACAGGGAATTAGCTTTACACTAGATAGGAGGCGGGGGTAGTCTTAGGGTCCAATGCAAAACATTTTTGTGGGGGGGGCACCTTCTTAGGGCTCCCCTACTCACCAGGATGAGCAGCAGGAGAGAGGCACCCACCAGAGGCACCACCGCCAACTGCTTCCAGGGAGGCTGATTTCAAGCCAATCAGGCCCAGGGGAGGGCGGGAACGTATGGGCGACTGCAGAGGCATGATGGATGTAAGAAAGGGTGGGCGGCTGTGTCCTCCCCCACCACCAGCACCCACTGCCCCCGCACTGCCTCGTGGCCCCCTTTATCAACCTCTGGTGCCTGCCGTACCTGCCCGGCTGCCCCCAGCTCTTCTACGGGTGCAAGGGAGTGGCAACAGGATGCAGGCATCTTGTTGTCTCATGCCTCCCTGGGGCACCTGGTGGGCCGCTGTGAGATACAGGAAACTGGACTAGATGGGCCTTTGGCCTGATCCAGCTGGGCTCTTCTTATGTTCTTATGTACAGCTTATGTGGCCAGCATTTTAGGCCAGCATTTTGTACGGTAATAACTTCATTCCATCTCCCAAGCAGCTCTTTTTCTTTTTTAATACGAAATCAGCAACTGAGAAAGTATAAGAAGACGTTATACTGTGCTTCAAATTGTTTATTAAGTGATATTATATTATAAACACTGAATCAATTCCCAATGAAAATGTAATATTGCAACATAAAATAAACTTGCCTCAATCCCTGGGTTGTTTAGTTTAAATGTTCTCCAGGGTATCCTTTTTATGCCTATTTGCCTCATAAGCACAAACCATGGACTCCCTTCTCTGTTTAATTCCGTGATGCATGTCGCGCCATTCCTGACCTCCATGTTTATGAGCATTACTTATGAACCTAAGAACATAAGAAGAGCCCACTGGATCAGGCCAAGGGCCCATCTAATCCAGCTTCCTCACAGTATCTCACAGTGGCCCACCAGGTGCCCCAGGGAGCTCAGTAGACAACAAGATGCCTACATCCTGTGGCCACTCCCTTGCACCTGGCATTCTGAGGAAAATTTATGAGGTAAATAATAACTTGTAATCCAATCTGGGCCTTAAGAAGAGCCCCACTGGATCAGGCCAAACGCCCATCTAGTCCAGCTTCCTGTATCTCACAGCGGCCTACTAGGTGCCCCAGGGAGGGCCGAGACAACAAGATGCTTGCATCCTGTGGCCACTCCCTTGCACTCGGTACTCTGAAGTAGCCTACTACTAATGTAGGGAGGTTGCACAATCTATCATGGCCTATAGCCCACGATGGACTTTTCCTCCAGAACTCTGTCCAATCCCCTCTTAAAGGCATCTAGGCCAGATGTCATCACCACCTCCTGTGGCAAAGAGTTCCACAGATTAACTTCCCGCTGGGTAAAAAAGTATTTCCTTTTATCTGTTTTAACTCTCCCAACCCTCAGTTTTAGTGGATGTCCTTTGGTTCTGGTGTTTTGAGAGAGGGAAAAGAACATCCCTCTATCGACTCTATTCCTTCCGTGCATAACACTCATCCACATGGATGTGCGCCAGTGGCATATCCCCTGAGCCTGCTACCACCACACATGAAGGCATGATTTACACTGAGTTAGACTATTAGCCCCTTTTGCTCAGTACTGGTTACCTGAACATGTCTCCCCACTCCCACCCCCAGCCTACCAGTAGATGCTGAGGATCGAACCTGGAACCTTCTGCATACAATGCAATTGCTGGCCCACTGAACCATGCCTCCCTTCAGTGGCAATCTAGGGGGATCAGGGTGGAAATGCCCCAAGGTACCACCCTGCAGGGGGCAGCACCATGATCATCCCACCATTGCCACCACTGGCTGCTCTCTTCTCCATGTATCAGATGGGGCATGCCCTGCTTTAAGCAGTGACGGTCCCCTCCAATATTCAGCCAGGCTCTTTTTAAGGCCAAGATTGGGTTGCAAGATATCATAGTTCCCTCCCCACAGCAGGATAGCAAATTCTGTTATATTTACCTCATATTTACCTCAGAAATTTACCTCAGAATTTACCCAGATACAAAGGAGTGGCAACAGGATGCAGTTATTATTTTCCTCGGAGATTTACCTCAGAATGCCAGGTACAAGGGAGTAGCCACAGGATGCAGGCATCTTGTTGTCTCGTGTGCTCCCTGAGGCATCTGTTGGGCCACTCTGAGATACAGGAAGCTGGACTAGATGAGCCTTTGGCCTGATCCAGCAGGGTTCTTCTTATGTCCTTGAGGCCTGGATTGGGTTGCAAATTATTATAGCTCCCTCCCCGAAGTCATGATAGCAAATTCTGTTTTATTTACCTCAGAAGTTTACCTCAGAATGCCAGATGCAGGGGAGTGGCAGCAGGACACAAGTATCTTGTTGTCTTGTGTGCTCCCTGAGGCATCTGGTGGGCCACTGTGAGATACAGGAAGCTGGACTAGGTGGGTCTTTGGCCTGATCCAGCAAGGCTTTTCTTATGTTCTTATGTTGCAGCAGCAAGAGATGATTCCTCTGAGCATCGGAGGAACCAGCCAGTCACCGCGTGCCATGAAGCTGAGCAAGTGGTGCCCAGCTTGGCTTCTCCAACGTTTGGAGGAATCGTGTCGCACCCCTGCAACCCAGCAGCAGGCTGAAATTCCTTTAGGATGTGATTGCAGTGACGTGATGATGTCACTGCAATTATTTTGGGGTGGGGTGCAGCCGACTGGGGTCTGCCCCAAGGAAAGTGAGCCCCCAGGAAGGCCACTTCGCCCCCCTTTCCCTCCCAGCACTCCCCACACAGATCCTTGTCATTTCAACAGGTCTCTCAAGTGTGGATCAGGACTTCTTGTGAACAAACACCACGGCCGTGAACAGGATCAGCGCACGACCACAAGTGTATGCTTGCACGCCCCTCCCCACCCCGGCTCTCTCATGCAGAAGCCGCTCTCAATGGATCCTGCTCTCACGACGCCATAATTTCCTGGAGGAAATGACAATAAGTGCCACCTGCATGCATTACCTGAGGAGCAAAATGGCTTTCAATTGCTTTACCGAACACACTGATGAGACGTGAAACCGTCCTCGTTACGCTTGGTGCCTCAACAAGCCTGTTCGCGGCACAACACAGCAATCAATGTTTTCAGGACACAGAGTACGGCGCAGTTAACACCTGCTGGGGGTAAACTCCCCAGGGGCTAAAAGACGGAGAAGCCATTTAACCCTCCCACTTATGACTCCGAGTTAATTTGAGCACACGGTGTTCCTCAGCGCAGCGATCAAGTGGGAGAATAAGTACAGTCGTGCCTCCTGTTGGAGGTAGACTGAACTCCCCCCCCCCTCGCAATCTTGGCATCCGCATTTTAAACAAGTGCCTCTTTTTCCGTCTGGAGACTGCAAATGGCTTCTCCTCTGAACAGTTACAGCCTCAAGTACGCTACACCGAGTGAGTTATAATGTGCTCATTCAGCAGCTGTAATGAATGGAGCTCTAGTGGGCAAAAGGAGGCGTGTGGCTTGCTAACAACGCAAGTGGGAATGCCTTGCCCAGGTGGTTGTTCTTGGCCCCCTCCCTGCCAGAAGCCTGCGGTGTTATGCCAGCTGCTAGCCTGGGTTTACTCAAGCCAGATTTAACTCAGAGCGCAATCCTAAATTGCGCTGCAATGGCGAGGCCAGAGGGCCTGTGCCATATCCAGCGCACTTTAGGTGCGCTGGGGAGCCTCCCTGGGGCAAGGGCACATTAAGAACATAAGAAGAGCCCCACTGGATCAGGCCAAAGGCCCATCTAGTCCAGCTTCCTGTATCTCATAGTAGCCCACCAGGTGCCTCAGGGAGTTCAGTGGACAACAAGATGCCTGCATCTTGTTGCCACTCCCTTGCACCTGGCATTTTGAAGTAGCCTACTATTAATGTAAGGAGGTTGCCCAACCCATCATGGCCTGTAGCCTGCGATGGACTTTTCCTCCAGAAATCTGTCCAGTCCCCTTTTAGAGGCACCTAGGCCAGATGCCATTACTACCTCCAGTGGCAACGAGTTCCGTAGCTTAATTATCCTTTGGACAAAAAGGTATTTCCTTTTATCTGTTCTCACTCTCCCAACACTCAATTTCAGTGGCTGTCCCCTGGTTCTGGTGTTGTGAGAGAGGGAGAACATCCCTCTATCCACTCTGTCCCTCCCATGCATAGTTTTTTATGTCTCAATCAAGTCCCCCCTCAGGCGCCTTTTTTCTAGACTGAAGAGCCCCAAACGCTGCAGTCTTTCTTCATAAGGGAGGTGCCCCAGCCCAGGAATCATTTTTGTTGCATTCATGCCCTTGCCCCGAAGAGGCTCCATCATCTCCATAGGGTTCCTTGGCCCTGCGCTTGCTAAATAGCAGGCACAGAGCTGAGGAGGCTGCATGGTCTGAACTGGGGTTGCGCAGCTTGGGGGCAGAGCATTGGATGTGGCCTACCGGCCGCATCCAGCAGTGTCATGCAGCTGGAATGCTGGGCGGGAGGAACGGGTGAGCAGCAGCCCACCCGTTGCATACCGCTCCGTTTCACCGTCTTCCCCGCCCCTGCAGGGGCAGGGAAGACGGCGAAACGGAGCGATACGCAACGGGCAGGCTGCCACTCACCCGTTCCTCCTGCCCAGCGTTCTGGCTGCATGACGCCGCTGGCCGCATCCCAACCCTGCCCCTCACCCAGGGCCGGCCCAACCACCACGCCCAGTTCCTCCCTCCCTCCCTCAGAGCATCCTTTTTCAGTACAAGGGCTGCATAATGTATTTCACAGGTCTTTGAGGGATAAAAAAAAAGAATTAATGAAATTTTAATGAATGAATATGTGTGGATCTTTTTTTTTGCAATCAGCATGATACGGTTCGGAGCAAAAGAGAAATGTGACAATTATGAAGAAACAATGGCATGCTTTAACTGAGAAATGATATACAATGAGTAAAAATGCCAAACATTAGCAAAGGCGCTGATAAAAAAACACAAGTCACTGCTGGCTGGATAAAATCTTGTGGGGAGTTAAGTAGGATGTGGCAACCCCGGTCCATAGTTTGGAGACCCCTGTCCTAGGGTACCAAAAGAACTTCTGTCAATTATCTTTCAGCAATCTTAGAAAACCAGGAAGGCAAATGTCAGCTCTTCAAAAAGGGGGAAAAGGAGGACCCAGGAAATTACTGAGGAAATTACAGACCCATCAATCTGACTTCAATACCAGGAACAATATTAGAATAAATTGTAAAACAGGAAGCCTATGCACATTTGCCTATCAATACAGTAATTACTAGAAGTCAAGGCTGGATGATACAACTGTGGGATGGATTCACAATGGGTTGGGCAACACACAGTGCTCATCAATGGCTCCTCATTAACTTGGGGCCTTTTTCAATTGGAATTGCACCCCTCAAAGACTCCTGATTCTCCCTTCCTTCTTTTCTCATGTTGGGTTGAAAGAAATGCTAGGATCCCAACTAGGGAGCTATACAAATCTATATATATAAAGAAGAGCCTGTGTGTGTGTGTGTGTGTGTGTGTGTGTGTGTGTGTGTGTATGTATGTATGTATGTATGTCTCGCATAGGCTCCTCAACGCCTGGAGCGATCGGCACGAAACTCGGCACGCATACACCTTGCGGCCGGGCAACAAACACTGCGGGGGTCGGGCCCCCCTAGCGCCCCCAGGGGTGGGGGTACGCGGGGGTTCCTGCGTGAAAACGGTCACAAATGGCCAAAATAGGAGTCAAATCCACAGTTTCCGGGGTCGCCGAGATGAGCGGCGATGCCCCTTATGCCATTGGAGTCCGGGCTTGGCCCCCCCTTGACATGGGGGGCAAGAAGGGGTGCGAAGCAAAATGTCCGCATGCCCCGCTGGAACGCCTAGACCGATTGGCACCAAACTCGGCATGCGGAAGCCTAGCGGCCTGGCCACAAACACTGCAGGGGTCGGGGCCCCCTAGCACCCCCGGGGGTGGGGGTACGCAGGGGTCCCCGCGTGAAAATGGTCAAAAATGGCCAAAATTGGCATAAAATCCATAGTTTCCGGGGTCGCCGGGATGAGCCTTGACGCTCCCGATGCCATTCGAGTCTGCGTTCGCCCCCCCTTGGCATGGGGTGCAAGAAGGGGTGCGAAACAAAACGTCCGCCATGCCCTGCTGGAACGCCTGGACTGATCGACACGAAACTTGGCACGCATACACCTTGCGGCCTGGCGACAAACACTGCGGGGGTCAGACCCCCCTAGCGCCCCTGGGGGCAGGGGTACGCAGGGGTCCCCACATGAAGATGGCCGAAAACGGCCGAAATCGGCGTTGAGTCCATAGTTTCCGGGGTCACCGAGACAAGCGGCGACACTCCCGACGCCAGTGGAGTTGAGGTTCAGCCCCCCCTCGGTGTGGGGGGCAGGAAGGGGTGCAAAACACAGCGTCTGCCATGCCCTGCTGGAACGCCTGGAGTGATTGGCACCAAATTCGGCACGCCCGTGCCTTGCGGCCTGGTGACAAACACTGCGGGGGTCATGCCCCCCTAGCGCCCCTGGGGGTAGGGGTGCGCAGGGGCCCCCCATGTGAGAACGGTCGAAAACGGACAAAATCGGCATTGGATCCATAGTTTCCGTGATCACCGAGGTGAGCGGCGATGCTCCTGATGCAGTTGGAGTCCAGGTTCGGCCCCTGCCAGCATGGGGGGCGAGAAGGGGTGCAAAACTCAAATTCTGGAAGATCATTTTGTTACCCGGGCAACGCCGGGTAACAAAAATCTAGTAACCTGATAAAGAAAACAGATACACAAGTTATTCAAGTATTTAAACTCCCAAAAGGGGGTGTTTTGCATTTTTTATGTGGTATTTAACAAAAAAACCACCCCAAGTTATTTGAAAGGCAATTTGTAGTAGGCACCCACCTGTGGGTCACAAGTCAATTTCAGGTGGGTCGCAAAGCACCTATGGAAAATATGGGAAGATGAGATGCTGGCAAGAGAGAGGCTGTGTGGCTGTTTTGCTTGCGTCAAGGTTGCAAATAGGCTTTTTCCTTTCTGATTCACTTTGCTATTGGAAAATGGCTGAGAAATAACCCAACGTATTGCTGCATTCTCAGGAAAGCAGCAGGTTCTGGCGTCACAGTTACTGCACTTCCAGCCATGACATCACTTCTGGTAGGTCCCAGACAGATTATCATTCTAAAATGTGGGTCCCAGTGCTAAAAGGTTTGAGAACCAGTGAACTAACACATAACTGTGTACCATAAGTCAAAAATATAAGTAAACAAAAACTCCATGGTGAGGTTAAAAAAGGGATGTGCATGCTATCAAAATATTACGAGTCATTACACATTTTGCATACTGCCAACTGTTTCAAGAAATGGCTTCCAGATATGATCAAATATATCCAATTGTGATTGTTGTTGATAAGCCATTCACTCAAAAGTCAACAAGTTCAATAGATCTTCTATCCATTGAGCTATGTTAGGTGGGCATTTTTCCTTCCGGTTTTGTAACATCAATCTTTTAGCCATCATTAGAGCACAGAGTCAATTTCTGTTGCCATGCTCATGCTCATACTCAACGTAGCGTTTTGCTCCCCTCTAGGAATGCCACTGCTCTGCAGTTACTGAATACAACCAGTGGTGTTATCCTACCGGTACGCTGGGTGGGACATCCGGGTGATCGGCAGCCCGCCTGTCGCATACCGCAGCGTTACGCCGTTTGCTTAACCAATTACGCCGCTTGCGTACGTTACGCAAACGGCGTAACGCTGCGGTACGCGACGGGCGGGCTGCCGATCACCCGGATGTCCTGCCCAGCGTACCGGTAGGATAACACCACTGAATACAACACAGTGTATATGCTGATCTTGAAGTGTGCTCTCTTATTATTGTAATGTAGTACAGGTGTGCCCTGGTATCCACTGATTCAGTATCCACAGTTATCCATGAATACCATGGATACTGGGACGCCTATTAAAAAGATAGGGGAACATTAAACAAATCTTTTTTTTAACCTTGCTGCAGCAAAACCACTTCCATATTTCCCTTCTTAAAAAGGTGTCCCCAGTATCCATGGTTTCAGGTGTCCATGGTGGGGTCCAGAATGGAACCCTAGCAGGCATCTGGTCTTGATGCCTTTAAGAGGGGATTGGACGGATTTCTGGAGGAAAGGTCCATCGTGGGCTATTGGCAATGATGGATTGTGCAACCTCCTTACAAAGGTGGTGGGTACCTTACAAAGGTACCAGGTGCAAGGGAGTGGCAACAGGATGCAGGCATCTTGTTGTCTCGTGCCTCCCTGGGGCACCTGGTGGGCCACTGTGAGATACAGGAAGCTGCACTAGATGGGCCTTTGGCCTGATCCAGCAGGGCTCTTCTTATGTTCTTATGTTCTTATGTACTGGGGCAAGCCTGTACTCTTTTAAAATCACTAGGTGATAGGAGTGATAGGGGGCAAAAGAGGGGTTTACCTTGGGGTAACAAGGCAAGGGGGAAGAGGATAGCACCAGACGATGGATTCAGGTGCCAGAGCCCTTGGGCTGGGTCTTAATACCTGTACTGTCCCCTTAAGGATAACCCAACCTTCAGACGCCGCCTCCGCATCTTCCCCGAAGCCAGGGGAAACCTTGCTGCTGCAGGCCTGTGTTAAAACCCACGTTTGGGATTTGTCTAGGGCCATGTGTGTGGGCATGCAGCCAACCAGCAGGCTGACTCAGAATCTCTCTTGCTGACTTTGATGGGGCTGATGCCCAAGCCAGTGCGCAGAGCATTGCAGCCTTCGGCACTTTTGCGCCTTCATCATTCTTGGTCTTGACAAAAACAAATTGTTCCGTAATTAATACATCGCCATTTTCGCTGCCTCTCCTGGAACTCGGGAAGAAGCGGGGCAGTCAGATGCCTTCATCTTCGCCTTGATGAATTAACTGTTGTGCTTCATAAATCTCCGCGCTCCAGTTTCTTAGGAAGCTCTTTCCAGAGAAACGCATTAAGGAAATTAGCTGCTCCTTTCACTTCTGCATGCATTTCGTTGGCTTTTAATTACGATGAAACACTCGCTCGTGCTTCAAGGATTTCTCTTCGGTGTCTGGTTTATTTCTCTCGGGGCGGAATCCAAACCTGGCGTTGCACCAGTGCAGCACTCTTGCGCCAGACCAGTGTTGTTGCAAACGTGCCATGCGGTGTGTCTGTGCCACAGATTCGGTCACTGGGCCGGTGCAAGCAGCAGCGCCGGTGCATGTGCACCGCTGTGCCTACCAACTGCGCCAGTCATGTGCTGGCTCAGTTCTGCCAGCACAGGGCCACACCAACGGCATGCCGGAGGGGTGTGTGGGGTGTAACAAGGGGGCACCATGGACGGAAAGGGGGGCGGATACGGGACACAGCCATTGGGCCAGTGATGTCATGCAGGGGGAATGCAGGGGAACTCAGTTCCACTAGTTAAAATTAGGGCTGACTCCGCCCACTTCACTCTCCCTCCTCCCCCCCCCAATTCCGCTGCAAAGAGCTTTTCTTCTTGGTTGGCCGGCACTCAGAGGGTTAAAGGGAGCGACTCCGGATTCCTAGGGGGGCGAAGGCAGTGATGTCATTCAGGGGGAACGGACCAGAATGGGCGTTCCGGATCCTAACGGGCCCCGTGGCTGGTTCTGGGTTCCCGACAAGTGCCAATCAAAAGTGAGTTCCTGTTCCTAAATCATTTGAATGACACCACTGCATTGGGCCATATCCTAATCCCTTTCCCCTGACTGGGTGGCCCTGATTCGGGCCACTTCTGGCTGTGTGGACTAGCGCCTGCCATTTTGCGGGTGCAGATCTGAGCAGCCCCATAAGGCTGAAAATCTCTCCTTGCCCCATGCTGAAATACTCCTGCCCCCTAACGTTGTTAGGATGCAGTGCAGGTGAGCCGTTCTGCCTGTTCCAGTGCAGGTTAGGATTGGGCTGTCACATGATGACTTTGGATGGTGATGTTTCCACAATGGTGGCCCCTGTGGCTTTGTGGCCTTGCTGGTTGGAAGAACGGGATGCCGTGGCTAGGGCACGAATGTAAGTGGGTCTGGGGCTGAGATCCTGCTGCGTCTCACCCTATATGTTTTTTTTTTCCCCTGGTGTTCTGGCTTTTTCCAGATTGAAATCATGTCTTCACCTCAATGCTGCTATTTGCCTCACTGGGGAAAAAGATACATAGTGGAGCTGGAAAAGGTGCAGAAGAGAGCGACAAAAATGATTACGGGGCTAGGGCACCTCCCTTATGAAGAAAGACTGCAGCGTTTGGGGCTCTTCAGTCTAGAAAGAAGGCGCCTGAGGGGGGACATGATTGAGACATACAAAATTATGCATGGAAGGGATAGAGTTGATAGAGGGATGTTCTTTTCCCTCTCTCAAAACACCAGAACCAGGGGGCATCCGCTAAAATTGAGGGTTGGGAGAGTTAAAACAGATAAAAGGAAGTACTTTTTTACCCAGTGGGTAGTTAATCTGTGGAACTCTTTGCCACAGGAGGTGGTGATGGCATCTGGTCTTGATGCCTTTAAGAGGGGATTGGACAGATTTCTGGAAGAAAAGTCCATTGATGGCTATAGGTAATGATGGGTTGTAACCTCCTTACATTAGTAGTAGGCTACTTCAGAGTACTGGGTGCAAGTGAGTGGCATCAGGATGCAAGCATCTTGTAGTCTCATGCCTTCCTGGGGCACCTGGTGGGCCGCTGTGAGATACAGGAAGCTGGACTAGATGGGCCTTTGGCCTGATCCAGTAGGGCCCTTCTTATGTTCTTACGTTCCTCTTGCTCTTTTCACTGTGACCCGTTTGGGTGCCTGCTGGCCTCTCTGACTTTTTTCAACAATGGCTCACACCACAGAGCAGAGAATAGAACTTACAGCCTGTACGTGGGAATGAGCACAAGATCTTGTAGTGCTCACGCGACAGAAATTTTTTTTAAAAAGTCTTGGACAAAAATTTTGGAACCGTCAGGATTGCGGATGTCTGGATAAGGGATCATCTACCTGTACTGCAATGCTCTGGATTCAGGATTCACTATAGTAATTTTGATTTATCTGTACCTGCTGCAAAATTATGGGCATATCTGACATTTATTCTTTGCTTTTATTGTGATGACTCTGTGATTTGATAGCAAACTTGGATTGAATCACTCTCTGGATTTTGGAACAGTCTGGATTTTGGATGTCCGGATAAAGGATTATCTACTTGTACTGTAAGGCCAAGGGTTCTTCTTCCTAGGACAAGGAAATAGATAAATCCATTTAAGATGGATGTGGCAGAAAATGACAACTCGTGGTATGTCTCCCAGCTGGAGGGTGAGCCTAACTTTGCTGCTAAACCCACAGATAAGCAAAACAGTGAACTGAATGTTGTCTCAGCCATTAGTCATACACCTCACTTATGCTTTGGAAGAACTGTCTTTCCGTTTTTTTTAAAGCACAAGATGATGTCCATGCATCTATCTATTCATTCATCACCATATGTACCTAAAACAACATGATTTTAGGATTGCACCCTGAGTGACATAACCATGCTGTAAAAAAAAAACCTGTAAAGTATGTTTGGACCAAAGAGGTCCAAACAGACGTGCACCATCCTCCCTGACTCTGAGAGTGATCCAAATGCGCTTTACGATGGCCCTTGTGCTGGCCAAACTTTGCTGGACTAACTGTACCTGTCTAAACCCAGGTTAGGATTACCTTCTTACTGTCTGCTGTTCTATGCAGCCTCTGCCAGGTAATGAGAACCAGCACCAACTGGCACTATCACAGCACCAGGGCTTCCTACTCCTCGGGTGCCGTAAACCTGCTTTACGGCATGGTTATGCCACTCAGGGTGCAATCCTAAACTGAGTTAGGCCGGCATAAACTAAGCCAGCAAAGTTTGGCCAGCACAAGGGCCACCGTAAAGTGCAGGTTAGTAAAACCTGCACCGTAAAGTGCAGGCAAACTCCAGGTTAGGATTGCACCCTAAGTCTTGCAGCTGCTCCCTGGTGCAGCTTTTCGGGGTGGAACTGGGCAGAGGGAGGGGATGATCAGACCTGGGAGTGGGTGGGGATGATGGCAGGCTCTACTGCAGAATCTTGAACTGCCTCCTTGGCTCGGCAACCCGACACGGACCACATCGACTCTTTGCTCGATGGAGGCGTAGAGATCAGGAGACCCATTGCCACTGGCTACCGTCTCTCCAGGGTAAGGGAGGAAATGCTCCCTTCCTCCGAGGAGACCTCCAGTAGTATCCAGGCACCCACAGGAGCCACCAGTTGCCATTTTGGCACTGCTGGAGCTATGGGCACTGTGGGGTTTAGGATTGGGCTGCCCATCATTTTGGCCCATGTTGGCTACAGAAAGAGCCAATGAATTGGGAGCTGTTATGTGTCTTTATTAGCATGTGCCCGATTCTGCTCATGGCTCCCCACTGCTAATACTTGGAGACCAACAACAACGAAGAGCTGGTTCACAGAGTATCTCAGCATGTGCGCTCGGAACAGGAATGGCCCAGCAGATGTGTTGCAGGAGATTCGTTCTCACAGGCATATGTGCAGTGGGCGTCACATTCGACATTTGACGGCAGAGCGCAAACATGCTCCCATGCCCTTAGTGAGTGTAAAGCCCACATGCCAGGATGCTGTGTGTGTAAATCAGCCCTATGTTTGCTGGGCTTTGCCAAATGCTGACTCATGCTGTAGTACCAGCTCACAGCCAAGACCTTTTCTGCGTGCTTCATGCTCTGAAATGGCCATGTAAGAACAATTTATGGGAGACACGTCCTATAACACAGCTGCTATGATTTTCCACTGGGAATCAGAGCCAATGGGAAAAGCTGCTTCAACTGGCTACAGACCCAAATGTGGAGTTTGCTTTCCTCCCCCTTTACATGCAGGCCAAGGAAACAAATTCTTACTTTGCCATCACACCAATGGCAAACTGATAATCATTAATAATGTCCCATGCTGAGATAGGCATAGGCGCAATCATGGCCCGGACAACATGTTTCTGGTAGGTGATCATATAATAGTAGACTCTCTTGTGATGCTTCTGGGCTGCGAGGATGTGCTTGGTTGTGGGGGGGGGGCTGTCTGTACAGGGAAAGAACTGGGCACTGGCCCTTTAAATGAGGCGGAGGTCAAATTTACTTATTATTCATTCTTTCATGTTGTCTTCCAGGTTAAGTGGAGCAGTGCAATCCTAGATTGTACGTAGCGTCAATGCAACGTCGTTGCGTTGCCGCTATGTGCTTAGCACCAACGCGGGGAAGTGTCACCCCCACATCGGCGCTAAAGCTCTGAAGCCGATGCTACTCGTAGCGTCGGCTTCAGAGCGCTGACGGAGTGCCTCCCTTGGTCCGACTGAAGCTGGTTGGTGCAATGGAGGCTCTCTCCCATATCAGGATGGGGATTGGTGGGAGGGAGGAAGCTGGGGGCGGGATTTGGGCAGGATGTGGGCAGGTATGGGAGGCGGCCACATCCTAAGCCCGTTTGTGAGGCCGTGTGGCCCCAATTTGGGCAGCACAGTCTCCTTGGATCTGCGCCCACTCTTTAGCTCCGAGGAGCACATAGGGGAGGCTGGAGCCTCCCCAACCGTAAGAGAGTGCACGCTCCCTTGCCATGGGGGGGGCTCCAGCCTCTCCTATGCAGCGTCGGATATGGCACTCGTTATATACTGCCTATCTTTGGCCATTAGATTGCTCCTCTGGCTTTAATTCAAGGTGGTTTACATAGGCAGGCTTTATCTCTAACCCCCCCCAGGGTTTTTTACAAATTACAAAGAAGTTCTGTCTTTCAAGAACTACAACATACAGATGGAACTTTGGTGGTTTACTCCTTCTTTCTGGCCGCATGATTGCCTTCCTGCTGGCTGATAAACGGCTTCTCTGCTCCCGCCAAAGAAACAGCTGGCCCAGCACAACTCCTCTCTCACAGGCAGCTGGAGACAGCTCAGCTCTTATCAGTCGCAATTTTCAAGGTCTGCCGCTCACGGAAGCTTTCGGTGTTCTTGAACTGGCGACCTTCGGATCTTATCTTCGGGCAAACGGAGGCTTTAACCCTCTCGACTAAACCTCCTGCCCCATGGTAAGCCATTACTGCCGGAGCTGGAGTGGCACCATGGAAACACTGGCCACGCGCACCCTGGAGGGAGCAGAGGTCGCTGGTGAGCAGTGAATTTGCCACTTGCTGGCGATGCAGCCTTTCAGGGCAGGGCGGGAGGGCATCCTGCGGTAGGGAGAGGGGTGGAGGAGAGGAGGAACTCTTGCCGCCTGTTCCCGACCTCTGAGAGCAGTCTTACTTCTGCACCAGCACAGAAGCGAGTAGACCCATCGCCACCCTGCATGCTTAGCATGGGGAACGTCCCCTTTCCCTATGGAGGCTCCCGCAGCTGCCCGACTGCTACGGGATGCAGCAGTATCCACCTGGTTCCTGCTGCACTCCCGGGCGGTCAGCCAGGATAGGATTGGGCTGTAAAGCAGCGATGGGATCTACAAATGACCTGGGGAACGCTGGGCGGGATTTAAGCAGGACATCCGGGTGATTGGCAGCCTGTCCGCGGCGATCCACAGCTGCCCTGGCCTCGGGGTGGGGGGGGCTCCTGCTCGCTGCGGAGGATGGGTGAGGGTCGTGCCGGGTGCCTGGGCGAGCAGTGGTGGGGCGCGCTAACTGGGGGCAGCTCCCCCCCAGGCCAGGACAGCTGCAGAACGCTGCGGACGGGCAGCCAATCACGCGGAAGCCCCGCGGAAGTCCTGTTGTGTATTTGTGTAAATAGTAGCAGAGTTGGGGGCTTGGAGACCCATTCTAGCGCTCGGCTTAGCGCTCCGAAGCGAAGGATTGAAGCAATCGCCACATTTCCATAACAAAGTCTCTTTATTGTAGCGAAAGTGAGAAAGGTACAAAGGTTCAATCTGCCGGCTGGGAAAGCCGGTGAAGTCTGGGCCGCTCGCAGGCGGCGTTTCAGTGCAGCTTTACATCTTAAGCACACACAGTGAAAAACTCCTTCTAACAACAGAACAAAGGGATGCAGCCAGAGTGTATCTGGTAGGTGGATACCTGAAGACCCCTTGTGCCCCATCTTACCCAATGGGGTGACCCTTAGAGCACTATGAGCTCATGGGAATGTGCAGTGTTTCCAGCCAGGGCTTCCCGTGTGAAACTGCCTGCTTATTTTACACTATCAAGAAAGGGAGTACAACTACTATCCCTAACAAGCTGGGAAGCTGCCTGCTGAAGGACACACAGGTGTTTATCTGATCTTGAGACGGAGAGACGGAATGCCAGTTTCTACCAGTTCTGGACTGTGAGATGTGAAACTGCAACAAGTCCCGCCGAGCGTTCCCCCGGGGCGTTTGTAGATCCCATCACTGCTGTAAAGGATTAAACACCTTCCGCATCCCTGCCACGTTCCTGGTCTTGATCATTCCAATTCTCTAAACAGCTGGTTCTCTAGTAGTGTAACAGTGAACACAGAAGCACACAATGATGGATTTAACATTTATTTTTTCCCTTGGATGGCTGCCCCCTGATAAAAGGCCTGGTACTAGTTCTGAAACTAGAAAGAGAGCAGAGGCACTTTTGTACATTTAAAAAGAAATGTCTGCATTTCAGATGCCTGGCAAACCCTACAAAATACACATGTGCATTTGCATGCGCACCCATAAGCCTTAAAAAAGCAAACAGACTGTGGAACATTTGGATACATTGTTTTTTTTAATGCTGTATAACAGGCTCTAAACAGGTAAAGGTTTCCCCACGACCGAATGGTCTAGTTGTGACCAATTGTAGGGGGCGGTGATCATCTCCGTTTCTAAGCCTGTCGAGCCGGCGTTTGTCCAAGGACAAGGTTCCGTGGTCATGTGGCCAGAATGACTATACACCGTAGCGCACAGTACATCGTTACCTTCCCACCGAAGTGGTACCTATTTATCTACACTTGCATTTTGACGTGCTTTCAAACAGCTAGATTGGCAGGAGCTGGGATAAGGAACGGGAACTCACTCCATCGCGTGGTCTCAAACTTGCCAACCTTCCGGTCAGAAAGCTCAGCAGCAGCGGTTTAATCTGCTGCGCCACCACATTCCCAAATAATAGGCTGTAGCAAGTACTTTTTCTGCTCATCTCTATTTTGCAACATCATAAATGTGGAACGCTCCAGACCAGCGTTTCTCAAACTGTGGGTTGGGACCCACTTGGTGAGTTGTGACCCGATGACTAGTGGATCCCAGAGAGCCTCCAATGAAAACACGGATGATGGAAAGATCAGGTCAAGCCCAGAGGCCATTCAAAAATCAGATAGCTGCTAATTGCCCAGCAAGCAGCCGAGCTCCTGCGGCTTACAAGCTTGTCTAAATATAGGGAGATAAACTGTTAGTATCTATTTTCTAGTGTGTTTGTTTTCCGAGTATCGATGGTAAGTTGTGGGGGCAGGCAGTGGTGTCATTCAAATTATTTAGGAATAGGAACTCATTTTTGATTGGCACTTTTCAGGAACCCGGAACCTGCCATGGAGCCCGTTAGGATCCGGAACGCCCGTTCTGGTCCGTTCCCCCTGAATGAAATCACTGCCTTCGCCCCCCTAAGAATCCGGAGTCGCTCCCTTTAACCCTCTGAGTGCCGGCCAACCAAGAAGAAAAGCGCTTTGCAGAGGAATTGGGAGGGGGGGAGGGAGAGTGAAGTGGGCGGAGTCAGCCCTAATTTTAACTAGTGGAACTGAGTTTCCCCGCGTTCCCCCTGCATAACATCACTGGGGGCAGGTGAAGGCTGGACAATGGGTGTCCGGGCTGGTGGGCGTGCTGGCCAGGGGAGGGGGGCAGGCCTGGAATGCGGACATTAGGCCACATCCAAGGCCTCGCCCCCAGGCCACGTGGCCCTGATTCGGGCCGCACGGCTTCCTCAGTTCTGTACCTGCAATTTCGCCGGTGCAGATCCAAGGAGCACATTGGGGAGGCTGGTGCCTCCCCTGGTGCAAGGGCATGAACGTCCCCTTCAGCCAGGGAGGCTCCAGTTACCTCGGAAGCTGCGTGGGATGCAGCACAGGCCCGCCAGCCTGCTGGCTCCAAGACAGCTTAGGATTGGGCGGTCATAGTCCAATTCATCCGTCAAAACAAAATTAGCCAATTCCATTAAACTAGGGCTGGCTGTTTAAATTGGCTTCTCCAGTTCTCCCCAACGCTCTTGGTGGAAAAGAAAGTTCTGACTACTGAATCATTGAGCACAAGGGAAGAGAGAAATGACCTCTTTGACAAAGTGTGTGTGTGTGTGTGTGTGTCAGTGATGGTATCTACAAATGAACAAGGGGAACGCTGAGTGGGACTTACGCGGGGCTTCTGCGTGATTGGCTGCCCGTCTGTAGCGTTCCGCAGCTGTCCTGGCCTCGGGGGGGGGCTGCCCCTGGTTAGCGCACCCCCCGCTGCTCGCCCAGGCACCTGGCGCAACCCTCACCTATCCCCCGTGGCGAGCAGGAGCCCCCCCAAGGCCAGGGCAGCCACGGAACGCTACGGACAGGCAGCCACTCAAGCGGAAGTCCCGCCTACGTCCCGCCCAGCGTTCCCCTTGTTCATTTGTAGATCCCATCACTGGTGTGTGTGTGTGTGTGCGTGCGTGCATTTTAGATTGGTGTCTGAAATTCAAAACTGAAATAGGTGCAGGAAGCAAAGAAATATGCAAAAACCACTGTTGAGCTACCTCTGATTTGATGGGCTTCTCAGTTAATGGACTTCGAATGTCAGTTTTATGGGCTTCTCAGTTACATTTTTATCCATTCTGTTATCCTCTTCTGGGATAACGGCACGTAGGCGGTTTGTGGACCAGCGATACAGAAGTAAGGTTTTCAAAATCACATTCTTTTCTGCCTTGAAACAAATTTAAAGGGAACCTCCTGGTCTGCCTGGCTGCAGTAAAAGGTAAATGTTTCCCCACGACCGAATGGTCTAGTCGTGACCAACCGTAGGGGGCAGTGCTCATCTCCGTTTCAAAGCCTGTAGAGCTGGCATTTGTCTGAGGACAAGCTTCCGTGGTCATGTGGCCGACTCTACACCGTAGTGCACGGAACACCGTTACCTTCCCACCGAAGTGGTCCCTATTTATCTACTGGCATTTAGGTGCTTTCGAACTGCTAGGTTGTCAGGAGCTGGGGCAAGCAACGGGAGCTCACTCCGTCGCGCAGTCTTGAACTCCCAACCTTCTGGTTGGAAAGCCCAGCAACAGCGAATTAACCCGCTGCGCCACCACGTCCCATTCTGGCTGCAGTACACCATTTCAAATTGTAGGAGAGAGCAGTGGCGTCTCTACAGGGAGGACAGAGATCTAAGTTTTGCAAGGAGCCTTACCCTGTCATGTAAATCCCTCCTCTCCCTTGTTGCTGTAGCCAGTAAGCAACGCCGAGATGTTGCTTTTCCCTGTGAGGATTGGCTAAAACGTTGCAGGAGAGGAGTGATTTCCACTGCAAGCTAAGGCTTCTTGCAAAACTTAGAGCTCTGCCCTCCCTGTAGAGACGCCACTGGGAGAGAGGCCATGAATTGCAGAGGGGCAGGATTCAAAGATGTACTCTTGATTACATGCAAGCTTAAATTGTCTATACATGCATCCTCCCTGCCCAGATCTAGCAATTAATCTTACTCAGAATACCATTATCTCTGGACATAAAAAACTCAGCAGGAGCAGGGCCTTTTCAGTACTTGCTCCAGAGTGCAATCCTAACCTGAAGTTATGTCAGCACAATTAGGCCAGCAAAGCTTGGACATCACAAGGGACAGCATTGCTTTTGCTGCAAGGATTGGCTATGACGGCAAGGGTGAGGCGCGGTTTACATGGCTAGGTAAGGCACCTTGGAAAACCTAGTGTCCGGCCCTCCCTCTAGGGACGCTACTGAGATAAACCCCAATGTATCAAACTCAAGGGGGGGGGGAAACAACCAATCAGCAACCCTTTCACCACGAGGATTGGCTATGAAGGCAAGGGAGAGGAGCAGTTTACATAGCAAGGTAAGGCGCCTTGCAAAACCTAATGGCCTGCTCTTACTCCGGTGACGCTACTGAGATAATCACCAATGTATCGAACTTGGGGGGGGGACAACCAATCAGCAACGGTTTTGCCATGAGGACTGGATACAACAGTGAGGGAGAAGAGCGATTTACACAGCAAGGTAAGGCGCCTTGCAAAAGCTAGCACTCTGCCCTTCCTCCAGTGATGCTACTGAGATCATCGCCAACGTATCAAACTTGAGGGTGGGAAACAACCAATCAGCAATGCTTTCGCTGTGAGCAATGGTTATGACGGAGAGGAAGAGGCGCGGTTTACATGACAAGGTATGGCACTTAGCAAAATTTAGTGCCCTGCCCTCCCTCTACAGATGCTACTGAGATCATTGCCAATGTATCGAGGGGGGGGACAACCAATCAACAACACTTTCCCTGAGAGGATTGGCTATGATGGTGATGGAGAGGTGCAGTTTATATAGCAAGGTAAACTTAGCAAACCTTGCAAAACTTAGCCCTCCCTCTAGAGACGCTATTGCGATCATCCCCAATGTATCACACTGGGGGGGGACACAACCAATCAGCAACGGCTGAGCTCATTGCCAATGTATCGAACTCAAGGAGGGAAACAACCTATCAGCAAGGCTTTCGCCACGAGGATTGGCTACGAGGACGGGCAGAGGAGCGGGAACAACCAATCAGCCTCCCATGCCTTCGGACTCACGACTCCACGCTGCGACCCCGCGACGCGTTTACCTGCGTAGTGGTCAAACACGGTGGGCACGTACTCTTCCGGGAAGGCGTCGTTGGCGTAGCTCATCAGCAGGCACGTCTTGCCGACGGCCCCGTCGCCCACCACCACGCACTTCAGCATCTTCTTCAGGGTAACGTCGGCGCCGCCACCGCCGTCGCCCTCCCGGCTGGTCATCGCGGCGGCTTCGACGGCGCTTCGTTTTGCAGCGTGGAGAAGAGGCGCGAGCGAGGCGCGGCCGCCAGGAGGGCGCTCGTCCCGGGCCGGGCGTTTGCCTGGGCAGGAGTTTCGCCGTCGTTCGGGAGCGAGCGGCACAGTTCACCACATCCTTCCAGGCCGACCCCTTGTCTCCCAGCCCCCCGAAGCCGGCGGCGCGCGGGGGGGATCGCTCGGAAAGCCGCCCGTGCGTGGCGAGCAAGCCCGAGTCAGGAGATCTTCATGGCGGCTGCGGCGACGTCGGCGTTTCCCGCGGCTTAGAAACCGCTGCCGGCCGAGGAGCCGCTGCTGCGCGCTGCAGGCTCCCCTTCTGCCGTCGGGCCCGCAGACTCCGGGCTCCGCGCTACAGCCATGGCATTTCCGAGGGCGCGCGGGAGGCACTGGCTGGCTGCTGCTGCCGCCGCGGCCCCGCAGTCCCCTTCTCGTCCCCGGCTCGCTGGCTGTCAGGAAATGATGGGTTTCCTGCCGGATTCCATCTTCGGATCAGCGGGGCTCGTGCAGGGCCGCGAACAATGGGAGGTCTGTGCGCGGGGCTGGGCTGCCCGGGAACTCTGCCAGGCCGGGGAGGCAGCGAAACGCGAGAGGGCTCGCTGCAGGCAGGAGTTCAGAGGCTTCCTGCGCCGGAGGAGCGTCCGGGCTGCGGCGGCTCCGGAGAGAGGAGTGCCGTCACGCGCGGGGTTCTGTGGCCCGGGCTGGCCCTCCGCTCAGCGCTCTCCCCCTAATATAAAGGGGGAGCTGAGCCACGGCAAGGTGCCAAGATCACATGGGGGAGACAAAGGGGTCAGACGAGTTGCCCTCGGCCTGACCCTGCGGGGAGGAAACGGTAGCGTTTGGGCAAGTTCAGAATAGACTCGGCAGCCCCTTTCGAAATGGCAAGGGCTCCCTGCTCAGAGAGAACAAATTAAAGAGAGTACTTTTTCATCTGCGGAACTCCTTGCTACAAGAGGCGGGGTTTGGCAGCTGGCCTGGATGCTTTTAAAAAGGACCAGTTTCTAGAAGAAAAGTCCATCTTTTGGGGTATGGAAAAGTCCATACTCCAAGCCACCTCCTGGTTTAGAAGTAGGCTACCTCAGAATGTAGTGGCAACAGGAAGCAGGCATCTTGTTGTCTTGTGTGCTCCCTGCGGCATCTGGTGGGCTACTGTGAGATACAGGAAGCTGGACTAGATGGGCCTTTGGCCTGATCCAGCCAGGCTTTTCTTATGTTCTTAGATACTGTTCCCATGCTCAGAAATTATTGTGCAAAAATCTGCTGGGCAATAATCATCAGCTCACCGGTGTCACACACATTTCTGCCTTTTCTTTGAAGAACATAAGAAGAGCCCTGCTGGATCAGGCCAAAGGCCCATCCAGTCCAGCTTCCTGTATCTCACAGCGGCCCCACCAGGTGCCCTAGGGAGGCATGAGGCAACAAGATGCTTGGATCCTGTTGCCACTCCCTTGCACCCAGTACTCTGAAGTAGCCTACTACTAATGTAAGGAGGTTACAACCAGTGATGTCATTCAGGGGGAACGGACCAGAACGGGCGTTCCGGATCCTAACGGGCTCCGTGGCTGGTTCCGGGTTCCCGACAAGTGCCAGTCAAAAGTGAGTTCCTGTTCCTAAATCATTTGAATGACACCACTGGTTACAACCCATCATTGCCTATAGCCCACGATGGACTTTTCTTCCAGAAATCCGTCCAATCCCCTCTTAAAGGCATCTAGACCAGATGCCATCACCACCTCCTGTGGCAAAGAGTTCCACAGATTAACTACCTGCTGGGTAATTTATACCCCGTCTTTCCCGTGCCAAAGCAAATGCCCAAGATGGCTTACAGAGCTACATAATAAAAGGACAATGTAAAATAATAAGTAAAAACATCAAAAATAAAAGCATTTGAACATTAATTTTAACATTAAAACACAAGTACGTGCACAAAATATTTAAAACTTTATCGTGTCCTTGTGCCGGCCAAACTTTGCTGGCCTAACTGTGCCAGCCTAACTCCAGGTTAGGATTGCACTCTTCAAAGCTTATACATAGTAGTACAGATCTGTAATGTTTCCCCAAATGCAGTCACATACCATGGTAGCATCAGGTTCAATATATTCAAAATAAAATCCACTCGGTGTGGGACCCACACTTTGAGAAACTGCAATAGCCTAGTCTGAGCCAGGCAATAGGCACTGGGCCAAGGGGAAGCTGCCATGGTGCCAGGCCACCTCTAAGCATCTGAGCAAGGTTTTCATCGACCAGCTTGAAGTCATGCCTAATTAGTCCGTGTTGAACATGACACTTGAGATGCCCAGCATTGCATCTGCACTTGGCCAGTGGCTTGTGCAGTGAAGTCCTCCTGAGAACGTTTGTTGAGAAGACAGCTCAACTCAGTACAATGAGACTTGCTTGGGGAGGGGGAGCAGTAAGACAAAAAGCAGGTCAATTGGTAAAGTTTCTCGGTCAAATTAGACAAGTTAAACTCGCCCTCATCTGCAATAGTTTGTTTTAACTTAAGCAAGCAGTCAGGTTATTGGACAGCAGGGACTAGGAAGTGGCAAATTTGAGATTGGGCACAGGATATGGAAGTTGACATGGTTTAAACCTTCAATTCTGTGTTGTATTCCTGCTGAAAACTGCCTCCTGGGGTAGCTATATGTCCACAAAGATGCCATTTGCATCAAACAGTGCCTCTGGGAGCCTAAAGGCTCTTCAGGGAAGTAATTTTGAGTGGGGAAATGACATGGAATTTGAAGGTTAAAAACAGATGTGCATCATCCTCTCTGAGAGTGGTCCAAACGCGCTTTACGGTAGCCCTTGTGCCAGCCAAACTTTGCTGGCCTAACTGTGCCAGTGAGAATTACACTAACTCCAGGTGAGAATTACACTGCAATCCTAATCTGGAGTTAGGCCGGCACAGTTAGGCCAGCAAAGTTTGGCCGGCACCAGGGCCACAGTAAAGCATGTTTAGACCACTCTCGGAGTCAGGGTGGATGGCAAACGTCTGTGTGCTGGCCTTTCTGACTCTGAGAGTGGTCCAAACATACTGTATGGTGTCTCTTGTGCCAACCAAACTTGGCTGGCCTAACTGCCAGCCCAGCTCCAAGTTAGGATTGCGCTCTTAGTTGATCTATTTCTTTTTACCACTTCCCTTTCTTGCCTCACTTCTTTGTCAACTCGTGCTTACCTGCACGAAACCTGCACAAAATCTCCCTCACTGGAAACCTTTAAGTAGATGCTTTACAGGCACCTGCTGGAGATGCTCTAGGAGGATTTCCTGCTCGATGGCCTTGTAGGTCCCTTCCAATTCTTATGATTCTATGAAACTTTAGTTCCCTGAGCACAATAACTATCCAGCTGTACATTACAATAAACTAGAGGTTCCCTTTCCAGCTCAGCAGCTGCAAACTACTCCCCACCCTAATTTGGCTAAAAAAGTTTCCATATGCTGATCTGGTCATACCGAGGTTTCGATTTTATGGGGGCGGGCATGTGTCTACAAGTGTTGAGGTTTGTGCATTCCCTCTTTCCGTGTTCCATGTGCACCAGACACTATGCATGGATTGCCTTTCCGAAGAGGCTCCAATTCCCACCGAAGGATCTGCATGTGATGGTGGTGAGCGCATGAGCTCGGGACTCATCTAAAATGTACATACCGCGGCCATGTGAGTACCAGGCAAGTGCAGGTTGAAGAACACAGCACACCCACTTGCAAAGAAGAAGGAATTTTGCTAAGGCAGCACAACTAGGGTAGGCAGGATGGAACAAGAGAAGCCACGGATTGAGAGAAAGTAGGCTTCAAAGTCTTTCCTATCCACTGTGTTTCTGCTCCAGTTGTCCCCTCGCTCAGTGCTTCCCAAACTGTGTATTGGGACCCACCTGTGGGTCGCTAGCCAATTTCCAGTGGGTCACGAAGCACCTAGAGCAGCCATATCAAAAATATGGAAAGATGGGATGCTAGAAAGGGGGAGGCTGTGTGGCTGTTTTGTTTGTGTCAAGGTTGCAAATAGGCTTTTTTCCCTTTCTGATTCACTTTGCTATTGGAAAATGGCTGAGAAATAACCCAAATTATTGCTGCATTCTCAGGAAAGCAGCAGGCTCTGGCCTCACAATGATGGAAATTCCAGCCGTGACATCACTTCTGGTGGGTCCTGGACAGATTGTCATTCTAAAAAGTGGGTCCGGATGCTAAAAGGTTTGAGAACCACTGCCCTAGTTCTTTCTGTGTGCCTCTTCCAGGTTGCCCCCACCCTGAACAATATGTGCAATGTGTCTCTTCCCTCTGCCCCTCTCAGAGGCGGATCTAAGGGGGGGCAAATCTGTAAGTTTTGCAAGAAGCCTTACCTTGCAGTGGAAAACACTCCTCTCCTGCACTGTTCTAGCCAATTCTCACAGGGAACAGCAACATCTTGGCGTTGCTTACTGGCTACAGCAGCAAGGGAGAGGAGGGATTTACATGACAGGGTAAGGCTTCTTGCAACACTTACAGATTTGCCCCCCCCCTAGATCCGCCTCTGGCCCCTCTCCAAATGTCTGAATTTGAGTTCTCTCACCAAAATGTTTACAACAAATATGCAATAATTATGGCAAACATTGCCTTTACTTATTATTAAGGCTTCAGTCATTTCCCGGGAAATGGAGAAAAACTCCAGTCACCAGGAAATCACAGCTCCTTAGCATTCAGGAATCTTGGTGTCCCTGGGATCAATGTGCTTATACCTGGGTAACGTGCCCACTCGTGATCCGAGAGCCGTTTTCCAGACAAGTCTGAATTCTTTTGCAACGTACCAAGGACTGACTTTCCTTGCAGCCTGTTGGGGCCTTTAAAAGAGAGATTAACCTACAGACTGATTACCACTGTGAGCTCCAACATTCAAAGACTAAGCTCCTCTGGCCAGCTAATAAGGATCACTTTACCTTCCCGAATACTGAGCAAGGCATTCACCATGAAAACGACAGACAGAACGGAATGGCAGGGCTTCACAGTGTTGTGGTGTTTGCACTTGACGCAAAGGTTCATGGGGAAGGCGAAACATTGCCTGAACTCACCTCTGTTGCTTCCCCTGTTCTGAGGATTGCAAGAGACCAACGCAGTGAACCGGCTAGCATACCCAGATGTCATACAGATGTCATACCACAAAGTCTTTGTATCTTACCCAGAGGACATGAACTAAGCCCTGCTGGAGTCCGGCAGGAACTAAGCCCTGCCCCTTTGATTATGTCTTCTAGAGCACAATCCCGACCCGGAGTTAGGCTGGACAGTTAGGCCAGCAAAGTTTGGCCAGCACAAGAGCCACCATAAAGTGCATTTGGACCTCTCTCGGAGTCAGGGAGGATGGCGCATGTCTGTGTGCTGGCCTCTCTGACTCTGAGAGTGGTCCAAACCAGTGATGTCATGCAGGGGGAACGCGGGGGAACTCAGTTCCACTAGTTAAAATTAGGGCTGACTCCGCCCACTTCACTCTCCCCCCTCCCCCTCCCAATTCCTCTGCAAAGAGCTTTTCTTCTTGGTTGGCCAGCACTCAGAGGGTTAAAGGGAGCGACTCCGGATTCCTAGGGGGGCGAAGGGGGAAGGGCTGCAGTGGGGAAGTCCCGTCCTGCACAGCCCCCTTCCTCGCTCCCTCCAGCCACACACGTGGAGTCAGCAGCCGCTCTGGTGAGTCTGCAGCCCACTGGGGAGAAGGGGTGTCCTGGGGGTGTGGTGGTGAATCGAGGGGGGCCCTGGAGGGGACGGAGGGGAGCTGGGACTTTTTGAAGCTGCCCTCCTGACGTGCCAGGCGTAAGCGGGCTTTGGTGTGGGGAAGCGCCCAAGGGTGCCGTCCGGAGTGGTGCCGCCCCTCAGCCCCTTCCACAGGTTCCTGCCTCATTCTGCTCAGCCAGCCTCGGCTTCGAGGCTGCTGCCCTCATGCCAATTTTCAACTTCCCTGGCAATTTTGAATAACTCCACCTCGCCTAGCCACGAAGACCAAGGAAAGGCTTTTGCCGCTGTCTCTCCAGTCCAGAGCATTTCACTGGCGCTCTGGGTGTGAAGCTTCTTTGGGAGACTGTCCCCATCGCTATTGGAGCTGCAATTGGGGTGGGGGGACTTCTTCGCTTTCTGTTCTGTAGGCACCAGGCGCTGTACAGAAGCGGCTGGCTCCGCCCACTCGTCGCTGACGTTGTCGCTGGCTAGGAACCAGCTGCGGGTAGACCTGGGCTCCGCTTATGACATTACTTCCGGTGGGCAGGTCCTGACACGTGCCAATCAAAAGTGAGTTCCTGTTCTTAAATCATTTAGATGCCACCACTGGTCCAAACATACTTTACGGTGTCCCTTGTGCTGCCCAAACTTTGCTGGCCTAACTGTGCCAGCCTAACTCCAGGTTACGATTATGCTCCTAAATGCATAACTTGACCCGGAGCCAGAGTTAAAGGCAGCATGGGAGAAACAGAGCCCAATCCTATGCTTGTTTACTCAGACATAAGTAGTCAATGGGGCTTACTCCCAGGTAAGTGTGGGTAGGATTATGGACCCAGTCATTGTTGAATTTAAAAATAGCAGCCTCTCTCTCTGCTGTTGTGTGTGTGTCACAGTGGGGTTTTAGGGGCAGTCCTATGTGATATTGTCTCCATTGTAGGTTCACTCAGAATTATGCCTTTGGCACGCCAGTTGAAAGACAGAAAAAAAGATTCAGCTGAAAGTCAATGGGGCCTTCCCCCCTCTTTAAAATAGTGCAGTGTGTGTAGGGGGAGGCGGGGGGAATGATCAGGAGCAAAATTCTAATGCCCCCACCAGCTCCATCCCAGGCAAGACAGGAGTTCATGCTCTTCATAATTCAGGTCTTGTTTCATGTGAAAGAAAATGAGATTTTTTTTTTCTTGTTTGTTCTCCTTGAGAATCAGGACCCAGGCCAACTTTCAATCTCTGTCTGAATTTCCAACGGTTATTTCAACGTCTGTGTTTCTATGCCAGCAGTTTTCAACAGGTGTGCTGTGGCACATTGGTGTTCCACGAAAGGCCCGCCAGTGTGCCATGGGAGTTTGGAGCCCAGCATTGAAAATAGCTGAAAAACTCTTCTGGGTTCTGCAGTTCTGTTTCTAGGGCAACTGTCTGCCGTAACGAATTGTCTGTCCCTCTTCCTCTGACAGCGGAGGAAGAGGGACATTTTTTTTCTACTGACAGTTGCCCTAGAAACAGAGCCACAGAACCTGGATGAGTGTTCTGGAAGCTGGAAGTGACATCACAAACGGCAAAGACCATAGAGAAGACCATAGAGGTCAGCTCGGCGTGAGAAGAAAAATGTTGACAATTGCTGATCTACACAGCTATTAGCCTGGCCCTCTTTTGCATCTGATCAATGGAGGTGTTGCAAGCTGACAATTCCAGCCTTGAAAACGGAAGTGGAATAAAAGATTGGACCAAACAAATATGGTTTGGATTCTCTCCAGAGAACATCAAATGATGTCATTTCCTGGCTCATCTGATCATTAAACCCTCATCTTCAAACTATGCTACTTTCCCCGAAGGCAAATGCTGCATCTTGTGAAATCCAAAATGATTCCTTACTAACAGGAGGCTGGTGGGGAACTCCGCCAATGGGGAGGAAATTTGGGGCGGGGGAGCTGGCTTGTAAATGCAGAGTTATTTCTGAATTAAATTCACCAGGAACAGTGTTGGGTTACTCGCCCACAAAATACAGCTGTTACCCCTTGAGCAGAGCAGAATCTATGCTTCCAGCTGCTTTGTCCATTCCTTCACAGTTTTAATTTTAGTTTCCACAGCAGATGTGATGACACATAGGGATTTTCTGAGTTCATGCACTAGTTGTGGGAATGTCCATCTTCTTTGATTCCCATCAGGGTTCTTGGGTTTTCCCTTGGCCCTGCCAGAGTGTTTTCTCATCACTGACTTCGGTTTTATATTCTCTCTCTCTCTCTCTCTCTCTCTCTCTCTCATTTTTTTGACTGTCATTTTCATGGACTGTTGGTTTTCAGCCCCGAGCCAAAACAATCCCCTGAATTCAGTGGTGTCATTCAAATGATTTAGGAACAGGAACTCACTTTTGATTTGCACTTGTTGGGAACCCGGAACCAGCCACGGAGCCCGTTAGGATCCAGAACACCCGTTCTGGTCCGTTCCCCCTGAATGACATCACTGCCTGAATTTCACCTCTTGTTTGCAGACAGTAAAATAGGGGTGGCGGTATTTCAGAGCGCAATCCTAACCTGGAATTAGGTTGGCACAACTTGGGCCACCAAAGTTTGGCAGGCACAAGGGCCACCGTAAAGTATGTTTGGACCACTCTCGGAGTCAGGGAGGCCAGACGTGCACCATCGTCCCTGACTCCGAGAGTGGTCCAAACATGCTTTACGGTGGCCCTTGTGCCTGCCAAATTTTGGTGGCCTAAGTTGTGCCAACCTAATTCCAGGTTAGGATTGCACTCTAATTCAATAATCCATACAATGGCCCTGTAAGGTAGGCCAGTATTAGTACTACCCCCATTTCATGAGGGTGGGCTAAGCCTGAACATAGCCTATGTCCTCTTTTGCAAATACCATTCAAATGAATGGGGAACAGTGCAAGAGCTTGGGTTTGACTCCCATTCATTTCAATGAGGCCGAAGCAGCAAGAGATTGTGGCACAAACCCTGCGGATTGTGCTCTTCATATTTTTTGTAGGCTGAACACATCAATTGGGAGTGGGGCCAGGGAGTGGTGGAGTCACCGGTTAATATTTTAAAACCATTGGGAACTGGGCTCGAAAGTCAACCTTTAAACCAAAACTTCCATGGGTAATGAATACATATTATTTGACCAATTAAGACTTCATAGACTTTCCCCTCTCCTCTTTTGGAGTCAAAATTGCCCAGTTGGCTTTTCTGGCCAGAACATGTGCATGCAGCTGATAGTAAATCATTCATGGAGAATTTGTGTGTGTGCAAGAATTGCATACTTGGAAATTAAGAATAGTGGCCGCCTTCCATGGGAACAGTCTGCTTTTGTGCCTCGTGAGGGGCTTCCAGCCTCCGCACACAAATAAACAGAAGGCTCCTTATAGAGTTAAGGAGATGGCTGTTGAAAGAAGATGTACCAGCAGAAAAGGGGAGGAGCTTCTTCCAATCGTGTTGGGAAAAGCCAATGTGAAGGGTGCCCTGTAGCTCAGGGTGTGGGGAAGATTCACGCCGAGCTGCCTTCTCCTGAGTCAGACATTTGGTGCACCGTGCACAGAACAGTCTACACCAGGGGGGTCAGACATGTTTCATACAGTGGGCCAAATAGCATTAATGAGGCCTGCTGAGGGCCAGCGATGATGTCATTAAGTAGGAAGTGATGTCATTAAGCCAGTGATGACCAAAAATAAGCACTTTTTTCTCACTTAGCAACTCATTAGCTGCAAATGACGGAAGAAAAAACACACAAATCTCGATATTTTCAAGATGTGGGAGAGCCCAAATATCATGGGGGCTTCCCTTTCAGCAGTGACACCTGAGCACATGTTTTTGTGTGAATGGACTGTATATGAATGAGGGTGCAATCCTAACCTGGAGTTAGGCCAGCACAGTTAAGCCAGCAAAGTTTGGCTGGCACAAGGGACACCATAAAGCACGTTTGGGCCACTCTTGGAGTCAGGGAGGATGTGTGCTGGCCTCTCTGTCTCTGAGAGTGGTCCAGACGTGCTTTACGGTGTCCCTTGTGCCAGCCAAACTTTGCTGGCCTAACCATGCCTGCCTCACTCCAGGTTAGGATTGCGCTCTGAATGTGTGAAGATGTATATGCATTCTTTTTGAAAGTGAACCCAGGGAATGGACCTCTCAACTGTAGGGTACCAATTGTGCATATTGCTGTACATGCATGGTAATTCTATGCATAATTGTACGTGCGAACATATTAATGATAGGTGGATGTTCTACACAGATTGCCCATGTACACAACGCCATGTGTTCAGCCCCCTACAGATGTTCTCTTCAGGATAAGTATCATTGGGCCACTATAGAAAATATAAAGAGAAAACTACCCTATCCTGGAGCCCAAAGCAACAGTTCAATCGAACATTAAAGGTAAAGGTTTTCCCACGACCGAATGGTCTAGTTGTGACCAACTGTAGGGGGTGGTGCTCATCTCCATTTCTAAGCCGAAGAGCTGGCGTCTGTCCAAGGACAAGTTTCCGTGGTCATGTGGCCGGCATGACTATATGCCAAGATGCACGGAATGCCGTTACCTTCCCACCAAAGTGGTCCCTATTTATCTACGCGCATTTTTACATGCTTTCGAACTGCTAGGTTGGCAGGAGCTGGGACAAGTGATGGGAGACTCACTCCGTCACGTGGTCTTAAACTGCCAACCTTCCAGTCAGCAGCTCAGCAGTTTAACCTGCAGCGCCACCACGTCCCTAACAAACATAGGAACATAAGAAGAGCCCTGCTGGATCAGGCCAAAAGCCCATCTAGTCCAGCTTCCTGTATCTCACAGCGGCCCACCAGGTGCCCCAGGGAGGCACAAGACAACAAGATGCTTGCATCCTGTTGCCACTCCCTTGCACCCGGTACCAGTAGCCCACCACCTTTGTAAGGAGGTTGCACAATCCATCATTGCCTATAGCCCACGATGGACCTTTCCTCCAGAAATCCATCCAATCCCCTCTTAAAGGCATCAAGACCAGATGCCATCACCACCTCCTGTGGCAAAGAGTTCCACAGATTAACTACCCGCTGGGTAAAAAAGTACTTCCTTTTATCTGTTTTAACTCTCCCAACCCTCAGTTTTAGCGGATGCCCCCTGGTTCTGGTGTTCTGAGAGAGGGAAAAGAACATCCCTCTATCGACTCTATCCCTTCCGTGCATCATTTTGTATGTCTCAATCATGTCCCCGCTCAGGCGCCTTTTTTCTAGGCTGAAGAGCCCCAAATGCTGCAGTCTTTCTTCATAAGGGAGGTGCCCCAGCCCCGTAATCATTTTTGTCGCTCTCTTCTGCACCTTTTCCAGCTCCACTATGTCCAAACATAGTGTACCCTGTGTAACATAGTGTAACAAACACTAGTACCCTGATAATCGCAGCATTTAAGGGATGCTTTTCAAATGCAGATGACTTGTTGGCAGGCCTGATTCCAATTGGCTCTCTGCAGCAGACTCTTATTAGCGTGATTGGCCTCCGGGCACTTGCAGGATACACAAATGACTTTCACTTCTTGGTCACCAGAGCATAACACAGAGATAGAAGTTGGTGTATGCACAGGTGCATGTGTCTGCATCTGTATGCACACACACGCATACACACATGGGTGTAAGTGAATTTGCCTGTCAGCAAAACAGTTAAAGATGAGTAGAAATTTCATACCATTTCAGCATACAACAAAAGGGATCCAAAGGGGATCCAAACGGGTTTGCGTATTTTGCAGGATTCTTTTGAACATTTGAAGCCAAGGAATTTCCTTGTAGCTGCATTTGACATAATACATTGGCTTACAACATGCCGTTGTGTTGTGCTGAACTCTGATGTTTTCTTTCCCTGTTGGCTACTCTGTGCAGTACAGTCATGGAATCTGGTTTCTCCCTCCCTCTCCCTCTCCCTCTGGTGGCCAGCAAGTGGATAAACAGGAGAACGTTATCACAAAACAGCACCTTTGTCTAAAATTCCTTATTTTAAGCACGGCCTTCAGTCTTCAGTCCTCAGTCAGTTTTCAAAAAAACAAAAAAACAAAAATCCAAAACCACAAAGCCCAAATTCTGTACTAGTGCTGAATTGTACATCCCAGAAATAAAACAAACAAAAAAGATAATCGTGCATACAGTCTGTTACCTTGCAGAACTAAGGAGTAGAGACATGCAATTGAAATAAGTGGTTTCAATTCAAGGGCAAAAGCATTGGCATTTATTACGGATGCCAAAGCTTATAAGGGCTGTACTAAAACCCAGGGCCTTTCAGGGCTGAATGTGCTTAATTGCCCTCGTTCAGGGTGCAATCCTAACCAGCTTTCCAGCACCGGGGTAAGGGCAATGCAGCTCTAAAGTAAGGACACATGCTTTGGCCTCCAGGACTGCCCCCCCCCAACTGCAGGATGCAGCACATGCCCCATTGGCACAGCTATGTCAGTGCTGGAAAGTTGGTTGAGATTTGGGCTTTAGTTCGAGTGGTGTGTGCTAATCTTTCTACGATGCTTTACAGCCCAATTCTAAGGCTGCTGAGTGCCAGCACTGTGGCCGCGACACTGGTGCTGGGGGTCATAAAAATGCCATAAAGCGGCTTTCAAAACCCTGGGAATAAGTGGTGCTGGTGGGAAGGTCTGCACCATCCTGCAGGTGTTGCATCCTGCCCGATGGGGGCTGGGTTAGGTAAGTGCTGTGCTGGGTGTTGGAAAGGTGGGGGAGGGTGTTCTGGAGGTGGGGAGGGGATGTTTTGGGACAGGAGAGGGTGGTTCAGGCCTCGGAGGGGATGGGGACAGTGGAACAGGCTTCCACTGCATCCTAATCCCTGTTCCAGGTCTGAAAGCCCTACATAGGGCTACTTGGTTCTGTGCCAGCGATTTCGCTTGTGTGGTCCCAAGTAGCCCCACTGAGCAGTCTGGGGCTCAACACAGAGGAGACCTCCTGCCTGCACAAATCCAGCACTGGATACAACATGGGCCCCGTTGTCCACTGTACAAGTGTTGCATGGCCACCTTGGGTGCCCCAATATGGGGCAGAAAGACTGGGGAAAGTTCTATAAATAATAATAATGATGATGATGATGATGATGATGATGATGATGATGATGATGATGATAGGATTAGGCATTTAATGTATTTTATTTTGTATTGTTTGAACTTGTTTGTTAGATTGTTAGATTGTTAGATTTCTGGAAAGACTTGATCCTGAAGGATGGGGCACAAACATTTTTAATAACATTAAAAGTGAAAAAAAGAATGTGACTTTTCTAGGGCAGTGGTTCTTAAACTTTGTAGACTGGGACCCACTTTTTAGAATGGCACTCATGTCAGGATTCACCAGAAGTGATGTCATAGTGACTTCATGAAGCAGGAGGTGCCCTCTTTGTGTCATAATAAAATGACACTCCTGGAATGCAAACTGGCATTCTTGGACTGCAGGAATTGCAGAACCATGAAACATCCCTGACAGTAAACAAGATGACAACAAAATATTACGTAAAAGCACTGAACTAAAAACGACAACCCTCACTTGAAAATTCAAGCTGTTAACCCTCACAAAAGGAATATAGCAAGAGTAAGGTTTGCCGCTTCCAAGACAGCTGCTCCTAGCTTTCTGCGACCCACCTGACACCAGATCCCAACTCACCAAATGAGTCCCAACTCACAGTTTGAGAAACACTGTTCTAGGGGGTGCAGCCATCAGTTACCCCCAGTTTCCTCCAAAAGGAAATTTTGAGACCAACTCAGAGGTTCTTGCTTGGAACCAATTAATTTGGATTCAGAGATTTTCAAGTCATTTAAAGAAGTTTCAGAGAAGTCCAAGAGTGAGCTGTCACTCGTGAAATTTCTTAGGAGGGGGGAGAGAATATTTTCACATGGAAAGATTGCAGATGGCAGAAATGCGGAAATTATACTATTCCGAGCTGATTTATCCTCCTCCTAAGAGATTCTAAGGGAGATCAACTCCGACTTGTTTCTCAGCCAGAATTCACGGCATTCATTTGCTCCAAGAGTTGCTCTTTGTGCGAAAGTCATGACTGACTGGAGCTGACAATCAGACTTGTGTGGATCGTACAGTCGTTCCTTTGTCTTTCAGCCTTCGCTTGTGGCGAACAACTTTGCCCGGTCGGTCCTGACCTCTTCCTCCTGCGTCATGCTGTAGCGCAGTGGTCCATCAGACGCTGATAACAGGAGAGAAATGCTCCTGCCCCGTCAGCATCATCTTCATTACAGGAAGAGACGTGAGCAATTGGCTGGGGTGGGTCTGATCGAAACCTCGTTGAGATCAATGACTTAAATGGGCTCTGAGCAGGAAGCCCTCTCGCAAGCGGGCGGTGGATGCAAAGCTACAGGGAAACAATGCGCTTCAGCTCTGATGCAACGAGACATTTATGAGGCATCCGGAGGGCCACTTGGGGAGTGCTGTCCATGCAATTGCCTTGCACTCTTCAGAAGTCTTTAAGGAGCGAAGAGGCAGTGAGGAAAACAATGGCAGGACACCAACAGGCAGGCAATTACAGTGACACAAAAGCCCACGGGAAAATGCGGCCTGCCACGCTCCAGCAGGAGTCCTGGTGTGAATTGTGTGCAGGAGCCGAGAGCCTTGTTTCCCCGCCCCCCAATGCACAGGGTGTAACGCTCAATGGATTAGTGTATGCCACTGAATTCCCATTGTTGAGGGCTGGGTAGCAGTGAATTGCAACTGCCTCCGTACCCTGGTTTTTGAGCTTTCCAGAGGCACTTGATGGGAAGAATGTCACATGCTTCGATTCTATGCAAGTGGCATACGAGGAGAGTGGATGGGGGGGCAGAACCAGGTGCCAGGATGCAGGGGGGTGCCCAAGAGGCCACCCCAAAATGGTGATGGCGGTAGGGTCAACCTGAGAGCAACCACGTTTTGGCTAGCGCTGCCTGCAAAAAGAAGCATGTTTGTACGAATGTATGTATCTATGTGAAGTTACACAGTTGTGTATATAACAAATATAAATATACAAACTAAATTTGGACAGAATCCTAACCTGGATTGTCCTAACGTGGACCTCCACATGGACGTGTGCCGGCCTCCCTGACTCCAAGAGTGGTCCAAATGCACTTTACTGTGTGTTTGCGACGCTCCTGGTCTCCAAGGGACATGTGCTGGCCTAACTCCAGGTTAGGTTTGCGCTCTTAGGGCTCAGTCCTAACCTGGAGTTAGGTTAGCACAGTTAGGCCAGAAAAATTTGGAGAGCACAAGGGACACTGGAAAGTATGTTTGGACCACTCTTGGAGTCAGAGAGGCCAGCACACAGACGTGCGCCGTCCTCCGAGAGTGGTCCAAACATGCTTTATGGTAGCCCTGATGCCAGCCACACTTTGGTGGCCTAACTGTGCCAGCCTAACTCCAGGTTAGGATTGTGCCCTCTGTGTGTGTGTGTGTGTGTGTGTGTGTGTGTGTGTGTGTGTGTGTGTGTGTGTGTGTGAATTCATTTATTCATTTCATATCATGACTATTACTGAAAATAATTTTGTCATTTGTTGTTGTTCAGTCGCTAAGTTGTGTCCGACTCTTCGCGACCCCATGGGCCACAGCACGCCAGGCCTCCCTGTCCTCCATTAGCTTCCAGAGATCGCCCAATTTCATGCTCATTGCTTCAGTGACACCATCTCATCCTCTGCCGCCCCCTTCTCCTTTTGCCTTCGATCTTTCCCAGCATGAGGGTCTTTTCTAGAGTCCTTTTGAGGTGGCCAAAGTATTTGAGCTTCAGCTTCAGGATTTGTCCTTCCAGGGAGCAATCAGGCTTGACTTCCTGTAGGATTGCCCGATTGGATCTCCTTGCAGTCCAGGGGACTCGCAAGAGTCTTCTCCAACACCATAATTCAAAAGCATCTATTCTTCAGCGCTCTGCCTTGCTTATGGTCCAGCTCTCACATCCATACATGACTACTAGGAAAACCACAGCTTTGACTATGCGAACCTTTGTTGGCAGGGTGGTGTCTCAGCTTTTTATTAAGTTGTCTAGGTTTGCCATAGCTTTCCTCCCAAGAAGCAAACGTCTTTTAATTTCATGGCTGCAGTCACCATCTTACGGTGATCTTGGAGCCTAGGAAAATAAACTCTGACATTGCTTCCATTTCTTCCCCTTCTATGGAAGTGATGGGAGTGGTTGCCATGATCTTAGTTTTTTTTAATGTTGAGCTTCAAGCCAATTTTGGCACTTTCCTCTTTTACCTTCATCAGAAGGTCCTTAAGGTCTTCCTCACTTTCTGCCATTAGAGTGGTATCGTTTGCATATCTGAGGTTGTTGATAGTTCTCCCCGCAATCTTGATTCCAGCTTGTGAATCATCCAGCCCAACCTTTCTCATGATGTACTCTGCGTATAAGTTAAATAAGAAGGGTGATGGGGGCTGCCAAAAATTTATAGGCCCTGGATGCCAAATGACCTTGGTACTCTGCTTGTCTACAGGTAATGACTCAGGAACAGGACCAAAAAGCACAGTTGGCAAGCCTGCCCATAGAGCACAGGAGGCTGCCTTCTCCTGAATTAGGGAATTGGTTTGCCTAGCTAAGGAATTATCTACTGTGCATGGCACTGGCTCTCTGGGGTTTCAAATAGTGTATTTCCCAGCCTGCCTGGAGATGTCAGGAACCTGGAATCTTCTGCATGCAAAGCAAGGGCTATACCACTGAGCTATGGCCCCTCTACATAAGAGAAGTCCCAGAGAGGAGACCTTGGGGCTGTGAAGCTTTGAGGATGTTTTCCAGTTATCATGGAAAGGTTAAGAATAGGACAGCTTTGAAGAGAGTCCGTGGGGATTGGCCCTCAATCAAATAGCTGATCATCTCCTCTTCGATTGACAGCAGACTTGTCTTGTGCATCCCAGAGGGAACTGAGCCGTTGAAGAAGATCTGTGTGCAACATAGATTATTGAGACGGCGAGAGACAGAAATTGGCTCAGAACACCCATGACTGAGTCTTCTGATGGAGTGCAGCTCTTTGTTTTGAGGGACAGGAAAGACCTCTTTCACCGGAGCGTGGCCATTTCAAAGGACATAATGCATGCTGCTGGATCCTGACGTTTTGATCCGGCAGCACTGATTCTGAACAAATGTACTTTCTGGGGCCGAAGAAAGCAGGAAACGTTGTGGCTTGATGTTCTGAGGGTCCGTTCCAACAGTGCTTTTCCCTAATTGGGGTTTTCAGGCCAAAAACTCTCTTCTACATTTTCTGTATATAGAAAACCTAATCTAATTGCAGGCAGTATTCCTCAGCCCTTTGGAGCACTTTACACCTGCATGATGTTCTGGCTGCACCAAGGTTGCCTCCAATATCTGTTCTGTACATGAGCATGCAGAAATCCTTGCAGTCATTACATTTTGCTGGGTGGATCCGAAGACTCGGACTTGCAGTTTTACAATGTCATCTATACAGCGGCGTCATGCAGCCGGAACGCTGGGCGGGAGAAACGGGGAAGACGGCGAAATGAAGCAGTACGCAACGGGCGGTCTGCCGCTCACCCGTTCCTCCTGCCCAGCGTTCCGGCTGCATGACGCCGCTGCATCTATATATATATAAAAGAGGGGGTGTGTGTGTGTGTGTGTGTGTGTGTGTGTGTGTGTGTGTTCCGCATAGGCTCCACAACGCCTGGAGCGACGCGCACCAAACTCGGCACGTGCATGCCTTGCGGCCTGGCGACAAACACTGCGGGGGTCATGCCCCCCTAGCGCCCCCAGGGGTGGGGGTACGCAGGGGGCCCCACGTGCAAATGGTCGAAAATGGCTGAAATCGGCATCGAATCCATCGTTTCCGGGGTCGCCGAGATGAGCGGCGACGCTCCCCATGCCGTTGGAGTCTGGGTTGGGTCCCCCCCAGCGTGGGGGACGAGAAGGGGTGCGAAACAAAATATCCGCCATGCCCTGCTGGAACACCTGGAGCGATTGGCACCAGAGTCAGCACGCGCATGCCTTGCAGCCTGGCGACAAACACTGCGGGGGTCAGGCCCCCCTAGCACCCCTGGGGGTGGGGGTGCGCAGGGGGTGCCAAGTAAAAAGGATCGAGAACGGCCAATATCAGCGTCAAATCCGTAGTTTCCAGGGTCGCCGAGACGAGCGGCAACGCTCCCAACGCCGTTTGAGTCCCAGTTCGGCCCCTGTTGGTGTAAGGGGAGTGAAGGGGTGCAAAACAAAATATCCACACTGACCTGCTGGAATGCCTGGAGCGATGTGCACCAAACTCGGCACGCATATGCTTACGGCCTGGCGACAAACACTGTGGGGGGTACGACCCCCCTAGCACCCTCATTGGTGGGGGTGCGAAGGGGGGCTGTGTAAAAATGACCAAAAACGGCCGACATCGGCGTCAAATCCTGGGGTCGCCAAGATGAGCTGCGATGCTCCCAACACCGTTTGAGTCCCAGTTTGCCCCCCCCCTTGGCATGGGGGGAGGGAAGGGGTGCAAAACAACTCCACACTGACCCGCTGGAACACCTGGAGCAATGTGCACCAAACTCGGCACGCATATGCTTACGGCCTGGCGACAAACACTGTGGGGGTACGACCCCCCTAGCACCCTCATTGGTGGGGGTGCGAAGGGGGGCTGTGTAAAAATGACCAAAAACGGCCGACATCGGCGTCAAATCCTGGGGTCGCCAAGATGAGCTGCGATGCTCCCAACACCGTTTGAGTCCCAGTTTGCCCCCCCCTTGGCATGGGGGGAGGGAAGGGGTGCAAAACAACTCCACACTGACCCGCTGGAACACCTGGAGCAATGTGCACCAAACTCGGCACGCGTATGCTTACAGCCTGGCGACAAACACTGCGGGGGGTACGACCCCCCTAGCGTCCCCAGGGGTGGGGGTTCACAGGGGGCGCCATGTAAAAATACTCGAAAACGGCCAACATTAGTGTCAAATCCATAGTTTCCGGGGTCGCCTAGAAGCTTGGGATAATTTGTTCCCCGGGCAACGCCGGGTAACAAAAGGCTAGTAAGGAATAAAACATCCTGACTGTGACTCTTCTCCCCTGTCTAAAGCCACTGACAAAACAAGAAGCCCCTTCCTTCCAAGCTGAATTTCAATGAAAGAAAGTTGATGTGTGTGTGTGTGTGTGTTGTGTATGTGTGTATGTGTGTGTTACAGTCACATGCTGGTGTGACTAGAAAGGTGACTAGGAAGACAGGGGGATGTTCTTTTCCCTCTCTCACAACACCAGAACCAGGGGTAAAAAATGGTAAAGATTTCCCCACGACTGAATGGTCTAGTCGTGACCAACTGTAGGGGGTAGTGCTCATCTCTAAGCTGAAGAGCTGGTGTTTGTCCGAGGACAAGCTTCCGTGGTCATGTGGCCAGCATGTACACCAAGACACATAGAACACTGTTACCTTCCCACCAAAGTGATACCTATTTATCTACTCACATTTTTGCATGCTTTTGAACTGCTAGTTTGGCAGGAGCTAGGACAAGCAAAGGGAGCTCACTCTGTCACGTGGCCTTGAACTGCCAACCTTCCGGTCAACAAGTTCAGCAACAGCGGTTTATCCAGGGGACATCCACTAAAATTGAGTGTTGGGAGAGAGAACAGATAAAAGGAAATACTTTTTTACCCAGTGGGTAATTCATCTGTGGAACTCCTTGCCACAGGAGGTGGTGATGGCATCTGGCCTTGGTGCCTTTGAAAGGGAATTGGACAGATTTCTGGAGGAAAGGTCTATAATGGGCTATATGCCATGATGGGTGGTGCAACCTCCTTACATTAATAGTAGGCTACTTCAGAATGCCAGGTGCAAGGGAGTGGCCACAGAATGCAAGCATTTTGTTGTCTCATGTACTCCCTGAGGCATCTGGTGGGCCACTGTGAAAGTGCAATCCTAAACTGGAGTTAGGCTGGCAAAGTTTGGCCAGCAGAAGGGCCACCATAAAGCGCTTTTAGACTACTCTCGGAGTAAGGGAGGATGGCTCACCTCTGTGTGCTGGCTGTTCTGACTCTGAGAGTAGTCCAAACATAATTTATGGTGTCCCTTTTGCTGGCCAAACTTGGTTGGTTTAGCTTATGCTGGCCTAACTCAGTTTAGGATTGCGCCCTAAGATACAGGAAGCTGGACTAGATGGGCCTTTGCCCTGATCCAGTGGGGCTCTTCTCATGTTCTTATGTTCTTAAAAAAAAAAAATCTCCCAGCCACAGTCGTGACATCAGAGTGCCAGAGGTCATGAAGGGTGAAGGTATTTTCAGAATTCAGCAGTCATGTCTCCTTTTCCTCTGGTACTCACAATATCAGCTTCAGCTCCTTGACGCCCGCTGGGTAACTGATGACATGAATATGCTGAAGGCACAAAACATGTGCGAAGTATTTTATTCTGCTGAATAACGGCAGGCAAGGTCTGTTACATAAAATATGTCACTGCCCGAATGGTTTCACAGGAGCTCACACGGCTGCTAGTTTCTTAAACAGCCGATTTGCTTTTCTCTCCTCTTTGCGAAAGAAACTTTGGATGCTGAATGAAAGCTGAGCACAAACCTGCTCTTTGAAAACCTGCTCTGGTACAAGAGATGGACTCTTCGCATAGGCAAGCCTTCCCTGTAAGCCCAGTCACACTTCAATGCATGCTTATTTGCACTGTTTATTAGCCAATCTTCAGCCAGAGCGACATATCATCAAACACATCAAAACAGGGGTCTCCAAACTTTTTAGCTGGAGGGCCGCATCAAATCTCTGGCACAGTGTTGAGGGCCAGAAAAATAAATAAACAAACAAACAGACTTAAGTAGAAAATGTAAATATATACATTAGCGATGGAACTTAGAGGATTGAATGATTGAATGAATGAATGAATGAATGAATGAATGAATGAATGAATGAATGA
>JAJKFI010000077.1:3672432-3689903 GCA_029204185.1 Lerista edwardsae
TCATTCATTCATTCATTCATTCATTCATTCATTCATTCATTCATTCATTCATTCAGAGGGCAATCCTAACCTGGAATTAGGCCGGCACAGTTACGCCAGAAAAGTTTGTCCAGCCCAATGGACACCGTAACGTATGTTTGGACCATTCTCAGAGTCAGGGAAGATGGTGCAACCAGGTTAGGATTGTGCTCTCGTACTAGGAGGGGCCAACACACAGATGCGTGCCATCCTCCCTGACCCCGAGAGTAGTCCAAACATGCTTTATGGTGGCCTTTGTTTGCTGGCCTAATTTGTGCCAGCCTAATATCAGTTTGGGGACGTGGTGGTGCAGCGGGTTAAACTGCTGCTGCTGGGCTTTCCGACTGGAAGGTTGGGAGTTCAAGACTGTGTGATGGAGTGAGCTCCCGTTGCTTGTCCCAGCTCCTGCCAACCTAGCAGTTCGAAAGCACCTAAATGCAAGTAGATAAATAGGGACCACTCTGGTGGGAAGGTAACGGCGTTCCGTGCGCTACAGCGTACAGTCATGCCAGCCACATGACCACAGAAGCTTGTCCTTGGACAAAACGCCAGCTCTACAGGCTTACAAACGGAGATGAGTCGGTCATGACTAGACCATTTGGTCATGGGGAAACCTTTACCTTTAATATCAGTTTAGGATTAAGTCCTCAATGATGTTAGTTTTCTTTTGCATTCCTCAAATCAAACTGAAATACACATTATATCAAGCATTACTACCAACGAGAGCTTTTCTCTTAGGGCAAATAGCTGTCCAGGGGTGGGTGGGTGGCAGCCCGAATCAGGCCATTCCTGGGGAGGGCAAGGATTAAAAAAAAGCCTCCCAGCCCCTGCCAAGGTCTTGATTTTGATCCAGAAGCTCCTATTTAGTACAGAAAAGTTAAGCACATCAGTTCTAGTCTTGGGCTTCCCAGAACAGGTAGCTTGACTTATGCTCAACACTCAAAAAGCATTAGAGGGGGGCAATGAGGGAGAAACCAAAAAGAGGATCAGGATTATTTGTTTAAAGTGTTGTGTACAAGCCAGTCTGCCTTTCTAAACAGTGGCAGGGAGGTTAATCCTCACATGTAGTCCACGGTGACCTGCAAGCCACAAAGGCCAGCACGGCAGAGCTTTTACAATAATGCAATGTCATATCTCGAAAGGATTCTACAAATCTGCCCGTGAGATTGGCAGCCGGGGAGAGGAAAAGAAATCCAATTTAACAACGGCTTTAAAAAACACATGTGATGCGTCACAAATCCATGTAGAACTGCTCTGCGGAGCCAGACGGAAAGGGACGAGGAGGATCACGGAAAGGGACAGCAGCATCATATTTGAAGATATGCCAATATTATTATTATTATTATTATTTATTGAATTTGTACCCCGCCTATTGCCCGAAGGCACTCAAGGCGGCAAATGTCTTGGAAGCTGCTGCACGTGACACACAAGTCCAGGTGAGGCCTTTCGCACATCCTTAAAGCATCCTCAGAACCACTCCAGTGCAGTAGTTCTCAAACCTTTTAGCACCGGGGCCCACTTTTTAGGAAGACAATCTGTCCAGGACCCACCAGAAGTGATGTCATGGCTGGAAGTGCCATCATTGTGATGCCAGAGCCTGCCGCAGCAAGAAGTCGGGTGATTTCTCAGCCATTTTCCAATAGCAAAGTGAATCAGAAAGAAAAAAAAAGCCTATTTACTGTTGGCGTTGGTGCAACTCCGTCTGCTATCTAGAGGGGGCAGTCTAATGTCCAAAGGGGGCACAATGTGATGTCCTGTGACCCAGACCCTTCTTACCTGTCCTCTCTGTGATTCCTGTGGGGGTGTGGCCTTGACATTTCCTTCCCTTCTCCTCTGAGCATGTCCCTTTTTTGTCCTCTGACCACCAACCTGATAAGATGTGCATACCAAGGGCTCTGATGCCCCCACCATCTTAAGCATACCTCCATGCACGGCGATGCAGCTGTAGGGCCTTGCCTTCCAAGTGTTAGTTGTACCTCTGATCCTAATCAGACGCTGTAGCTATGCACTGGATGGAACTGTGAGTAAGCCTGTCTTTTTACATAAGAACATAAGAAGAGCCCTGCTGGATCAGGCCAAAGGCCCATCTAGTCCAGCTTCCTGTATCTCACAGCGGCCCACCAGGTGCCCCAGGGAGGCATGAGACAACAAGATGCTTGCATCCTGTTGCCACTCCCTTGCACCCGGTACTCTGAAGTAGCCCACCACCAATGTAAGGAGGTTGCACAATCCATCATGGCCTATAGCCCACGATGGACCTTTCCTCCAGAAATCCGTCCAATCCCCTCTTAAAGGCATCAAGACCAGATGCCATCATCTTTACCAAGCCTCTGCCTCATGCGTCTTTTGTTAATAGCAGCCAGCCTGGGTGAGGGAGGTTCCCGTGAGGTGATGTCCTAAGGGGGAATCCGTTGCTTACCCTTCTCTGCTTTCCCCCATCACCAATAAGAAATCTCCAATATTTACAACCTCGACACAAGCAAAACAGCCCTCCCCCTATCCAGAATCCCATCTTCCCATATTTTCAATATGGCTGCTCTAGATGCTTTGCGGCCCACCTGAAATTGGCTCATGACCCACTGGTGGGTCCTAAGTCACAGTTTGGGAACCACTGCTCTAGAGAATAGCGATCTTCCATGTTTTTCTTCTCACGGCACACTGACCTCTAGTGACGTACCTAGGGAGGGTAAGGGGGGCAAATGTCCCGGAGCTCCAGGACGGGAGGGGCAGCAAAATCACTCCCTCCCTGCCCTTGATTGAGCCCCGCCTTTGCCGCTCTTCTCCATGGGCCTCCCTCCTCCTCCTCTTTTTTTTAAGGAGGAGAGGAGGAGGCCAGCCCCCAGAGGCTCTTAGGAGATAAGAACATAAGAAGAGCCCCACTGGATCAGGCCAAAGGCCCATCTAGTCCAGCTTCCAGTGTCTCACAGTGGCCCACCAGGTGCCTCAGGGAGCACACAAGGCATTCTGAGGTAAAATTCTGAGGTAAATATGAGGTAACTAAAACAGAATTTGCTATCCTGTCTGTGGGGAGGGAGCTAGAATAACTTGCAACCCAATCTGGGCCTTAGGAATATAAGAAGAGCCCCTCTGGATCAGGCCAAAGGCCCACCTAATCCAGCTTCCTGCATCTCGCAGCGGCCCACCAAATGCCTCGGAATACACAAGACAGCTAGATATGTGCATTTCGTTGCCACTCCCCTGCATCCGGCACTCCTTACCCCTAAAGTAAGGAGGCTGCACTAACCATCATGGCCTATAGCCTGTGATGGACTTTTCCTCCAGAAATCTGTCTTGTAAGAGCTGGGGAAGCTCACAAAGCCTTCCCAGCCCTTAAAAGATCTTTTGGGGCCTTCTGCATCTAAAAGCCATCACTCCCGGTTTTCACTTTCAGAAACAGAGCTGCAGAACCCGGAAAAGTCTTTCAGTGATTTTAAACCAGGACCTCCAAACTCCCACAGCACATATTCAGACCTATCACTCTGGTTGACAATTGCTGCTCGAGCAAAATGCCGGTCATTGTGGTGGTGTCTGTTGAAACTTGACCAGTGTGATCAGGCTCCACACAGGTGCAGGCAGTTTTCTACACCTAGTTTCTTAACCCATCAGTATACCTTGAAAGTAGGTAGAAAGAAAGACATACACCGGTAGTTCTCAAACCTTTCAGCAGCGGGACCACTTTTTAGAATGAATCTCTCCAGGAGCTACCAGAAGTGATGTGTTATCACCGGATAAGACAGAGGTGCTTTTGGTTCGGAAATCCACAGCTTGGGTATTGGACTATCGCCCTGCTCTGAATGGGGTTGCACTTCCTCTGAAGGAGCAGGTTCACAGCTTGGGGGTTCTCCTGGATCCACAGCTACACCTGGAGTCCCAGGTGGTGGCGGTGGCCAGGGGAGCCTTTGCTCAGCTTCGGCTGATTCGCCAGCTGCAGCCGTACCTGAGCTGTGCGGACCTGGCCACAGTGACCCATGCCCTAGTGACATCTAGATTAGATTATTGCAATGTGCTCTACGTGGGGCTGCCTTTGAAGACGGTCCGGAAATTACAACTAGTACAGAACGCGGCGGCTCGGGTGGTTGCTGGGGCACGTCGGTTTGACTCTGTCGAGCCGTTGCTTCGGCGACTACACTGGCTGCCGGTTCTGTTCCGGGCCCAATTCAAGGTGCTGGTTTTGACTTTTAAAGCCCTTTACGGCTCGGGTCCGGGGTATTTGAGGGACCGCCTCCTTCCATATAATCCTACCCGTACTCTTAGATCATCTGGAGGGGCCCTTTTGACTGTGCCGCCACCAGGAGAAGTGAGAGGGGCGGCGGCCAGGAAGAGGGCCTTCTCGGTGGTGGCCCCCCAACTTTGGAATACCCTCCCCTTAGAACTGAGAACTGCTCCCTCCTTGTTAACATTTCGGCGGGGGCTGAAGACCTTTTTATTTCAAAAAGCTTTTAATTGTTGACAGGCTGGCTGGCTGGTGTGTTATATTTTATATCTTATGATCCACAGGGCTTGTTTTTTAAATTCTATTGTTTTGTTTTAATTTTGTTTTTCCTATATTGTTTTAATATTGTTTTTTAATGTTAAATTTTATATTTCCTTGTAATGCCGCCTTGGGTGCCTTTGGGCATAAAGGCGGGATAAAAATCTAATTAATAATAATAATAATAATAATAATAATAATAATAATAATAATAATTTGTTGACATAAGACATAAGACATAAGAAATTTATTTGTCATTACACTCACAACTGGGTGCAACGAAATGAGGTGCTCTTCCCCAAGGTAAAACTGGACAACACCAAAACTAAAATATGCACAATCAACCATACAACAATCACTTATACAAATATAAATATAAATACCCCATTGCTCCCAGCAATTTAAATTCCACAAAAACTTATGACCCCGCATTTAAACTCAATACTGCACTTGGGTAAAAACTGTTTCTGAATCTGCTCGTCCTTGCTTTCAATACCCTAAATCTCCTTCTCGATGGTAATAGTTCAAAGAGCTGATGTCCCGGACGAGAGGAGTCTTTCAATATATTAGATATCTTCCTCTTGCATCTATTTTTATACAGTTCTTCCAAAGAGGGGAGTAAACAGCCAATGATGTTTTGGGCCGTCTTGATCACCCTTTGAATTGCCTTTTTCTCTGCCACTGTGCAGCTCGTGTACCATACACAGAGACAGTAGGATAATATGCTCTCAATTGAACTCCGATAGAAGGTGATTAGCAAACTCTCAGCCAATTGTTGCTTTCTAAGAATCCTTAGAAAATACAACCGTTGTTGCGCCTTCCTAATTAAAGCAGCGGTGTTCGCACTCCAAGTCAGGTCATTAGTTATGATGGTCCCAAGAAACTTACATTCAACCACCTGTTCCACACAAACTCCATCTATATACAGTGGCTGAATGTCTGCTCTTTTTTTCCTATAGTCCACTATAAACTCCTTGGTTTTTTGGATATTAAATAGAAGATTATTTTCTTTGCACCAGCGGGATAGCTGTAATACCTCATCCCGATACGCAGACTCATCATCCCCGGAAATAAGTCCTACTAATGTAGTATCGTCCGCAAATTTGATAATCCTATTATTGGGATGGTTATTGGTGCAATCCGATGAATAAATGGAGAACAGTAGTGGACTAAGGACACAACCTTGTGGAGTGCCAGTGCTGAGTATCTTGTCAGTAGAGATGTAATCATTCAGTTTAACTCTTTGTGGACGATTTGTTAAAAAATCCCATATCCATAAACAGATAGTTTGTTGGAAGTGGCATCACTGTGACACCAGAGTTCACTGCTTTCCTGAGAATGTAGCAATAAGTTGGGTTATTTCTCAGTCATTTTCCAATAGCAAAGTGAATCAGAAAGAAAGAAAAAAAGCCTATCTACAACCTTGATACAAGCAAAAGAACCACACAGCTTTGACTATGCGAACCTTTGTTGGCAGGGTGGCATTTGTTGTAATGGCACTTATGATGCTGTAAAGTGGGCTCTGCCAGAGAAGCCCAAGCACTGGGCTGCTATTAACTTACATGCTAATACACACACACACACACACACACACACACACACACACACTACTTGTGGGTCTGAAAGATTACTATGGCTTGAATACATTTCTAATTGCGGAAGTTTATTTTTGATCGCATTCATATTCTGCCTTCTCTCCATATAGCTTTGTGGGGTGGAGGGTGTATTTGAGATTCCAAGGTAGTCTCTCCCATCCAGGTACTGAGCAGACCCAATCCGGAATAGCTTCAGCAACGTCTCTGAATTAAATGTCATCAGACCATTTCCTGGGCTGGGCTTGTTACATTTCTCCTTACAACCAGTCTGTTTACCACTGCTTGCTAAAGTGGGAGGTGTGGCTGCATCTCGGCTGCAAGTCACATCTTTTGGCTTGAAATCCCTCTTTGTAGTTGCTGATGGGCTATTCTTACTGGTAATCCCTGATAGGCTATCCTCTCCCTTCAATTACACCTGGAAAGCTCTTTGCACATTACAGTGTGTGCCTAATAATTTTGCAAATGTTCAGTTCTATTTGAGCAATCGTCTTGAACCAAATTTCAACAGTAAGCTCTCCAAAGGGGTCTTTTTAATGCTTGCTGTTTGTAGGAAGAGGCGTCAAGCGTACAATGTTGAAAGCCATGCTTGTTCTGGACCAGCGGTTCCATTATAAATGGTTCTGTTATTTAAGTATCCAGTGGAACGACCAGGCAGGGATACTTTCCATGTTCATTAATTAGTCATGTTGGACTCTGCTGAAGAAGCAGCACTGGCAGCACTACGACGAGGAGGATCAAGTGTTGGAAGGTCTTGTATCTGCCTTGTATGTTAGCCGTAGTGCACGGCAGTTTAAAAAAGGAGGGGCAAACGGTGTTGTCTACTGACTAAAGAATGAAGGATGAGATTTTCATACTGTAGAACAGCGGTAGTCAAACGTTTTAGACCAGGACCCACTTTTTAAAATGGCATGGCACCCACCGGAAGTGATGCCATTAACCTGGAAGTGACGTTGTGGCAGGAAGTGACATCATCAAGCAGGAAGTGCTGTCATTATAACATAATAAAATGACACTCCTGAAACGCAAATTGGCATTCTTGCACTGCCGCAATTGTGCAGCCGTGAAACATCCCTGACGGGAAGCAGGATGAGGACAAAATAGGATGTAAAAGCACTGAACTAAAAACAAAATTAAAAAAAAACCCTCACTTGAAATTTCAAACTGTTAACATTCACAAAAGGAATAGAACAAGAGTAAGGTCTGCAGATTTCAAGATGGCTGTTCCCAGCTTTCCATGACCCACCTGACATCAGGTCGTGGCCCACCAAGTGGGTCCTGACCCACAGTTTGAATAACACTGTTGTACTGTGGAAGCAGCAAGTTTGTGGGAATCTTCCCAAGGACTCTGCAAATCACCCGTGGCAACAGAGCTTGCCCTCTGTTGCAGGGATGGGTACCAAGCTTAGTGTGAAGCAACTTGGAATGTTGGGGCCATCAGTCAATCTGATTGATTGGGGCCATCAGTCTGCCCTGCCAGGGACTTCCCATTTGGGGTCAGCCTTGCACTCCAAACTCAAAGTTAAGTGGGGTGCCAAAACAAAGAAGACACATTTAATTCTCCACCCCCTCTTTTTTCTAAACTATAAACCCTCCACTGCTTGGCTATTTTTCTTAGGTGCTTCAATGGTTGAAAACCAGTGGCATTTGTACAAGGGGGACACACACAAAATGCTAGGTTTTGCAGGAGCCTGAGCTCCTGTGTAAAGGTTCCTTCCCCCTTCCCTTCAAAGCCATTCGCAGCTCAGAGACTTTGCTCTCTGAGTCGTGAATAGCTCCGGAGGCGAGAAGGAGGAGCCACGTTCTGAATGGCCCTCTCTCCTGCCTGCCCCTGGGTTTGATTGGCTTGAAAGCAGTGGTGTCATCTAAATGATTTAACAACAGGTACTCACTTTTGATTGGCACGTGTCGGGACCCGCCCACCGGAAGTGACATCATAAGCCAGAAGTGATGTTGTGGCAGGAAGTGACATGAAAAAAGCCCTTTTTGAGGCCTCAGACAATTTTAAACTGACCCAACAGTTGCAACAGTATTCCACAGCACCCCCAGAACATGTTAAGGAGGCCTGGCATCATGTTAAAACCCCAGAGCAGCTCATTTTTCAGTGGCAAGGCAAGGCAAGGCTCCGCTCGCTGCCTGCCTGCCTGCCTTCCTGGCTCTGAGAACGTGCAGGCAACTCAAACGTGCAGGAAATTCAAACGTTGCAGGGGGCGGAGTCGATGAGTGGGTGGGTGAATGGGCGGGGCCAGCTGTAATCCTAGAAACCGGTACTCGCGTACCCCTTTGTACCCCCTGCATGACATCACTGCTTGAAAGCCATTGGTAGTGATGCTGCTGCTGCTGCTTTGCTCATCCTGCTGAGTAGGGGGTCCCTTCAAACATGTTTTGCATTAGGACCCTCAGCTCCTAAGGCCAGCCCTGGTTCCAGGGCAGTTCTGGGGCAGGACAGGGGTGGACCTCTGTGGCAGGTAGATTGTATCCACCTTCCTGTCTTGGACATGCTCCGAGTCTTCTCAGACGTACCCTATCTAAAATGCTGGCATTGGCCTGAGAAGACCCATTAGAATCAAGCAGCCTACAGAGAGGAAAGTAAAAATGTCTTTACTTATCTCTCCTGGGCTGTCTGGTCCCTGGCTGGCTCATAGCTAGGGATGGTTTTTTTAGGGTGATTAACACAGAACACTAAATAATGAGAATTTCTACTGAAAACGTTACAAGAAACGAAATTTAGGTCAAAATGTGAAAAAACACAGTTTTTGCTCATTTTTGACACAGTTTGACACAAATTTAGATCAATGTCCCAAAAATAACACCACTTTTGCTTATTTTTGACAGTTTTGTGGAATCCACAAATAGTTTTCAGTAAGAGATCAGGAGGAGGAGTGGTAGAAACAGGAGGAAGCTTGCTTAAATTTGCATGAACACTCATGTGTATATTTCACAGTACATGCTGGGGCTGCTTTAATGGAATGTGGAAGTAGTTAGGAGCAGTTTCTCCAAGCAGCAGTCAGAGTGCAGCTTGGGAATTTTTGAGCAGGTTATATTGGGCTGGTGTGTGTGTGTGTGCCAGTGATTGCTTAACTTTGGAGGGCCGTTCACCCTTCTTTCTTGCGCTGTTTGTACAATTTGCAATAAAAAATTGGATAAAAACACATAACACCGCAATTTGCTGTTTTAATCAAGAGGGAAAAAATATCACCCAAACCCCCACCCCTACTCATAGAATTCATTGCAGCCTCCAATGGCAGCTTTGCAAATGGCACTGGGAGATTTCACCAGGCAGTTAATAAAAACAGCAGGCTTTTTTGATTGTGCCTATTTGACCTGCCCTGGACTCCATTCACTTGGGAGGGAGCTGGTTTCCCTGACATCCTTGCCTGGTGGGCATTGGACTGGGCCAGCCATCTCCTATCTCAATTACACCCAGTTTTGGAAGTGGGGGCCAATTGCCAAGCCCCCCCCCCCACTGCAGATGGAGATCTGCATCATCAGAGACAGTGACCCAGTTTAATTCTGGGCACACTGTGAGAAAGAAAATTGCAGCAAAGAGTCAACTGCCTTCCTTGCTCTGGGCTTGGCATCTTGTGCTCTTTTCTTCTTTACATGCCTTTTGGTGCTTATTTTTTTTTTCGTGGCTGTCCGAGCGCTCTCTCTCTCTCTCTCTCTCTCTCTCTCTCTCTCTCTCTCTCTAATTGAGACAGGTCTGTGTGGTGTTTTTCTTTTTTTTTACTAGGCTGAGAGGGATGCGGCTGGAATGTAGGGCAGCTCTAAGCATTTCTGACTGCATCTTGTCTCCCAGCCATGCATATGTGGGAATATTTTTATAGCTACATGGGTGGCTCTTGCCTGGTGCTCAAGACAGACAACTCCATACATGCCTGTCGCATCTTGCTGACCCTGGATGGACACACACACACATACACACACACACAGACCAGCAGCAGCAAGGCAAATTCTACTAAATTCTAGCAGCAATGCAAATTCTTATGCTTGCCTGAGCCCATGAGAATGCAGAAGAGTCAAAGAAGAGCATTGTCTATTGCAGTCATTTTCAACCACTGTGCCATGGCACATAGGTGTGCTGCAGGAATTTGGGAGAGAGTCATTTATTGGTAGGGTCATTGGGGGATGTGAGCCTCCATGGGCAGGGCAGCGTGCCTTGCCACTTGACAAAAAGCTGATGGTGTGCCTTGTCCAGATTGCCGAGGGAGGTGGTAGATTCTCCCAGACTGGAGACTTTAAGCAGAGGCTTGACAGGCACCTACTGGAGATGCTCTAGGAGGATTTCTTGCTATATGCTATGATTCTATGACCATTTTAGTGCCTTGCCAGTGTGCCATGAGATGAAAAAGGTTGAAAAATCACTGTTCTATTGTAATGTGTACAGTGGTGTAAGTGGGGAGAGAGAGGAAGATCATCCAATACAGGATATTCGGTCTTTTATTTTTGTCCATTTTTTGTCTGTTCATGTCTGTGCATTTCTCTTTTTTCTAAATGATCACCCTGCCTTCCAGTGTGAACCATTTCCCAGGGTGACTGTTGTCCGGGCCCGGACGCCGGCAGCCGCAGGACATCTGGCGGGGACCTGGGATGCAACAATAAGCGGGCCTTACCTGCTGCAGGGGATCCCGCCGTTGTTGCTCGGCCATCCAGGGAGGCTGGGGCTGCTGGTGGTGGCCCCGCGGCCAAGCCCTGGCCTTGGTGGGCTGGTTGGGGCAACGCAGAGCAAGTGCCGGGGCTGCAGCCTTGCCACGGCGCCGAAGAAGCTTCTCCCGTCACCGGCCTCAGGATGCGGGGAGGCTGGGACGGGCCCTCGCGAGGGCCGGAACTCTCGCCCGGCCTCTTGCGAGAGTGGGTGTGCACCCCGGAACTCTCACGAGAGCCGGAGCCCTAAGAGGCGGGAGGGGGCACCTTAAAGAGCCAGCCAGAGCGTGGAGAATGCAGAGCCCTGTCCCCTGCTCCGAGAGGCAGGAGGGGGCGCTGGGTGGCAGCGCGTTCTCCACTCTTTAAGGCCAGCCGGAGCGCGGAGAACACGGCGCAGGGCCTGGGCAGGGGTGGGGCAGGCCGCGGGCAACATTTTGGGGGTGTGGTGTGCCATGGTTATGATGCCCACTCCCAAGATGGCGCCAAGGGCTCGTGCCCCCCCCCAGCACCCCCTAGATCCGCGCCTGGGTTCTGGTAAAAGAAAAACGCAGCAGAGAATCTTGACTAGCCACCAATGTGTTTACCTCAGAATTTACCACAGAATACCAGTTGCAAGGAAGTGGCCACAGAATGGAGGCAACCTGTTGTCCTGTGGGCTCCCTGACTGTGTGGCATCTGGAGAGCCACTGTGAGATACAGGAAGCTGGATTGGATGGGCCCTTGGCCTGATCCAGCGGGGCTCTTCTAAAAAAAAAAAGAACACTGTATATTCAGAGATAAAAGTGGGATACAAATCATTTCAATCAATATATAATTAAATTATGCTGTGCACAGAGACCAGGAGTTGGTGTCAGGAGGGATAGAGTCGACAGAGGGATATTCTTTTCCCTCTCTCACAATACCAGAACCAGGGGGCATCTGCTGAAATTGAGTGTTGGGAGAGTTAAAACAGATCAAAGGAAATACTTTTTTACCCAGCGGGTAATTAAGCTATGGAACTCCTTGCCACAGGAGGTGGTGATGGCATCTGGCCTAGATGCCTTTAAAAGGGGACTGGACAGATTTCTGGAAGAAAAGTACATCATGGGCTACAGGCCATGACGGGTGGTGCAACCTCCTTACGTTAGAAGTAGACGACTTCAGAATGCCAGGTGCAAGGGAGTGGCAACAGGATGCAAGCATCTTGTTGTCCACTGAGCTCCCTTAGGCACCTGGTGGGCCACTGTGAGATACAGGAAGCTGGACTAGATGGGCCTTTGGCCTGATCCAGTGGGGCTGTTCTTATGTCACTGTTTGAGCTTCAACAAGATGTGTTCTCATCAGCCAGGCAGCTGTGTGCAGTCTTATGCTCAAATCTGGCTCCCCCAGGACGACTTTCCTCAGTCTTGCAGAAACCTATTTTGCTTTCTTCACAAATTCCCAGATTTTTTTTTTGTCTTGGGAGAAACCCTGCGATCCACTTTAAATTTCACTTCTTTGAAATATTGGCATCAAGTCTGATAAAACAATACAAATCACAGGCACCTAGTCCCTACAAAATTTCTATTCCTCCAGAAAATGTTGTAGCTGCTCTAGGCTGTGACTTTGGAGCTGTAACATTTCTTGTTAATTTCAAAGAAAACGTCTTTTTTTACAATGCCGGTGAACTGCAGAAGGTTTGTAAATGTCCTATTATCTGCTGGGTACAATTCAAGAGATGCAGATTTATTTCCTGTTTTGTGGAAATGCGCTCCTATAAGAACGCATTGAGAAAAAAAGTGATTCAGATCATGCGCAAGACAATGACATATAGAGCACCGCTCCATCTCAGAATTACACATCCTGTTCATGCAAAAGGGTGAGATCTTATTGATAACTACTCAAGTTATAATGGCTTGAAACTGGGAAAAAACACACACACCAAGTAACAGGCATTTAAAAATATGGGCTGCCTTTAAAAATGTGCAGGACAAACTTGAATCAGTTATTTGTATATTGTGTAAATGTGACTAAGTAAGTACCTAAGAAGAATGTTTCAATGCATGTGAAGAACATCTGGTACATTTGGAATACAATAGAACAACATTGTCTGATGCAAAACTGTATAATTTCTATCATAAAGAAAGAAAGAAAGAAAAGAGAGAGGATCTGTTACTGAAAGGTGACAAATCTGTTACTGAAAGACTCACAGCCTAATCCTAACTACCCTCTCCCCCTGCCAATGCAGCTGTACTAATGGAGTGTGGATCCTTCATGGGGAGCAGTCCAAGAGAGATGGAGAGGGTTTTTTTTTTTGCCTAGCCCAGACTGGTTGGAGCGGGATGGTGTGTTCAGTAGGTTTCATGTTTTAAACAAATGTGTTTAGTAAAGTCAAATCCTAACCAGTCTGGTGTCTTCTTGGGGGTGATGTGACTGAAATAGGCTACTTTGGAATGCCAGATGCAGGGGAGAAGCAGTGAGATGCAAGCATCTTGTTTTCTTGTGTTCTCCCTGAGGCATCTGGTGGGTCACTGCGAGATAAAGGAAGCTGGACTAGATGGGCCCTTGGCCTGACCCAGCGGGGCGCTTCTAGTGTTTTTAAGGCCCAGGTTGGGTTGCAAGTTATTATAGCTCCTTCCCCACAGACAGAATAGCAAATTTTATTTTATTTACCTCATATTTACCTCAGAATTTCACCTCAGAAATTTACCTCAGAATGGCAGGTACAGGGGAGTGGCAACAGAACGCAGGCAGCCTGTTGTATTGTGTGCTCCCAGAGGCATCTGGTGGGCCACTGTGAAATACAGGAAGCTGGACTAGATGAGCCCTTGGCCTGATCCATCAGGGCTTTTCTTATGAGATAAAGGAACTTTGTTTCTTTACCTCGTAAGCCTCCACTATCCCAGTGGGTTTCCTTGGATCTGTGCCAGCCATTTTACCAGTGCAGAACCGTGGAGAATACAGGAGAGGGAATGGGGGAAGAGTTAGGAAACTGGTGCCTCCCAGTGTTTCTGGGTTCTAACAGTGGCCACCTTGGGGCCCCTGGAAAGCCCACCAGCAGGCACTAGCCCTCTCCCACGCTTGCTCCTGAGCAACTGGCATTCAGGGTACACTGCCTCTGAATCTGGGGGTAGAATGTGGCCATCACACACTCACCATTGCTCAATGTATCTGTGAATTCGATTAATGGCCTAATCCTATCCAGCACAGGAACTACCAGATGTACAAGCTGGTTTCCGAAGAGGCAGAGGAACTAGAGATCAAATTGCCAATATTCGCTGGATCATGGAGAAAGCAAGAGAGTTCCAGAAAAACATCTACCTCTGCTTCATTGACTATGCTAAAGCCTTTGATTGTGTGGATCACAACAAACTGTGGCAAGTTCTTGAAGAGATGGGAGTACCAGACCACCTGATCTGCCTTCTGAGAAACCTGTATGCGGGTCAGGAAGCAACAGTTAGAACCGGACATGGAACAACCAACTGGTTTCAAATTGGGAAAGGAGTACGACAAGGCTGTATACTGTCACCCTGCTTATTTAACTTATATGCAGAGTACATCATGAGGAAGGCAGGGCTGGATGATTCACAAGCTGGAATCAAGATTGCTGGGAGAAATATCAACAACCTCAGATATGCAGACGATACCACTCTAATGGCAGAAAGTGAGGAAGACCTCAAGAACCTTCTGATGAGGGTGAAAGAGGAAAGTGCCAAAATTGGCTTGAAGCTCAACATTAAAAAAACTAAGATCATGGCCATCACTCCCATCACTTCCTGGCAAATAGAAGGGGAAGAAATGGAAGCAGTGATGGACTTTATTTTCCTGGGCTCCAAGATCACTGGATCACTGGCTGGTGACTGCAGCCATGAAATTAAAAGACGTTTACTTCTTGGGAGAAAAGCTATGGCAAACTTAGACAACTTAATCAAAAGCCGAGACATCACCCTGCCAACAAAGGTTCGCATAGTCAAAGCGATGGTTTTCCCAGTAGCAATGTATGGCTGTGAGAGCTGGACCATAAGAAAGGCAGAGCACTGAAGAATAGATGCTTTTGATTTATGGTGTTGGAGAAGACTCTGGAGAGTCCCCTGGACTGCAAGGAGATCCAATCGGTCAATCCTCCAGGAAGTCAAGCCTGATTGCTCCCTGGAAGGACAAATCCTGAAGCTGAAGCTCAAGTACTTTGGCCACCTCCTGAGAAGAGAGGACTCTTTAGAAAAGACCCTCATGCTGGGAAAGATTGAAGGCAAAAGGAGAAGGGGGCGGCAGAGGATGAGATGGTTAGAGAGTGTCACCAAAGCGATGAACATGAAATTGGGCGAACTCCGGAAGCTAGTGGAGGACAGGGAGGCCTGTCGTGCTGTGGTCCATGGGGTCGTGAAGAGTCGGACACGACTTAGCGACTGAACAACAACAACAACTGGGTCCTGTGCTGGATCCAAGCGGATTAACACCCCAGCCTGCTCAGTGGAGCTTCTTGGGTCTGCACCAGTTATTTTCCTTCGTGAAAACCCATTTTCTACCAATGATACGCTGGAGACAGCATTTCTACCAACGTTGCTCTAACACATCATTGGTAGAAAACAGGGGATAAAATTCAGTGGAGGAGGCCTCTGCCCTTTCCTGGGTGTGCCTCTCCTCCCCCTGTTCCATGCTCCTTCTGCCCAGGAACACTTCCTCACATCCTCTCATCACCCGCTCCATGTTCCCATGCCACTTGGCACTTACCAATGCCAGCAGCCAGGGGAGCCACTTCCTCACAGGCAAAGTACTCATTCAGCGCTGCATGGAAGTGGCAGGACAGGGGGTCAGATTATTAGTGCAATATTCTGCAAAGGTGTACACATCAAGGGCCAGCCACACACATTTCATCCCTGGAAAATAGACAAGGTATTCTGAAACTGGAAAATAAGTTCTGGAAAGGTTCTGGAGACATGATAGACCAGTCGTCACCCGACTACCACAGAGAGGAAGTCTTCAAAACACAAGGCCGAAGTCAGGCCTGAACATGAAGCTTTTCAATGAAGCTTTTCAATTGAGCTTTTCAATGAAGCTCAACTGCAGTTTGCTCGCCACAGCACAGCACAGCACAGCACTACGGTTTGGGAAAGGTGGGTGTTTCTTCACCCGGTACCCACAGGCAGGCCACAGCACTGCCAGATTCTCATTGTGAAACACACACTCCCAGCCCCCCCCCAAATAACTGCTTCTTTGAATCAAAATTTTTTAAACGCAAAGTAAAAGTAGCATCAGGAATCATCCCCCCCCTCTCTCTCTCACACACACACACACCCAGCGGGGCGGGGAAGACGGCAAAACGGAGCGGTACACAACGGGCAGGCTGCCGCTCACCCGTTCCTCCCGCCCAGCGTTCCGGCAGCATGACACCGCTGCACACAACTAGCAGAGTCAAGCAGCAGAGCATACTCTAGTGTTGCGTCATGAAATGACGATGATGGAAGCCCGATGAGAGAAGGAAAGGAACCCCCCCAAAACCGCAAAACAAAACTGCGCGAAAGGCAACAACTCCAAGGTGTGTGGGTTTTTTTTTGCTGTGTTCCTCGCTGAGCGTGTGACAGGGAGAGAGAGAAAGAGCCAGCAGGCCAGGCAGACCAGTGATGGAAGGGAAGCAGAATTGCTCATTCTCCAGTGGTACCTGGAGAACCTGGAGGGCAGAAGATTTAGCCAAGAGGGTTAATGCCTCTGTTTGCCAGAAGATAACACCTGAAGATCTCAAGGTCGTGAGCTCGGGACTGCCAGAAGTCTCTGCGAGCAGCAGACCTTGGAAACTGCGGCTGATTAAAAGCTGAGTTTCAGCTGCCTCGTGGGAGGAGGAGTGTGCTGAAATCAGCTGCATCTCTGGTGGCAGCAGGGAAGCCTCATCAGCCAGCAGACGACAGATGGGTGGCTAAAGAAAGAAGGCTAAATCCAGAAAGAAAGATCTGTAGGAGTGTTGTTCTTGGAAGATAGAACATTCTGTAAATTGTAAAAACCTTCGGGTTTGTGAGAAAGTCTGCCTATGTAAACCGCCTTGAGTTCAATCATTAGAGAAATCTAGTGATATTAAGAAAGGCGGTATATAAATAAATGTATTATTATTATTATTATTATTATTATTATTATTACCTGACTTCAACAACCGTTGACTTGACCTGCAATGACTACATGTCAAGACCAGATCGTTGCAGTGAGGACGGAAGACGACGTAGGGCACTGCCTGACTGCGATGGCAGGGGTGCAGCGTCTGCCGACCAGGGCAGGGTGCGGGCCTGGCGACGGGTGAGCTGCCCAGGGTGACTGAGCCACCCACGCAGGAGAAACGCAGCACAGCTGATGGGGTCACAGTCGCTTGAGGGGGACGAACTCGGAGGCCGGACTTCAGTTTCTCAGAATTGACCTGACCTCACGTTTTCAAGGCAAAGGTTGCCTGACGAATCTCAGCCCTGGAAATGAACTCGTCGGCGATGGCATCTAGGTCTGCCTCTTTGGCTGCCTCAATAGGCACATCCAGCAGGGCCAGATGGTTCAGATGCTTCTGTGTGACAATTGACCGCAGATAGTTTTTGCACTCAGGAACTGGAAAACAAACAATTCAACACAACAACCCACAAAAGTGTGTTTGTGTGTGGGGCAATCTCCACACACACACACACACACACACTCTCTCTCTGCACTAGCAGCTCTCAAGTAAGGGATGGGTCCTGGAACAGCAGACCCAGTAGTGTCATGTAACTGGTACGCTGGGCGGGAGGAACGGGTGAGCGGCAGCCCGCCTGTTGCGTAAC